>JAJPUD010000107.1:539336-613639 GCA_023553655.1 Myrmecobius fasciatus
GGGTAATCCATAGGAAAGGAAGATTAAAGGAAAATTCATTTATGATACCTAGGAAGAATAAGTAGAGGTGGGAAATACTGAGAAAATTGAAATGAAATTGACAAATGCTAATTGTGTTTTGTTAAGGCAGCTTTTGTTCATTTTGCTTCTCCCTATCCCCTTAAGTTGTCATTATGTGTATTCAAACCCTAAACTAAAATTTATTATTATCATGCAAAGTTTATTGTAGACGCTTTTTCTTAAGCTTTTTAATATAACTTTGCATTTGCCTTAACAAAATTAAGTTGGCAGGACTTATCCAACTTGTGAAAATTTCCCTTTGTGTATTTGTGGCTTTTGTTCTAAGTGTAAATAACCTGGGTTTCTTGGTCTCTGTCTGCTAAACAGCCCGACAGTGACGATTTTTTGGACAATTCAGAAGAAATATACTACACTGCAAGATCTAATCTGGTATTTCTCATCTTCTGATTTTCTTTGTCAGCGTTGGTCTTGTCTTATATTTTCTTTACAAAGCACTTACATTTTGTCCAGTTGCACCATGTTAATTATTTTTATTAGTTTATTTTGTTTAGCATTAGCAAACTACAATATATTAAAGACAAGTAATTTTTGTTTAACCAGAAATAATTTTTTCTGTGGATAAATTGTTACTGTTTTTATGAAAAGACTCAGTATTTACCCTAATATTTATCATTTGTACTCAGATACAAAAGTAATAATTTGGGAAATTATATATATTCCTTTTGGATTTAATACAGAACATTTTTCATGTAGTTAAAAGAAGAATATATTTTTTGGAAATTAATTTTAAAAATCACTGGATAATTTTTTTTTAAAGAATTATTGGGCCATGCTCAGTTTTCTTAGACCCACACTGTATTATCCAGTGGTTGTCATCATGGAAGCCATTGCTAGTAAGAGCATCTGAACATTTAAAGGAAACATTTAAAAATTGAATGTAACAAATATGGTAACATCATATTAAATTTAAAATCTTCTTCTTCTGTCCTTGACCTGTTTTTAAAAAAATGTATCTCATTTCAAGATACCATTTTGGTATCTTACATGTATCTCTCTTTTTGACCAAAAATACAATTAACAAGAATCTGTCAGGTACTTTACATATGCTTTGACTGTGCTAGATATTGCAGGGAATCCAAAGTCTTAGGGGAAATAGAATTTAAATATATAAATATAGTGCAAGACAGAGTCAAGTACCCCACTGTGTTATACAGATAACCGAAGTAGAGAAGTCAGAAATGAAAATGAGGGTGGGCCAGAGAAGTAGGAATGACATCTTGAAAGACTTAAAACTTGATTTAAATATCTAATTTTAGTAATTTCAAACAATTTCAGAATGGAAGGGATAGTAAAGATTATCTAATCTAAACCCATTCTTTTGAAGTTTAGGAAACTGGAATATTTAGCTCTTTTTTTTTTTTTAATAAAAACAGCACAACGATTAAAGACACAATCATGTAGGAAAAGAAAAGAGTATGAAAACATGTGCAATGTGTACACCTGTGGATCTTCCACCTCCACGAAGGGGTTGATTGGAAGTGTCCTCTTATACTTGTCCTCATCCACATCCCACTTGATATTTATAATTTTGTTATAATTACTTCTGTTTTTTTACTGTGAAGTTTTTTTTCTATTTATATTGTAGTTATGTATTATTTGTGCATACTTGTATGCTGATATATAAGTGAGAATACAAAAGAACTAGAGGATTATCTTCAAAATTATAAGATACCGAAACTATCAAAAGATAAGATAGAGATCTTAAATGACTCAATCTCAGAAAAGGAAATAGATAAAGCTCTAAAGGAACTATTAAAGAAAAAAGCCAGAATTCTATCAAATGCTTAGAATTTTTTAGAATTCTATCAAATTTTTAAAGAACAGGAAGTATTTATACATTATTCTCAAATTAAGAAAGCACCTTGAAGAGTCCTTTTATCCATATTTAAATTGAAAATATATATTGCATGTCACCCATACCTTGTCCTAAGTTTGCCTTTTGATGTTTACCTAATATTATATATAATTAATCAGCATTGATTTGCTTCTGCATAAAAGATCTTGTACATGACAATTTATTCTCCTACATTATTGAAGAATGCCAGGTTTAATTATACTATTATTTAGGCTATGTTGTTATAAAATTAATATAAGGTAATCAATCTTTTATGCCTACTAAACTAATTTTGAAGTTTCAAAGAATGTTCTGAAATTTTTTATCTTATGAAACCTTTAACCTGATAAATTTCATTTTTAAAAGTAGAAATAGGAAATCCTCCCCACACTCTAATGATCCAAAACTATTTGATTAGTTCGTCTTTTGCTTCACACAGTTTTCTAATGTTGTTAGAAATTCAGTTTTTAACATAATTCAAATTTTAAGTAGGTCCATTTTTAGCAGTCTGCAATTCGTTGTTTCTTTACTGATTTGCTTCTTCGAATAAATCTTGTAATTTATTTTTCTGTCAAATTGAATATTTATCTTTTCTTTGACTATCCTGAGGAAATCTTTGTTCAAACCAGACTTTCTTCAAACATTATAGTAAAACATTTTTTAGCCTTCCTACTGTTTTTCTCTCATTGAAATATTTTTGTTAAGATATTTTTTGGGGGAAGGGAAAGAGAGAGGGAGTTTGTGTTAAGTGGCTTTACCAGGGTCACACAGCTAGGATGTTAAGCATGTGAGTTCTGTATTTAAACTCGGATCCTAATGACTTAAGGAACAATGCCCTATCTACTATACCATCTGCCCCTTTGTTAAAATATTTGTTTCATATTTTTAGACTGCTTTACCTTACTACATTTAGAATTTACATCATTCTAGGAGATTTCTACCATTGTATAGTTACTTTGATAGAACTCATACTTTATGTTTCCATTATCCCATTGCAAACATCTTTCTTTTTTGTCCCAATTCTTTTTAAAAAATTATTACCTCATTTTTCTTTCATATATCTTCCTAGTTTGGTTAATTATCAAATGAACCATTTAAGTTTTGACCCTCTGTCTCCTAAATGGGTCTTTTTATACTTTTCTTTCTAAAATTAAGTAAATTCTGGGCCAATAATGTCTTCCTGTATCCCCGTTTGGTAATTTATCTTAATTCTTAATGCAGCCAAAAATAGCCATTCTTTAGCAAATTATTATATGATTCCCACTAATAGATAATTTTGTCCATATGTCCTGATCCACATGACATTAGGGAGGTACTCTATCAGATAGTTGTTGTTGTTGTTTTTAAAGCTAAAGCTTGTCACCTAATGCATAGACTTTGTGTTGTGTTTAGTGGAGGAAATATCCCCACTAATTAGATTGCAAATCCTAGACATTATTTAAATGAATTGTTATTTTCTTCAAGAATTTCAAGGTCACAATGAGGGTTGGGTTTTTTTATTTTTAACTTCAAACAAATATTCCAGTGTTCTTTTTATTTTATAGACAGTTTCAAGTTTTTTATCTAAAAAAAATACTTAAGAAAAATATTAGTATTATTACCCTTAAGGGCTATTCTACCCTTATTTCACTTGCCTCTGGCATTTTTATTTCTTCTTTATTGTGTCTGTGAAGTGCTATCTAAATAAAATGGTAAGCTAAGTTACTCTTAATATAAGAATATTTCATCTATAGCTTGCTTAATGTTTGGCCCATTTTTTAGATTTCTGCATATCTAATGACCTGACATAAAAATTTCTTCACTGGGGTATGCATCTTTCCAGTCATTCCAAATTCTACTCAATTAAGTGATTTCAAGACTACTTTTTTCCTCAAAGATCACTAATCCCATTTGATTTTTTTTTCATTGCCATCAAATTTTTGTTATTAACATAATCGGGTGATCTTACCTCCTTTCTTAGTAAAATTGGCTTACCTTGGTACTAATGCAACAGAAATTATTGCTTGATTCTGTGTAGTATTTGTTTGTTTTTGTCTTATGTGAAAAGACTACAGTCTTGGGGTTATGGTGACTAGCTGAGCTAGAGATAAAAATCTTTAGGGAATTTGGAATTTTTGTCACATTATGCTAATAGGTAGCTTTTCATTATCTGCTATGTTTAGAAAAAAATATCTAGGGTTAGAATTGTATCAATCAGGGCTTCTCATGATAATAATGCTAATATAAAATGTTTTTTTAAAAGAAAATTAGAGTAACTGGTAAATAAATAGTATCAAAAAGTAAAGGGCTAAGGAAAAGTTAACCTGAGGAATTCTGAATACCATATGCAATTAAAATTATTTTTGCAATTGTTTGCATGCACTGGGATAACATTTTGATTTTATCCTTTTAAGAAATATCATTATAATAAAGGCCTTATTTTTCACTTGAATTTCATATGAACTATGGAATGTTTTATTTTCTTTTATTTTCTTTCTGGTAATAAATTGCAGTATTATAGAGAAGGACCCCTTATCCTTCCTCCCAAAAAATAAAAGGACATAGATTTAAGCTTTGTTCTCAAGCAATATTTTTATTTTCAGTTTCACTAAAAGGTTTTTGACATTTCAGAAAACAAATTTTATAGAGATTTTTCACTTCTGTGAAATGTAAAAATAAATTATTCTAGCTATAGTCATGAATTTAGAGTGTTTGTAATAGAAAATTGTATTTATATATCCTTCTAGGACAAAATAGCAAAATTTATTGAACAAAAAAGCTAATGTAGACAACAATTTATATCATACTGAATTGGAACTAAATTCATTTTAAAAAAAAACCACTATAAATATAAATTATCCTGAAGAAATTAAAAGATTAAATATTCAGTTCTATGCCACAACACTTTTTCAACTACAGTGTAGAAAAAGGGGCTGTAGGTTCATCTGTGGAAGAAGACATCTTTTGACATGCCCTCCATGGTTATAAAAACCATAATTTAGTTCCTGATCAAATGCTTGTGTTTGAATTGTCTAATTTTTATTCTTCCACAGCTCTGATACCTACAATCCACAAAGGTGTAGCCAAAGTGACTTACACTGATAATTTCAATATCATTAATGTCAGGCATAAATCTTTTGAGGGCTAGTAGGGTATCTGTACTATATATTTAATTTTATAGTTAATGTCAACATACTTCTGATATAAAATTATGGAATGTTTTCAGAATAATTGAAAAGGTCTTTAGTATTTAGTTGTAATTACTAATGATTTACCCAATAGAAATTAGTTTGCTTCTACAAAATACTGAAAAATAAAACCTTTTATAGGCTTTAGTCTTGTATAAGTTTATTTTTTTAAATAATAGCATTTTATTTTCAAAATACATGTAAAAGTAATTTTCATCATTCACCCCTGCAAAACCCCATATCCCAAACTTTTTTCCTTCCCTTCTCCCACCTTTTTCCCTAGGTACTAAGTAATGCAATATATGTTAAACATGAACAATTCTTCTAGCATGTGTATGTTTAAATTTTCAAAGGTGCAGCTTTATTTCTTTAATTTTCCTTTTTTTTTTTTTAAACCCAATGAAAATAAAGCAAAGGTAATACAAAAGCGCATCTGTGTTTTCTTGTATCTATCAAACTAATCCAAAACAAAGTTGCTCATCATTCTCTTACAATTTCTAGTTAATTGTTAGTCATAAATGCAGTTTTTAAAACAATTTCTTTTTTTATTGTTTTAGTGATCAAATTTAGCCATGGAATTTTATTTAAATGGCAGGCAGTTCATGTAATCTTAGCACTCTTGGAATTCTTTTACTACATGTCTTTAAAAATAATACAACTTTAAAAACAAGCAATAAAGATTTCTTTTATCTGCAATTTCATTATTTTGAGATAATGTATAATTGTAAAATTGACTCCTGGTTTTTGCTATTGCTTTTTCGTTTTACCAAATATTTTACTTTGTAAAATTAGGATCTTCAGCTGGAATACGGACAAGGACACCAAAGCAGTTATTTTCTGGGTGGAAATAAGTAAGTAAAGTTTTTATTAACTCAAAATTGAGGATTATTTAAACTATCTTTACTATTACAATCAAAACAAAGTTATAGTTATATTGTGTACTACAGTATTTTTAAATGTTAAGATTTATATTGTGCCAATAATAATGACAATTTTTTTATATAGGTGGATAAATTAGAAGAAAAAGTATTTAGAAAATTGCCAGCTCTTCACTATTATGAAGTAAAATACAAAACTCCATTCTAACATATGATTCTATTTTCCAATTTTTCCTGAACAGTCTTCAGGCTATTATATTTTTTATTCCATGAGTGAGCTGAAGCATATAACTTGAATTAACCTAAAAACTAGAATTTTATTAAGATATTGTTGTATAAATATAGGCCAGAGGAAAAAAGTATGATGGTGAAATTATTTTTCACCTAATAATAACTGCCTTAAACAAATTCTAGTTTATATCATATTTCAAACCATAAAGGAACATGAGTAATAAGTGTTGCTTATATCTTTTTCTATATCAATCAAAAATTGTTATATTATTAAACTCTAGAAACTGAAGACTCAAAATCTTTATAAATACTGAAGATTTTTAGTAATAAGTATTTGAAAATATTTTTAAAACTAATTGGACCCATTCTTTTATCAGATTCCATTAATTCTTGATATTTTCATTATGTTTATTACTTAGGTGCTTTTTTTAGAGTTGTGCGTATTTTAATTTATAATTATATTTAGTTCATTCCTCAAAAATTATTAAAATAATTTCTCTTCTGCATGTTTATAGTCTATTTCAGAATCTTAACAAAAATCCTGTTAAAACTCCTCCATAAAGGGGGGTTTTTTTGTTAGTCATATTTGTGTTGTTTTGTATGTATGTTTTCCTATTTCGGTCTTAGGACATTTTTCTCTTTAAAATATCTTCTATCAGTGCTATCTTGAAACAATTTAAAGAGCATTTTATAATCATTTGCTTTACCATTGCTCCTTTGATTTCCAGAAGCCAACACTTTATTTTAAGGGGGGAAAAGGGGAACATGGCCTTAGAAATAAAAGATTGGGATTTGATTTCCAATTCTAAAACTTAGTAGTTTTGTGATGCCAAGGCAAGAACTTCTTTGAACTTATATTTTAGTGAAATAGAGATTACAATACTTGGACTGTCTAGTCCCAGCATCAGCCCAAGAAATGTTTCTCAAATCTTAAATCTCTATTTACATTTTTTATTCTTATACTTATGCATAAACGTTAGGTGTGTGCTTGGATTCATTGTTTTCTAAAGCAACAAAAAATACTCCATCCGGCCTTTGGAAAGGTTTTCTCTAAAAGGAATAGTTAATATTTTCAAGTATATTATCTTTTTTCAAATATAAATGTGTTTTTAGCCCATTTAATGTTTTTCATTAATTATTTTAATTCCTGGCTGACATTTTATGCCACAAACTATAGTTTCCTAGTTAGAATCATTTGTAAATTATAAATATTCATATTTCATTAATGTGAATCATTTAAATACTTAAGATTTCAGTTGTCAACCTATTCCATTAATCTTTAGATTATGTTAGAACTCAAAATAATTTTTTAAAAATTTTGTAATGCTTAGATTTAATATTCATGACTTATCATATTTCTGTGTTTTAAAACAATTGAAAAATAGCTTCTGAATACTAATGGCTTTATTGGGCTCTAACTAAAATTCATGCCTTGATTGAAGATCATTTAATTATATCAGACTTGTCATCCTTCCCAATATAGACTTGAGTTCTCTGAAACATTAACTTTAATCTCTTTAATATAGCTGCCAACTTAATTAACTTTTATTTAAACATTATTTTTGTTACATTCCCACAATTATTTTGTAAAGATACTTCTTAAATATATATAAAAAGTCCATTATAATAAAATAAGATGCAATTATTATTTCTAGTTGTTTTTAGCTTGTTAGAAGTTAGAAAAGTTCTGTTTGATATGTATAAAACCCAAGTGTCATATGGTTTGTTCTAAACTTGAGATTGCCTTTTTGAGCAAATCCAAACATAAATATCATGAAGACAAGTAATTTTATATAATTGTTTAGTTCATTTTTCTGTTTTAATGAATAGCTTACAAAATATTAAACTTTCATAAGAACAGAAAAAATACAATATCAACAAATGACCTATTATCTTTAATTAAGAAAGGTGACTTTCCACTGTCTGATTGTAATAATTAAAATTATTTACAGAGTAATTTATTTTGACTAGGCAAAAAAAAAAGTTAATAATTTTCACAACCTTCATTTTTTAATTAATTGGATCACTGCTTAAGGAATTGTACTCTATATAACGATTCACTGGCAAGGTAGGTTGGCCAGAAGTTGTTTCTTTTGGCTGTGTTTTGTGTACAAGCATATTCCATACATGTGACATGAGCATGGATGTAGCACTCCTCTTTATTGTATTTACTTGTGTCTACTTTGTTCTTGTGACTGGGCAGTGTTTTAAAACTCAAAAGTATTTCCTGTTCTCTCCATAGGTATTCAGGCAGACAGATTTCCACTTGTGGCTTCTACTTAGTGTAGACCAGGCAGGAGTACCTAATTAGAACCACAATATAGTTATTTTTGTTTCTCTTTTCCCCAGAGAAAGCAGTTCTCTTAACTTCCTAGAAGTGATGAGGCTGTTCTTTCTGTGCATCTCATCTTTGCCATTTTATCTCTGAAGTGGATAGAATTAACTTCCTCTGGCTACTTAGCATAAAGTTGAATAACTTCATTTTAAGAGCCTTCAACCAGAGGTTAGTGGAGGAAGAAGGAGAAAAGTTACAGTTTAAGAAAAAAAAAGTTACTAAATCTGATAATTGTCTCAAAAAAAAAAAAAAAAAACTCTTTTCTATTATCAAAACACAATTAACCTGAAGTCCTCTGAGGTGATTGAAAGGACCAAGGTTATTTTGACACTGGGTTAGGGTTGAGGTACATTTCAAAAATTGGTACTCTTGGGTTCCAGGTTCCAGTCATCAGGGCCACAATCTTCTTACTTTCATAAACTGAGGGGGGGTGGAGGGACAGAGGGGTTTGGGAGAAATGGACTTTTTTCTAACAACAGTGTTTTGGATATTTGTAACGTCATTCATGGGCTACACAAAATTATCAACTTACAGAACTCAGTTCTATAACTGGTGGTTACAGGTGGTTGCTGTACCTAGCTTTCATTTCATCACCACCTGCTGTTGCCTTGGCAAATGATTCCAAGGGCCTTGTATGTATGGCTCTTGGACCAGTTGTTCCCCACTCCTACTTAAGGGGTTATATATATTTAATTACTTGATTGTTTTGCTTTTGTTTCAAAATGCTTGAATCAGAACTTTCTAAATAAAAACCATGGAAGCCCAAATATATCCAAAATAAGTAAAAATTAATAATTTTGTGTGAATAGAATCTTAAATATTGCCTTAAATATTTCTTGTTAATCTGTTATTCCTCATGATCACAAAATATGGAATATGCCAGAAATAGTAACACCATAGACTTTTAAGAAATCGGTCATTCAACCAACAAGCAGTAATTACCTACTATACATCAGGCATTGTGCTAAAAGTTAGGGATACAAAGAAAGGTAAAAGACAATCCCTACTCTTAAGGGCTTAATGAAATCAAGAAATCATGACTTCCACAATTCAGTGAAGAAAAGTTGTTCAAGCCTTAATATTTTTAAAAAGAACATTTATAAGATTTCAAATAACTGGCCAATCCCTTTTTTCCAGTTCTCAGAAGACTGGTAACATGAGAGACGGTTATAGTACTCTAGCTCCTCTCTTGTCTCCTATCTGCAGTTTTATATACCAGCAAGAATTCTAAGTATTTGCTGGGGGGAAAAGCCTATGTTTTTATTTCCCTTTGTATTATTTTAAAATTCTAGAATAAAAATCCTCCACTAACTTGCTCTTACCTGAAATTTCATCATAGGCATATTAATTAATGACCCCAAAACAAGTTTTCGTTCTATTTATAAGATGACAGATTAGAGCTGTTTAGTAGATGAGGTACTTTACTTGAAATCAGAAAGACAGGTTCAGCTACCACTTCATATGCTTTAGTAATATGTAAATCTGCACGTCTCCTCCCAATTGCTTTGTACTTGTAGGAGGGAATGTCCAGACTGGGAATTACCCATACTGATGGTAGCTTCTTTGTATATTCATGTATAGATTTCAGTGACCTAAAATCTTGAAAAGTACTTTAAATGCTCCCTCATGGCTACTAGTCTTGTATTAGCTATAGTATTGAAAGCATTGTGAATTATTAAATTCTGTTTGATTTCAATGTCTCAGTTTATTCTCTTACAAAGTAAAATAACTAGGACTTGAAACTCAGACTTTGTATCAGCTGTTGTTTGAAGGTGTTAACACTATTGAAAATATTAGTTAACTGCTAATTTGGTTTACTAATCTGTAAAAAAGTTAGTTATATATGATGTCAAAGGTACCTCCAACCGAGATCCTCTTCTACTGACTTTTGATACTTTATGAACTCTGTCATTTAATTTTCAACAATTCTGAGGGAGTTAAACACTAACCACACGAAGCAAAAGTTTACTAAAATATACTGTCCTTTACAACCTGGCTGCAATATATCTTTCCAGCTTGATTATACATTAACCTGCACACGCTTAAAGTTCCGGCACCATTGGCCTTTTTTGTCCTTCATTTCCTATAACACAATTTTCTCCCATCTTCCATGGCTGTAGTGTATTCCTACCTCATTTATACTTCTTTTAATTCCTCCCAATAGTTTTCTTTTCTTTTGCTTTTTGCTTTTTGCTGAGGCAGTTGAGATTAAGTGGCTTGCCCAGGGTCACACAGCTAGGATGTGTTAAGTGTCTGAGACCAAATTTGAACTCAGGTCCTCCTGACTTCTGGGCTGGTGCTCTATGCATTGCACCACCTAGCTGCCCCTCCCAATAGTTTTCAAAGTTCTGCTCAAGTTCTACCTTCTATGTCAAAATTTTTTCTGACTGACCTTTTTCTCTCCACTAAAAAAAAATTACCTTTTTTCTCTTTTAAGTGTATTTTATATAATGTTGTCTTTTGATGCAATGTAAATTCCATGAGGGCAGAGACTGCTTTATTTCTGTCTATAGTGCTTAGCATATAGAAGGAGCTTGTTTAACCCTTTAGAGAAAATACATTATGTTTGTCATCATTTTCTTTTATGGTAAATCAGGAAATAAATTCTTATTGGTTTCTGCCCCTTCAATTTTAGAAAGCATATTTGGGTTATTATAGAAGAAATAGTTATTTACTTACTTCACTGTAGCAAGGGTCTTTTTGTGTCATGGACCCCTTTAGCCAATCAGGTGAAACCTGTGGAGTACTCTCAGAATAATGTTTTTTAATTAATGAAATTAATAATTACAAAGGAAAAGTGGACTGAAATAAAGTTATAAATTTTTAAAAAGTTCTAGGATTCTAGGTTAAGAATCTTTGTCATAAAGCATCTTGCATTAAGGAGTAATGAATGGTCTTTGGAAGGCTTTGGTTTTCCTGTTCCTCTCCTGACAACAAAATATATTTGAAACGGCCTAAATGTAGTATCCTTCCATTTGGTCTAATTCAGGCTCAAACTCCCCAAAGTGTAAATTTGTTTGCCAGAACACCTCTGGAGAACAGTTTCTGTAGGTAAGTAACTTTGTCTTCTGTGAAAGCAAAGTGCTGCTACATTCATGTATTCACATCACATGCATGCATGCTTTTGCAGAGAGGTCCAACATGTTTCATTTTATAGGATTGTCTGGGAGCATGACTTTTGAAAAGTTAAATTCCTTATTTTGAAAAAGAGAAAATATGAATCAGGTTAACTCTTTTCTCAGTATCAGTCTTGAAAATTTCTGATTATAAGCCTGAAATTATTATTCTTACTGTGACTTTGCTTATTAAATGTCTTCTCTGTAAAAAAAAATTTTTCATTGTGTATGAAAATCTCTTTTTTTAATCTCTTTATGATGTTTAACGTTACTAGCTAGGAAAATTACTGGTAATCCATCATTAAAGGTGCTTGAAGAGAATAAATGCATAGAACTTTGTAGAATATTCTTGGAACTGTTTAAACATAAATGTTACTATTTGTGTACATATCAAATGATAAAATTCTAAGTTCTTCTGATTGTATATATTTCCTAAATATTTTTGTTTTGATTTTTCAAAGGAGTCTTTTGAAGTCTGTTGAAGAAGAACTACATCAGAGGTAATTTTTATCTGTACTATTTTTTAAATTTTTGCATACTTATCTATACTGCTAATAGTTTTAAATTTGCCACTCTTGTTATCTCTCCCTACCTCCCCCCCAAAAAAAACAAACAAACAGTTTTTCCTTGCCCAAGGCTAAGCTTGAAAGGGTAAAATTCTTAACAAAAGTAGCCCTTACTATATATTAGAAAATTCTCTTCTAATCAGTTAAGTCCTTTCAGCCATTTTATTTTTCTGCTCTCTTTAGGGGGCATGTGGCACATTTAGAAGATGAAGAAGGGGATGATGATGAATCTAAACAGTTAAGTCCTTAGAATTTATCTTGTATACACGCCATTCATAGTGAGAGGGGGAAAATTTTCATGTTGATTAAACTTTGCATATAATAAGTGAATTTTCAAAGTAGCCATTGTTCTCAGACTGCACCAGTTTTTTTTTTTCCCCTCATGTTCATTGCCTTTTTTTTTTTTTTTTGCTTTTTTGCTGAGGCAATTGGGGTTAAATGATTTGCCCAGGGTCACACAGCTAGGAAGTGTTAAGTGTCTGAGACCAGATTTGAACTTAGGTTCTCCTGACTTCAGGGCTGGTGCTCTATCCACTGAGCTATCTAGCTGCCCTCATTGCCCACATTTAAAAAAAAAAGTTTTCTATTAAAATTTTTCCATTAATCTCAGTTGCTGATTTGATAACCTTATTGTCCTTTTTAAGATTAAAAGTTTGTTTGTTATTAAACATAATACAATTGAACAGGCATCTGTTAAGGACCTACTTTATGTAGAGAGAAAGTAAGAGGAGAGAATACAAGCACTTGAAAAAGGCAACTTGACATTACAAGTCCTGTGTTTGCTAACTGTATTATTACATATAGGTAATTGAACTTCTTAACTGCAATACAGATTATGAACATTTTGGCAGTCTGCATTTTTAGGAGTTTCCACACTGGCAGTTATGAAATTGCTGGTTTAAACAATATGTGGAATTATTTAAAATAAAGGGCATATACATATTTTATACACACACACATTCATATTTATACAACTTTAATGCCTTACAGCTACACAGAGACTTTTGGGAAACCTTATTTTATGCATAGGTGAGGAAATGGAAAAAGATCTATTTTAGGATATTTAAATACTTGAAAAATCTCTTAATTTCATTTAATTTCATTAAACACTCTTTTCTACAGGCAGAGATCATATCATAAACTTATTTAGTAGATGCTTTTAAAGAATCTGCTATGGTCAAAACATTCATGTTCCATTCAATATAATGATAGCCCTCTCCAAACTAATCGCTGTTTTATTCTTGAACATCAGACATAATTCATAGCTAGTCCCACTTTGCACTTTGATAGATCCTTTGAGAATCCTTGAAGAACCCAGGGCAGCATGCTTTATGCCAGATGAAGGTATTAAATTAGGGTTTTGGTGAAGATCATTATTGAATTGGATGGATAATCTTCTGAGGTTCCTTCTCACTTTAAAATTCCATAGAATTCAATATTTTTTTAAAGAAATTAAGTGCCTCTCAAGTGCAAGTGCTTCAGTTGAATCCAGATAAAGTTTTTCTAAGTTCTTCAGCCATGTTATTTCATGCTAGAAGTAATAGAAACTCATTTTATAATGTAACATTCTCTCAAATATCATGTTGATAGACTAACCTATATCTCTTTCAAATTTTTTGCTTAATTTTTTATATTAACTAATCCTTAAACTTTTTTAGGAAGTATATAATTTTCTTTTTCAATTTTAATACAGCATAGTATCAAAAATAATGAAAGCATATCTTCTCCATAGACTTTAAACTGACATTTCACTCAGAAATAGATTTTATAAAAATCTTAAGGATCTGACAAAGTATTCATCACTTTTTTGTACTGATGTAAAAAACGAAAAATTTATACTATTCCTTTAAGCTTGAAAAAATATATAACTTGATAAACCCAAAGACCCCAGCTTTTGGGATAAGTACTCACTATTTGACAAAAACTGCTGGGAAAATTGGAAACTAGTATGGAAGAAATTAGGGCTTGACCCACACCTAACACCACATACTAAGATAAGATCTAAATGGGTTCATAATTGAGATATAAAGAGTGATATTATATGCAAATTATAGGAACATAGGATACTTTACCCCTCAGACCTGTGGAGAAGGAAAGAATTTGTGTCCAAAGAAGACCTGGAATTCTTAATTGTATACCAGATAGATAATTTTGATTATATTAAGTTAAAAAGTTTTTGTACAAACAAAACTAATGCAGACAAGATTAGGAGGGAAGCAATAAATTGGGAAATCATCTTTCCATTTAAGGGTTCTGAGAAAGGCCTAATTTCTAAAATATATATAGAATTGTCTCATATTTATAAGAATTTTATAAGAATAAAAAATATATCTAGTGATATTTCACTTCCAAAACTTTCTATGAGAGTTCTAATTTTACAATTTACTTCTTTTTAGTTCAACTATGAAAGCAAAGGTTCCACCTCCTTTACCCCCAAAGGTAAGAGAGTTTATTTTCCTGATCAAATTTTTTGAGATATGTAAAAAAGTTTTGTATTTTTAACATTTTTGTTTTATTTTATTTTTTTCTAATAACATGTAAAAACATTTTTAATATTTGCCTTAAAAATTTTTTTGTTTCAAATTTTCTCCTTTCCTCTCTATCTTGTCAGAAAGGCAAGTATAGATTATACGTATGCAGTCATGCAAAACATATTTCCACGTTAGTCATGTTGTCAAAGAAAACAGACAAAAATGCCCAACATAAATAAGAGAAGGTTTTAAAAAAAAAAAAAAAGCATGCTTCAATCTGTACATCCCACTAGTTTTGGGGTTTGTTTTTTTTTCTGGAAATCGATAGCACTTTTTGTTATAAATCATTCTTGTCTTGGGTCATTGTATTGCTAAGAATGTCAAAAGTCATTTACAATTATGTCAGAGTAAATGAGTAATCATCATCCTCTATTGCTATTCTCTTGGTTCTGCTCATTTTATTTTGCATCAGTTTATATCTTTCCAGCTTTTTCTGAGAGCATTCTGCTCATCATTACAACACAGTAGTGTTCTATTAAAGTCATATATGAGTTGTTCATCCATTCCTCAATTGATGGACATCCCCTCAATTTCTAGTTCTTTTCCTCCATTAAAAGAACTACTATTTTTGTACACATATGTCCTTTTCCTTTTTATTTTGTTATCTCTTTGATAAGCAGACCTCCTCCTAGTGGTATTGTTTGGTCAAAGGGTATGTGTGATTTTATAACCCTTTGTGCACTGTTCCAAATTGTTCTACAAATGTTTGAGTCAAGGGGCAACTAGGTGGCGCAGTGGATAGAGCACCAGACCTGAAGTCATGAGGACCTGAGTTCAAATCTGGTCTCAGACACTTAACATTCCCTACCTGTGTGACCCTGGGCAAGTCACTTAACCTCAATTGCCTCAGCAAACCCCCCCCCCACCCTCCCCAAAAATGTTTTGAGTCAGTAACCAAGTTTGCTGATAATACATTAGTGTCTCAGTTTTCCAGCAGCCCCTTCAGCATTTGTCATGTTCCTTTTCTGTTATATTAGCCAGTCTAATAGGTGTGGAGTACTAATAACCAGGAGGTGTTTAATTTGCATTTTGTAAAAAATAGTGATTTAAAGCATTTTTTTCCTGACTATATATAGTTAGCTATAAATACTTTAAATACTTAGTCTGAAAACAGCCTGTTCACATCCTTTGGCAATTTACCAATTGAGAAATGACTTATTTCTAATACATTTGACTCCTTTCCCTTTATGTTTGAGAAATGGGGCCTTTATCAGAGAAATTTGATGTAAAATTTTTTAACAGTTATAATTATTATGTACTTTCCTCCATCCTGTTTTCCTCATTTATCTCTCTTCTTTCAGCCTGTCCATTCTCAAGGGTTTTTTTCTGACTTTAACTCCCCCAATCTGCCCTCCCTTCTGTTAAAGCATTTCCCATTCCCTTCTCTTCTTACTTTCCATATATGGTAAGATAAATTTCTATATATAATTGAGTATTTGAGTATTGTTATTCCCTTTTTGAGCCTGTTATAATCTTAAGTTTCAAGTGTACCCTACCACCTCCCTCATCTTCTTAAGGTTGCTATATTCAACAATATATTCCATTCTGACTCTCCCTTTCCCTTTCTCTCTGTGCATTTCTCTTTCTTACACCTTAGTTTTATTTTTTTTAAATAATCATCCCATCATACTGAACTTGGATCTGTGTCCTTTGTAGATATAGACTCCTTTTACTTATTTATTTTTATTAAAGTTTTTTATTTATAGAACATATGAGTAATTTTTCTACATTGACCTTTGCAAAAATTTTTATTCTAAATTTTTCCCCTCCTTCCTCCCACCCCCTCCCCCAGATGGGAGGTAGTCTAACACATGTTAAATATGTTAAAATATATGAAAAATCTAATATATGTATACATATCTATACAGTTACTTGCAGAAGAAAAATAGGATCTTTTTATGTTTCTCTTGAGTTCTGTGTTTGGAGATCAGTTTTTTTGTTCAATTCTGGTTTTTTCATTAGAAATAGGTGAAATTCACCTATATCATTGAATGTCCATCTTTTTTCCTCAAAGATAATGCTCATTTTAGCTGGATAGCTTATTCTTGGCTGTAATCCCAGTTCCTTTGCTTTTCGAAATATCAGATTCCAGACCCTTCAACCCTTTAAGGTGAAGCTGCTAGGTCCTGGGTGCTCCTAATTGTGGCTCCTCTTTATTTAAATTGTTTCTTTTTGTCTGCTTGTAATATCTTTTCCTTGGTATGATAGTTCTGAAATTTAGCCACTATATTCCTTGGGGATTTAATTCTGGGGTTTCTTTCAGGAGGTAATCGGTGGATTGTTTTGATAGTTATTTTACCTACTGATTCTAAAATATTAGAGAGGTGTTTTTTGTTGTTGTTGTTGTTTGTTTGTTTGTTTTTTATGATTTCCTGTAAGATGATGTCTAGGTTCTTTTTTTCATCATGGCTTTCAGGAAGCCCTATAATCCTTAGATTGTCTCTTCTAGATCTATTTTCCAGGTCAGTTGTTTCTCCTAGGACATATTTCATATTTTCTTGTTGAGTCATTCACCTCCATTTTTTCAATTCTAATTTTTAATGTATTATTTTCTTCAGTTACTGTTTTTAGCTCCTTTTGTAATTGGCCAGTTACATTTTTTTGTTTATTGCATTCTTTTTCCATTCCTCCCCCCCTTTTTTTTTTTTTTTTGCAATGAGCTCATTTCATTTCCCCATATTTCTTCTAACTCTCTTTAAGATCCTTTATGCAGTCTTCAAAGAAAGCCTTGTGACATGGGGTCCAGCTTATGTCTCTCTTTGGGGCTTTTTCTGGAGTTGCTTTACCTTTAGGGACCTCAGGTTTTCAGGTCTGCTTTTCCCTCTCTCCATAAAAGCTGTCTGTGGTGAGTTATTTTTGGTTTTTTATTAATTTTTTTTTTGTTAAGGCATGAAGTCTGTTCAAGACAAAGAGGAGGGACAGCTGCTTTATTTGCCCTGGAGCAGTTCTGCTGATTGAGTTATTTTAGGTGCTGGGCAGTTCTGCTGATTGATTAATTGCTTTAAGGTGCTATATAATGGCAGCTAGGTCCACTGCTCTTCAGGTGTTCAGTGGTTCATAGTCTACCTCCCACAAAAGGCAGATCTGCCAAACCACCTGCTTACAATCAGGACAGATTGGCCCAAGAGGCCCTAGGAAGGCCCCCAGGTATGTGGAAGTCATAACACTCCAATTCCTGCTCCAGTCTCCCTGTGCTGCAGTCTGGGTTCGGCAGACCACCCCCTGCCTAATTAAAACAGACTTGTTTTGAAGTTCTTCCAGGGTATCTTCTAGAAATGTGTTGTACTCCAGATATTTGTGGATTCTTTGACTTTAAAACCAGTCTAGAGGCTTATTCTGTTCTTGTGCTGGGTGGGCATGGCCAAATTACTCTGGGGTTCTGGAGTTCACTATTTGCCTTTTGCAGTTGCATTGGATATCTCACAGTCAGTCTGCTGATCCACTAGCTTCTGAACCAGAGATATAGACTCCTTAACTGACCTAATTACAATAGTTTTTTAAGAATTGCAAGTATCATTTTTTCATGTAGAAATATATATGAACAGTTTAATTTTATTGAAAATCCTTAAGATTTTTCTTTCCTGTTTACCTTTTTATTCTTCTCTTGAGTCTTGTATTTGAAAGTCAGATTTTCTATGTAGCTTTGTTCTGTTCATCAGAAATGTTGAAAAGTCTTCTATTTCATTGAATACTCATTTATTCCCTTGGAGGTAATCCTAGCTCTTTTGCCTGCCAAAACTATCACATCCCAAACTTCTGATCTTTTAATGTAGGAACTGCTAAATCTTATGTTATGCTGAATATAATTCCGTGATATTTGACTATAGACTAGAATTTTCTTAACTTGGTATCCATTTATTTGGTATTTTTTAGACATTTTTCAATTTTGTGAATGTGTTATTATAATTAGTGTCCTTTGTCACCCTATGTATTTTGTTTTAAGCATTTAAATATTTGACTGGAGAAGTCATGCATGGGCTTCACCTGATTGCCAAAGGGAGGTCCGTGATGCAAGTGTGGACATTAATTAATTTTTAAAAGGTATATTCTACCATTTATTTATGAAGGTGATACTATTGTCTCCAAACTGAATGACTTTTTTCAAGCATAGCGCTCTAAAATTATCAAAAATACATTTGCTCTTTTGCTTAGCATATTACTGTTTAACTGATTTTATTTATGTGATTTATCCAAGAATTTGAATAGGAAAATTTAAACTTGTGTTCAAAGGACATGTTTTATTAGATAAGTTAAAATAAGCTCTTTTCTTCAGGAAAATAATTTTATTTAACTGCTATATCCTTGTAACTTTTATGTATCATTTCAGCCTAAATCCATCTACATACCACAGGAAAGTCCTGCCACTGAGGATGATAATCAAGGAACAATCAAGAGATGTCCTGTGCCTGAGAGTCCAGCAAAGCCGTCACAAGTTCCACCAAGACCACCACCTCCCCGGTTACCCCCACAGAAGCCTGCTGCTTTAGGTAGTAAGGGGAAAAGCTAAGTAAAATCTAGCAGCACTGGATTTATGACCTGAGGAAAGGAAAAAATAGATCTTTAACTATTGAGAAATTGAATCTGAATATCATTTGGGGGCAAGGGCTGGGAAATGGTGTATCCATCTTTCCTGCTTTTTCTCACACAGATGGTAGCATTTTATTGAAAATGTCCACAATTAAAATTCTCAGTTTGGAGGAGGGTTTGTTTGTTTTTTGTTTTTTGTTTTTAATTTCTCATCTTAACATTTTTTGGGGAACTTTTTTAAATTAGTGGATAATTTTCATTTATCTACTTTAAATGTTATTCTATAAGAAAATATTAAGAAGGGGCTGCTAGGTGGTACAGTGGATATAGCACCAGCCCTGAAGTCAGAAGTACCTGAGTTCAAATCTGGATTGACACTTAACACTTTCTAATTGTATTATCCTGGGCAAATTACTTAATCCATTTGCCTCCACCAAAAAAGAAGGAAGGAAGGAAAAGAGAAAATATTAAGGAAATATAAGGAAAAAAATGAATGTATATATTTCTCATTTTTAAAAGCTCATTTCTTCTCATTATGAGAAAATGCCTTTAAAAAGAAATTAGAAATTCCTTAATGTGTATCAATAGTCATAAATATGCATTATGTTATAACTGAACATATCTTGTTAAGGTAATGGACTGAACTCCTTCCAGCTGAATGGTGAACGAAGTGGTTCATTATACCAGCAACAGAATGAAAATAGAGGCACAAACCTTTCAAGGAAAGAAAAGAAAGATGTGCCAGTACGTATTATTTCTAAACTCAATTTGTACACTATTATGTTAATACTGAGATATGAAGTGACTCAACTTTAATTAATACTTGATTATACCAGAATATATTACAAAATTTAAGTTTCTCAGTATATAGGAACACTTCTTTTTTTTAAGTAGAACTTTTTTTATCAGTAGCCATTAGTGTCAGTAAAAAGTGACTACAAAAAATCTCTCCCTGCTGTCTTTATGGAAAGAAGGCCCCATCTCCCCATTAAGGATAAGGAAAACTACAGTATTTCCCCTTAGCCTAATTAACTGGATTATACTATACTATACTGTACTATACTGTACTGTACTATACTGTACTGTACTATACTGTACTGTACTGTACTGTACTATACTGTACTATACTGTACTATACTGTACTATACTGTACTATACTATACTACACTACACTACACTACACTACACTACACTACACTACACTACACTACACTACACTACACTACACTACACTACACTACACTACACTACACTACACTATACTACACTATACTACACTATACTACACTATACTACACTATACTACACTATACTATACTATACTTTTTAATTAGACTGGATTTGTAAGGTTTATACAATACTATAATACAGTCTGATTATCCTGGACTACCCAATACAGAGTTAGTGGTGTCATTGTTAATCTGATTGAACAGGAAAAAAATCAAGATAAATATTTCTATCCTTGGTCACTTGGGGAAAAGCTGAAAGCAAACACTTAGCTATTTATATTTAGCTCCAATAGTATATTTTTGTTATGTCCTGTGTGTGTATATATATATATATATATATATAATTTTTAATATTTGGAAAGAAAACCCCAGCTATATATGTTGCTGAGGGGGGGAAAGTCAATTATTACTTCTTATAGAGAAGATCCCAATAAGATTGAGGTAAGAAAAGATTCCATTTAATTTTGTATATACTACAATTAAAGTGATATTTTTATCATATTAAGAACATTCTCATCAGTAAGCAATACATGTGCAATTATACGTAAGTCCCTCCTTTTTAAAAAGAAGAGATATTATGAAATTATTACTTCTCATTACTCCTTGCTCTAACCTGGGTAAGAAATTATATCAGTCTTTCAGTTTGGACACAATATATTATTATGAAATCTTCTTATATCATTCTAAGTCTTAACCAGTTTTTAAAGGTTGGAGACCAATTCAGGCAGACCTGCTCCTGAAATGATTAAGTCAAAATTAAGTGGTTAGAAATAAAGGAAGAAATCCTTGATTAATTTGATTATTCTAATATAATTCTAATAATATCTCTTGTTCACTTTTGAGCTTGTGTTTAACATTTTCAGATACTTCATTTCAAGAAGATGAGTTAGAGATTATTTCATAAACGTTTCATCCTTAGTCTTTTTTTCCCCTTAATATTAGAAAATGTATACCTAGCTTGAAGATGAGGAAGGAGGGATAGAGAGTGAAAGAGGGAAAGGGAGGGAGGCAAGAGATGGGGAGAGGGTAGGGAGGAAGAGGAGAGAGAGAGAGAATTTGTCTTTCATAGACTTTTAATCTAAAATGTACGATAGCATGTATGGTAGGTAAAGATTTTGTTTTATAGTGTTTTTTTTTTTTTCCCCCTAAGCAAACTATCACTATTATCAAACATTATAACATTTAAGAGATGTTTTAGAATTTTTTTTAAATGTAGAATATTGGGTATTTTTTGTATAGTTCTATACGACATGCACATTTACAGGCAAGAATTTAAAATATAGTAGACTACTTCTACCATTAACGGAAAGCTCATCTTTTTATATTCAAAAATGATGTAGTCTTCCTGATGAGGATCATGCATTTTTAGTTATTTATGTTGGATTCCCTCTTTCCCCAAAAAGCTGTAGATTACCTTACAAATCCAGTCTAATTAAAAAAAGAGAATACATAACAACAATAAAAAAAATTGTTTTTTACTTGTAATATTCTTTAATTAGGTTTTTCTTATTGTAATTGCTATACAGGTACAATTTTTGAGAAATAATTTAAGCAAAGTTAAGTAAAAATAAACAACACAATAGTACTGGGAACCTCAGTTTAAGGAAGACAGTTTGATTGCATAATGGTAATAGAGAGCTATTGTCAGAAGTTGACAGTAATACCAATTGAGAACATACAGGAAGGAATTTATCTTTAAAATACCTTACCTGAAAAGTAAAAAATTGGCTAGTATTTGAAAAGTATATCAAATAATTGCTTTATATAAGTTAGTACTTAGTCTACAGTTTATTCTTTTCATGAGGTTTTAATCTAATTGTATCTTTTGGATTTCAATCTATTGGGATTCTCCCTACCCCCATATTTTCTAGTTACAATACATACAGTTTTTAATTCTGTTCATTGATGTTAATTCCTAATTTTTAACTTTAACCTTGAAATTAAGACAACTATATAAAAAGTCTACAGTTATAATTTGCCCATTGCATTTCTTTTTCTAGAAACCTATTAGCAATGGTCTTCCTCCAACACCTAAAGTGCATGTAAGTACTAAATGGTGGAAAGGTAAGTTATTCAACAAAACAGGAAAATAGGATCATTCATTGAAATTCATATGAATTTATTGGGTAAATCTGCCTATTTGAAAAATATTTCTGTAAAATATTAGAAATTCAGAATTACCAAAATTTGTATTAAATCTGTAATCACATCAGTGCCTTTTCCCATCTTTTTTGTTAACACCCTCTTTCTCTTGAAATTCCTTGTTTATTCTGTTTATTTAACTTGTACCTGTTGTACTTCCACTTAGAATCTTCATTGCTTTTCCGAGGCTGGGCCTTTTTCATTTTTGTTTTAGTACAGGGCTTACCTCACCACCTTAAACATAAATTACTTAAACAGTAATAAATTCTTATTCTTGAATTTTAATTTCAAATACGTGTTGCTATGTAGTTAATAACATGTATTTTTAAACATTACTTGTGTATAAATTGTATATAGCTTTTCAAAATATTGCAAAACACTATACCTATAGGCTTTTTTTCTGTACCTGTCATTCACTATTCTACTATTTGCAGCCTCTATTCATTCTTGAGAAGTAGACATGGAATCAGAGACCCAACATTCAAATCCCAGCACTATTGTTATTGACAATGTGACATTATTCAAATTACTTAACCTTTCTGGCCCTCATTTTCCCCATTTACAAAGCAAAGGAGGTTAGCAGATTGTCTTCAGAGTCTTCTAACTGGAAATTCTGTTATAAACTGTAGAATCTTTTATGCTCCAAAAAGATTCAAAGTTTGCGGTTTTTGCCTCCCAGTACTATAATCTCAGTACATGCATAGAAATCCAAAGAATTCATTACTCTCTTAGCAAAATACATTACACAAATGCATAAATATATGCACACTCACACACATTTAAGAATAAATAATGTGCTACAAAAATGTGCTGTTAAGATGACCAGAAATATAACTCGTATAGACAAAACTTCCAAGCAACTCATATTTAATCCTGATAGAGTTAACCAATTAAGATAATTGCTAATTTTAGTATGTATTTAACATGTAAGATGTGTAAGTAGGATATCTATCTATTTCAAGTCATGCTTGTGTGACATGGAACTGTTTACTTTAATTCAGAGCTAGTATTGACTTTTTAGCTATTGCTTTTTATTTTTACATTCACTTTTTAAATGTCATTATATATATATATATGTATATATATACACGTATATATATATACATATATATATGTATATATATATACGCGTGTGTGTATATATATATATATATATATATATATATAATCTTCAAGGGTAAATGTTGCCTTAATTTATTTTTATTTTTTTTTTTCAGTTATCTTAGCAAGAGCCAATCTAGATAGAAAGCTAGTGTGATGGTTAGGAAGACCTGTGGTCAGTTTTTGCTGACAAAAACTGTCTATGGGGCACTGGACAAGCCATTTAGCATCTTGAACTGTGAATTACAAAGGCAGTGCTGACCTACATTGGTAGAGGGAGCTTCTTCACCCTTAGAATTTCCTTTACCAATGAAGTCTCAGGTCTTTCCTGTCACTATCTTAAAATATAATTAATAAGTTATTTAAATTATGTGATTTCTACAACCTAGCATGAGTTTTTTTTAATTTTTCTTTTTTAAAATTATCTACTTCTACTACTTAGTAATAAGTGTACTAAAAAAATTTTAAGACCTGGAAATATTATTAGTTTGTACATGAGTAAAATGAAATTTTAGTTCTATTTCAGGTATTTAGCTGGAATGAAAATCCTTCATTTAGTTACTAGTATTGAACAAAACTATTTGTCCTGTCTCTGGTGTTTCTCACCTTATTTATTTGCCTTCATATAGCAGTCTGATGCCTAGTATGTCAAAGGTTATTCTTTCAACTTAGTATAACTTTGGAAAAAAGACTTTACCTGATCAAATATACTTTTACAGCTCTATCCATATTCTTAGCAGTTATGAGAAATTAAATTGGCAAACGGACTATAAAATAAATGTTGATTGTGAACAAAGTGAGAACTTTTCAGTTGATGTTTTGCTGGACTCTACTAACATAAAGCAAACTTTTTAAATGAGAAAAATTGTGTTGGATATTTCTTAAGAATCACAAAGTTTGAAGAACTTTAACCTCATGCAAATTCTTATGAAATATCCTCAGAGAAGCTTTCTAGAAACAAAAAAATGTAGGTTATATTATGTATAAGAAAACCCCTAGAAAGATACATTTCTCATGAGACTCTGGGAGAAAGAAGTTATTTTCAGTTTCCAAACATTTTCAGCCAAAAGAATCATTTTACAAGCAAAATGAACCTTGGTGACTGTTCTGATTTTATTATTGTTATCCTAAAATATTATAATACTTTTCCTATTTAATATTGAGTTAATATCATACATAAACAAATTATCAGAAGGAAAAAGCTCATTTTGTCATATTTATTCAGAAAGTCAGAAGGAATAAAAAATATTTGATTGTTTGCTTTTTTTCTTTCCTCATTCTCTAACATTTAAATCTTCAGCCATTAATTTTTTTTATATATTGGCTGCACAGTTAGGTAGATTGTCTTATTTGGAGAATTACCAAAAATTCTGAATGCCTTTTTTAAAAAATAAAAATTAACCATGTTAAACTTTTGCTTAGTTATTTAAGCATATTGGCTATTTTACTTTTTCAGATGGGTGCTTGTTTTTCAAAAGTTTTTAATGGGTGCCCCTTGAAAATTCACTGTGCAACATCATGGATAAACCCAGACACAAGAGGTAAATAAATACTATGTGTATTTGTCATGCAATGATAACATTTTAATTGAGATATTGAAGCCATTCAGTTTTATTCATTTTCTCAATGCATGACCAAAGATAAGTCTTGTTAATATTACCTTTCAAATTAAAATAATGAAGATCAACTTATGTTAAAATTATAAACTTTGTGTCAGTTATTATTACTACTTTTTCTTATACTATGTAACTATTTCAGTAGTCCTATGACAAAACTTTTAAGGTTTGTGCCCTGGCAGGCATCCAATTTTTAGTTAGTATTTTAATGGTGGTAGTCAAATACATTTATTGTTTTGTTTGGCAACCTAAAGTAACCCACATGTTATTTTGAATTGTTTTCCGCATTTTGTATGTTACATTCTTTGTAATAATTCCATGAAATATTCCTTACTAAATGGGTATAGAGAGGTAATGGACCCAGACCTGTGATTTCATTGCTGTAGACAATTCATACTGAGGAAACCCAGTTTTACCAAAGCAGCTGCTGTACTATGTACTTTTAGATACTTGGAGATTAAATGACTTGACTATATCCACCTTAGCAAACATGTAACTAAAGTAAGACTTGAACCTCCAGATCTTTTAAAATCAAGGCTGGCTCTCTGTCTACTATCTCTCATTGCTTCTCCCATTCTAATGGACTCTATAGATAGTCTGCCAAGTATCTAGTGATTATTTGCAAAGGATCTAACCTGTTTCCAAGCTGGCTGGAACCAACATAATTTAACCTTTTTATTTTTTAGCCAAAAATGTATTTAAATAAATCATATTGAAGTTGTTTTAAATCATGCCCCTTATATTTTTTCCTTTTTTATTTTTCCAGATTTGTATTAATTTTGAACTTTTCTCTTAAGAAGTTTATAGTCTGAACACTTGTTTCAATTACTTCACTAAGTCATTTCCTCTCTGTTAAAATAGAATCATTTTCTATTTTTTTGTGATACCATTTTATGCTCACCATATGTAGCACTTCCTCATACTTTTCTCAAAGAAAAAATCCATAATGAATAAGCATGAAGCTTTTATTATAGCCTATAAGTCTTTGCTCACATTCCCTACTGTTTAACTATGTTTTTCAACATTATTTCTGATCCCATTTCTCAATCCTATCATTATATTGAAGTCACCTAATATTAAAAATGTGTTGATTTTAATGTGAAGCAAAATATCAATTCTTTATGAAATTATCCACTTTTTAATCCAATGAAAGAAATATTGGTACATAAGACATGGTTATTTTTGTACTGGTCTATAGGAATTTTTTGTTAGCTTTGCAATACACAAGGTGTCCCAGATATTTTTTTTTGTACAGTTATATTTAAATTAGTGCAAAAAATGAATCCTTTGAAGTGGTGGAATTATTCTAATTTACACTATTTGAAATTTAAATTATATGTAAAATATGGTCATTGGTTCCAGTTCAGTGGAAATATGTGATGAAACTATTAAAAGTGTGTTTGTATCTGTTTAATGATATAATAAAACAGCAAAGGATAAAAATATATTTTTCAAATGTTTTTCAAATTTATTATTTATTTTTAGCCTTTTTTTTCTTACAAAATTTTGAATTTTAAGATCTCTCGAACCACTCACCCACTCATTGATAAGGCAAACATTGTGATAACAATTAATACATGTGAAATCATGCAAAACTTGTTTCCATCTAGCTTATTTCCCCAAAAAGCAAGAAAAATAAAATGAGAAGATTGTACTTTGGTTTGCATTCAGAGTTCATGGATTCTTTCTGGAGGTGAATAGTATTTTTTCATCATGAGTCCTTTAGAATTGTCTCAAGTCATTAAATTGATCAGAGTAACTAAGTCTTTTGTAGTTGATAATCCTTATGACATTGTTGTTAGTCTGTGCACAATTAATATGCCAGTTCTTCTCACCTCACTTTGTATCAGTTCGTATAGTTTTGCCATGTTATTCTGAAAGCATTTCCTCTTGCAATGATTTCTTCTGAACACTGCCTTCTGAAAATAGGTCCTCTTTGACCAGTTATCATTAATTTGACTCAGTTCTATCATCAGTATATATTTTGAGAAGTGAGGGCTTTATCGATTAAACTTGCAGTAAAAATTCCTAATTTCTATGGCATCTTTTAATAAAACACAGCTTCTCTGATTATCCCTTTTAATTAGGTCTACTTTTACTTTTGCTTTCTCTGAGGTCATGATTGATAAACCCCAGTCTTCCTTTTTTCCCCCACTGAGACATATTAAATTCTGTTCCAGACTTTTATTTTTACTCTGTTTATGTCAAGGATGTCTCTTGTAAAGATATAATATTGTTGGATTCTGGTTTCTAATCCATTCTGTTATGCATTTCCATTTTATGGGTGAGCTCAACCTATTTACCTTCACGGTATCCTTACAGTCCCATTTTCTTTTATTTCTTTTCTTTTTATCCCTATCCTTCCTAAAAAGTCTATTTTGCTTCTAACTGCTGCCTCCCTTAATACCTTCAGTAAGAAAGAGATTCAGGCATTGACTATAATCCTCTATCACTCCCCACATAAAAGCTCTTTCTTGAGTACCTTTTTTAATAAGAAAAAATTTTCCCTATTCTACTCTCTTCCTCTTCTTCAAATGCATTCTTTTTTCTCAACCCTTCATTTTTTTTTGAGATCATTCCAGCATAATCACCTCACATCCATGCTCTGTCTACATAAACTCGTTTAAATTTCCCTAATAAAGAAAAAGTTCTTAGGAACAACATGTCTTATCTTCCCATATAGGAATGTAAACAGTTTAACTTTATTGAGAAAGATTATTCTTTCAGGTTTACCTTTTTATGCTTCTCTTGAGTCTTGTGTTTAACTGCCAAATTTTCTACTCAACTGTGATCTTTTCATGTGAAAGATTGATTGGTGTGGCTATATTTGATGGGGATTGTTTGTTTTTTGGCATTTGATTCAGGATTTTAAAACTGAAATAGTGAAGGTGATAAGTAGTCCAAGTTGGAGGGGAAATATCCCTAAAGTTCTACAGTACATGTGCAGAACTCTGATTATACATTTTTTTTAATAGTCATTTCAAATACATTGTTGCAGAAAGTTACTTGCCTCTGTAAAGGCTGCCCTACACAAAGGAGCTAAAATCCAGACAAAGTGGGGAGGGGGAAGGATAGGAGCTTAGAAGTAAAAATAATCCTTTCCAAAAATTGTTTTTTAGTGTCTTCACCTTAATAGTGTTCCTTTTTTTTTTTTTTTTGTTTTGTCAGAGCCACAGAAACTCTCTAATTTCCCTCCCTTCCTCCATCATAGATATGAATAAAGGCTTTTTACAGTCTTTGGGATTTCCAAGAGCTTGTTGCCAGTATTTCAGGAGGAGCTTAACCTCTGTATATTGACTTAAAACCAGTTCAAATCAAAATGCATATGGGTTTGTGGGGTTTTGTTTGTTTTGTTTTGTTTTGTTTTGTTTTTTAAGGCAATCAATAGAGATGGTCATCAGTTGGAGGAATTGTTAAAAAGTTATGCTCTATAAATGTGATATATGATTGTGCTTAAAAAATAATAATAATGATTGGGGAAACTTCAGAAAAATGTGAAAACACTTGAATGAACTGATTATGAAATACAGTGAGCAGATCCAGAACAATTTATACAATGACAACAATATTGTAAAAGCAAACAAATTTGAAATACTTAAGAATGCTTATCAGCGTAATGATCAAATATGATTCAGAGGACTTTTAATTGAAACGTACTACCCTCATCCTAATAAGAGAGGAGGAGGGCAGAGTACAGCATAAAACTTTTTTTTCTTTTTGATGGTGGCCAATGCAGGAATTTGTTTTGCTTAAGTATATGTATTTGTAACAAATATTTTTGGTCTGATTTTGGTGGGGCTGGAAAGGTAGGAGGGAGAGATGGTAGATTTCTGATGATTGAAAACAATTTTTTTTTTAAAAAAACAAGTAATTCCATATTATTTTGAGTTATCATAATGGAATTTAATGAAAAAAATTTATTCATTTTCTCTGGGATTTATTTTATTTATTTATTTTGGAAACTTATAAGGGTGAAATACAATTAGAAAATGAAGCTGTTTGATTCAGGCAGTTTTATAATAATATATATTTTATAATAATAGAAGTTTATAAACATTATTTGGAACATTACTATCAGTATTCTTACCAAACTGAGGTTTGTAACTTTTAGTTTGGGTCAAAATAAAACAGTGGATTTACTGAATGTAAATCACTACTGATAATAATACTGCTATTTTCACTAAAAAAAAATAGGGGAAACAAAGAAGTGGTGTTGGCTTCTGTTTTTAGCGTGTAGACATCTTTAAAAAGAGTTTTGTATTTATATAAATTGATCTCTGTAGCGGATTACTTTTGTTTTTCTATCTTACTGCAGATCAGTATTTGATATTTGGTGCTGAGGAAGGGATATATACCTTGAACCTTAATGAGCTACATGAGACATCAATGGAACAGGTTAGTCATTTTGTTTTACCTCACTTGAAAAAAATATTTATTGAGCACCTACAATGTGTCAAGCTTTGCATTAGGTGCTAGGGGAAAACAAAACAGACTTTGCTATCAAGGAATTCTTGCTATAGCTTGGTAGGACGTGTCAGTGTTCAGCTCTGTTGGCGCATTCCTTCAAGGACCACAGAGTTATACCCTACTGTAAGGAGGCATCAGAGTAGGACTGGAGCAGTGGAGAGTGTTTTCTGAAAAAGGGAGAAGGATGATCAAGGTAACGAAGAACACAGATAAACCAAGTAGACTAAGGCAACATAATGAATACTATTACTCTTTGCCTACTCATCTGATAGAATTGGCTTGCTTATCATGATATTGTTTTTTCTTCCATTACTAAAGTTACCAACTTAATGTTTCAAAGAGTTGATAAGAGCAGCTGCTACTTGACATTTTAGTACAATTTAGTACATTACTTAGAGTATCTCGGTAAAGTTATTATACTCTGAAAAATAGTTCTTGTGATTGTTTCCTTCATACAGTTTTTTTAAAATTCTCTCCATATATCCTTCATTTTTACATCATCTTCATTTCTCAGTCTATCTCCCTTCTATTATACTCAGAGTTTTTACTTTTTTAAAAAGTAGGGAAAAGGTAGTTGATCAAAACTAACAGATTTCCTGAGTCTCACAGTATAATCAGTGTTTACTACCTATATACCCCAACTTCTGCAAAGAAAAGGGAGGTCAGTTTTCTCTCCTCTTTGGGTTACAATATAGTCATTATAATTTACCCTGTATTCCATAACTGTTGTCATTGTATTGATTGTTTTCATGGTTCTCCTTATTACTTGCTTCTTATACAAGGTAAAACCTAGAGTTATTTTAATTTGCATTTTTCTTATTATTTGTGTTTTGGAGCCAGTTTTCATATGGCTGTTAAGAATTTGCTGTTCTTTTGAGACCAGCTTCAATCATTTGTCCATTGGGAATGGACAGTGATCCTCTAGTTTTATCAATAGCTGCTACATCTTGGTTTTCAGATCTTTATTGGTGCTATTTGTCTTTTTCTCAACTTTCCTTATCCTAATTTAATTTTGTTCATGCAAAAACTTTTCAGTTTCATAAGCAAAATTAATCTATTTTATGTTTTGTATCTGATCTGGTTCCTTTCCCTCTCTATATTGTTTCTTCCTTCAACTCCTTCTTTCCTACCTTTCTAAGCAGCTATATGACCCAGAGATAGAGCACTGGTCCTACAGACAGGGAGACCTGAGTTCATATGTGGCCTCAAACACTTTTGTAGCCCTAGGCAGGTCACTTAACTTGTCAGCCTCAATTTCCTCAAATGTAAAATGGAAATCATAATGACACCTTTTTACCAGGGTTATTGTAAGGATTAAATGAAATAATACTTGTGAAACACTTAACATAGTTGTTAGTATATCTAAGTGCTTGTTCCTTTTCCCTTCTTTTCTTTCTCTCCCTCTTTAATATTTAGTTCACATTCATTTTCAACTTATGCTATATAGCATATAATACTGGTTTAAACATAATTTCTTCCAGTATGCTCAAATTTGACCATCAGTTCTTGTCAAGTAATGGGTTCTTTACTTATGATCTTGCTCCAGATCTTGTGTTATTTCCTCCTTCGTTACTATTTATTTTTTCATTATTTCACTTAAAATTCTAAACTTTTTGTTCCTCAGTGAATTTGGACTTAAAGGACACCAAGAGGCAGAGATGATAAAGGAGACCATTCCAGGCATAGGAGTCAGCAAAAAAAAAAAAAAAAAATAGGCAGAGTAAGATATGGCAGTGTCTTAGTCATTTATCCACCAGGGGCCCAGTGTCATATAAAAAGACTAGAAAGATGGAGGGGGGCAAGGTTATGAAGGCTTTGAATGTCAAACAACATTTTGTGTGCTCCTAGAGGCAATAGGAAGCCACTGGTGATCAAGTCACTGGAATGACATGATCTGAACTGGCTTTTGGAAAATCAGTTTACTGGCTGAATGGATGATCCTAGAACTCAGACCTAGAAGCAGGCTTCTGCAGTAGCGTACTAGGTGTGTTGAGGGCCTGCCACAACATTGTGGTACTGCCAGAAGAAATATGGGGGCATGTTTGAAAAATATTTAAAAAGTAAAGCCAATAGGCCTTGGTCTCAGCTTGGATATGAGGTGAAAAGTAGTGAAAAATCCAGGATGATTCCTTGGTTGCAAGTCTAAGGGAATCAGAAGGTGATGTTAGCCTCTACAATAGGGAAGGTTTGGGAGGAAAGAGAATGAGTTTTATTTTGAACATAATGAGTTTAATATGTTTATTAGACATCCAGTTGGATGTGAAGTTCTCAGTCAGATAAATTGGAGCAAGATGCGTAGATTTGAAAATCATCAGCATAGAGATGATAATTAAATATATGGAAGCTGGCGAGATCACCAGGTAAAGTAATGTAGAAGACAAGAGAAGGACAGAACCCTTAGGATTCTGAATCCTATATCCAGGGGCAGCTAGATGGCTCAGTGGATAGAGCTCTGGAATCAGGAGGTTCTGAGTTCAAATATGGCCTCAGATTCTTAATACTTATTAGTTGTGTGACCCTGGGCAAGTTACTTATTCCCAATTGCCTCTCAAAAAAAAAAAAATCCTAATTGAAATCCTATTAAACTCAAGTCCAAAACAGACCCTGTCATTTCACTTCTTTCCATTCATTTATTACCAGTTTACTTCACATCCTCAATACCACTTTGCCTAGATTATTGCAAAAGCCTAGAATTGATTTCTAGACTTTGTCTCCTACCATTCCAGGCCATTCTTTACACTGTTCCCAAAGTAATTTTCCCTAAATGGATATCTGATTTTGTGACACTTCTGGCAAACTCCAGTGGCCTCCTTTTGCCTCTGAGAGAGGCTCTACACAAAGTTATTCAGGGTTTTTACTTTCCCTCTTATTCTCTGTGTTCCAGCTAAATGAGCCTTTCATTTCAGTGCCTTTGCCTTGTCTGGCTGTCCCCCACTACCTGGACTGCTCCCTCTACTCCACCTCTGAGTCTCCCTCTTCCTTTAAGATGCTGCTCAGCCACTATCTTTGGCAGGAAGCCTTTCTTATCCCAAAATGCTATTGCCTCCCTCACAATTACCTTATATATATATATGTGTATATATATATATATATATTTGTGTTCATTAGCTTTCTTTTATGCCATAATTATAATGTAAATTCCTTAAAGATAGAGGTTTTGGGGCAGCTAGGTGGCGCAGTGGATAGAGGACCAGCCCTGAAGTCAGGAGGACCTGAGATCAAATTTGGCCTCAGATACTTAACACACCCTAGCTGTGTGTTGCTGTGGACAAGTAACTTAACCCCAATTGTCTCAGCCAAAAAAAAAAAAAAAAAAAGAGATTTTTTCATTCTGTGTACTTAAGTCCTTGTGCTTAACCTGGAATCTGACACTTCACATTGATGGACTGATTGTCCCCAACATACCTACCCTTCTTCCAGACATCCATTTCCATAGAGTATCCTACCATCATTATGGACACCATCCACAAAGTCATAGGAATTAAAACAGTAGCAAGTGAGCACAACCAGGAAAACAACATGGACAATTACAGCAGTATAAATGGTAAAAATAACAACATAACACTGGATGCTCCAAAATTGTCCCTGAAAAGAAGAGGGAAAGCACTGCCTTTTTTTTTTTTTTCCTTTTCAGAGTGAAGAGAAAATTTAAATATATTGATTTTTTGAAAGCAAAAGGTATCAATAATTTCTTTAAAAATAGGAACTAGGCATAAATTTGAGCACAGTATGGCATACAATATTATATTTTATTTAAATGAATATAATGTGCTTTATGAGTATTCCTAAGTGTTTTTCTCTTACCCACTAGAGATTACTTTCCCTGCTACTTTCATACATTCCATGCTTACCATAGCATTCTTAGATCTTGATAATGAATTACTACTAGAATTTGATTTTGATTCCATGTGTACTTGATCAGCAAAAACTTTAATTTCATTTTTGATTAAGACAAATATAATTTTCTAATATAACATCGATATACATTAAGTTTAATTTTTTAGTTATCACATTAATTTTCTGTTTCTCTGTTTAATTTTAAAGTGATGTATAACTTGTCCTCAACCTCTCTTTCTAACCTCCCCTTCTTTCATTCTATCATACAGCCAAACTAACCATTTTTCTATCCTTATGACACTGTTTTCCTTCTCTATACCTTTGCCTTGGTTATCCTACTTGCCTGGAATGGGCTCTTTTCTTATCTTCCTCACATAGAATCTCATTTCCCTTAAGTTCAAGTGGCATCTTCTACATGAAATCTTTCCTGATTGTCTTGAAATTTTAATGCTTTATTTCCCATATTACCACATATTTGGCTATTTTGTATGCAATTGTACTTTTTGTTGTTTATGCTTTATATATTTTTATATGTACTAGTCTCTTCATTAGAATATAAATAAATAAGCTTTATTTCTTAATAAATACTTATTGATTGATTAAGCACTATGTTCTGTATTACCCTGTGTTCTGTATTAACTAATGTCAGTAGTTCAAAAATTAATAGGATATAAAAGTCGTAAGTTACCTTTTTAAAAATTTTTGAAGTTGTCTCATTGATTTGAAAAAGCTTTGTCTTTAATATAAAATGTATTTTTAAGATGTTATATGCATAGCTCTTTGTAAAAACCATTCATTTTTCTTACCAGCTATTTCCCCGAAGATGTACATGGCTATATGTAATGAATAATTGCTTACTATCAATATCTGGTAAGTTTTTTATAATTTAAAGTGTTAACTTTGTTAAAATATAAGAGAAAATGGTATTATATTCCTTCTTGTATCTGAAGCTTTATCTTACATGTACCTTTTTTTTTTTTCCTTCAGGTAAAGCATCTCAGCTTTATTCCCATAATTTACCAGGACTTTTTGATTATGCAAGACAAATGCAAAAGTTACCTGTTGCTATTCCAGCACACAAACTCCCTGACCGAATATTGCCCAGGTGAGTGTATAACAAGAATCTATGTTATTAACCCTTTTAGAGGGGTCTCCGCTTAAAGTGGCCCAATACTAAAGCATAAGCCTTGATCAGTAAAAACTTTTGTATTTTCTTTTGCCTTGCCCAGTCTCTCTATACTGACTTGGTCTCATTCTCTTTTTTGACTTTTCTATTTTCTTGTCTTTGTACAAGTCATTTTTCTTTTTTTTTTTTTTTTTTGTAACTTTTAAAGATTTTCTATCTTGTTAGTAATTTCACTTCTTTTTTTTTAATCAAAGGAAAATAAAGTACTTTATTAACCAATAATTTATGGGAATTTATCATTTTAATTTTTAAAATTAATATTGCTTACTCTTGATTTCATTTTTATGCATAGTCTTTCTGCCAGCACAAAACACAATCTGTCTCTATACCACAGTCCTCAGGAATTCTTGTGGTCAAAAAATTCCTTACCCTGTCGCCAACTTAGTCATGAGCCTTTCCAAATTCAGTTCAACTTAATAGGCATTTAATAGCCAAAATGTAAGGTGTGGAGTCAGGTGCTAGAAATGCACCTGGAAAGGGGATGTGGAGGTGTGAGAAAATGATTGTGTACATAAATAAGCAAATACAAAATATACTCAAATAATTTTCTACCTAGAATGAGGGAGGCACTAAACTACTGGGGCTAGAGGAAGATGAGGAAACAATTGAGTGTATAAGAATGAATGGAGGCAAGAAGTTTAAAAGTGAATTAGTACTACAAGAAAATGAGCATCAGGCCTAAGAAATAGGATACTGGAGACTCAGCTGTTATTTAGAACATGAATTGAGGCCCAGCTGACACTCACATACTGCATCATTAGAATTCTGGGGTCATCCAGCAATTTAGACTCAGAAGAGTCTGTGTAGCAATAAAAAGGACTTGAGAACCATCCCAAAGGCAAATAATGGGGCATATAAAATGTCGTTTGAAGGATTAAAAGCCTAATTGTCAAGCAAATATATCCAACAGAAAATATTATTCGAAAAAAAATAATAAAACTTCAAAGATAGAAATTGAAGCATTTTGAACTGTTATATTTGGGAGAGGTAATCTGGCATAGTATAGAAATTGGCACACTGCATTCTTTTATGCAGATTTGACCCATAATATTGTAGTTTACTAATCCCCAATGTAGTAGAATAAGACCTAGCCTCAAAGTCAGAAAAATGTAGCTTTAAATCCCACCTATAACACATACTGGGTTCTGAATCTGAGCACCTCACTCTATTATTTTTCTGGGCAACATTTTAAGATGATAAATTTCAGAGAAAATATAGACCCTATATTGGTTGATAGAGATTCTTTACTTGGGAATCCCCTGTACCAATAGTCCTTTCTCTAACTATTATATTATGAAGGAAAATGAATCAGTATATTATGATAAAAGGGAGAATTCTACTAGGAAACATAACTCAAACAATTTTCAATAGAAATTAAATAATTAAAAAAAGTTGGAATGAATTCAAATTGGAAGTCAGCAAAATCAGTATAGAATTGGAAAACACAAGCAGTAGGATAAGAAATGTCTGATATAGATATGTATCTAAAGAAACAAGTTCTAGGGAAAAAAACATGGAATTTTAAAATGCTGAAGTAGAGAAACTGGCAGAAGACAAGGAAAAAGCATCAACATTAGAAATAGCACATGAATTCTATCTATACAAACAACTTGACTGATCTTGAAGATAGGATCAGACAGATAACTTGAACATCATAGAGCTCTCAGAAAAATGAAAAATCAAAACTTTTCAAACTCGTCTAAAATATTACAAAGAATGGCATAAGGAAAATTTATAACATTTTGGATGGAAGCAATAAAGCATTCATTGAGAGAATCTACAGATCATACCCAAAGTTAAAACTAGAAAAATTTTAGTAGTTAATATTAATAATTTGAATAACAAACAACTTTGCAAGCAGGCAGGAAAAAAGCCTTTAAATGTAAAGAAGAGGCAGATTTGAATAATAAAACATTCTTCCCAATTCATGAGAAAAGTAAATTCAGTAACAGTACAAAATGCAAAGGAACTACAATCTAGAATTCATACAGCCTACAAATCTGAACCTAATCATCAAAGAAATTAAATCACTATTCAGTTAAAAAAGAAACATTTTAATCATTATTTGACAAAATAGAAATTAACAGATTATTCATCTTATAAATATCCCTGAGGTTTGTGCTCTTCTTTTTGACAAGGGTTTCCAGAATAATGGGAAATCATTAAAGGAGGAAAAGAGGAATTTTAAAAAGTATAAGAAGGGAAGATAAAAGAATTAAATTAGTGCTCCATGGACTGAATCTACTCTTATTTCCTATAATTGAATCAATATATTTTGTGTAAAAAAAAAAAAAATAACAGACTAGAAAGTTGGATAAATGAGGGATATTAAGAATCAGAGGGGAGCAGATGATGTAAAAATAAGATAGTAATTTATAACAAAAATAAAATAGTAATATATTTCATCTATCCAAAAACAAACCAAAAAAAGCAATGTGGTGTAGATAGAAAGTTGACCTGAAAAGCAAGAAGACTTTGGTTCAGATTCTACCTTTAACAAATACATGACTTTGTTACCCTGGGTAACTCACATAATCTTATCAGTAAGAAGAGTATTTGTAGGAGAAGACAATGAACTCAATATAGAGAAGTGACTAAGATTGGGGTAGGAAAAGTTCAGAAGGGTCAGTCATTCCCCATAAAGTGAAAGGAAAAGGTATTACTAAAGAAACATTACTATTTAAGAGGTGAGTGTATGGAGCATTTTTTTTTTTCTTCATAGCATCCTAATCCAAGAGGTGAGATGTATTGTTTCTCAGTGGCATCTAGCACCTAGAGTAGCAGAACTACAAAAAGAATGGGTACTAATCATTGTAAGGGCAAAGAGCTGGACTGGACATTTTTCAGGAGAAATACTTAAATAAATCCTATTAGGCAGCACTATATCCATCTTACATTACTACTCTCATCTATTGATATTTTTGAAATTGAGGAATTTCTGAAAGGATTGAGAATAACAGTAATGCATCAATTTATCATCATTCCAGGGTTAGAGTTAAAGTAGCAAAAGGAAAATTATTCCTCTGCAAATGAGAGCAAAAAAATTAAACCGTAGTTTTAAATAGTTTATGAGATGCCACTACTTACTTTCTTAAAGTATTCCAAAACATAGATATAATCATCTAAAACCTGGGAGGGTCAGTAATTTCTCCAAAGGAGAGAAAATGTAGAAAAGGGTGAAATAAAAGAGAAAACAGGAGGCCTGAGAGTAAAACATCCACAGTCAAAATAGTCAAAACATCCACAGTGTGATGATGCCTTCAAAGAAAAGTGAAAGCCAGAAGACAGAAGAAACGCCATGTAAGCTGAGCATGAAATGAAATTTCCAGAAGGGAAGAGATGGTCTGTAATGCTAAACCGAACTGTCTGCTGAAAATTTATTTTAAGTGCCTACTTTGTGCCAAACACGATAATTATCATAGGGATACAAAGAGGCAAAAGATAGTTGCTACTCTCAAGAGTTCATGGACTAATGGAGATGATAATATTCAATTATATATAAACAAGATGTATAACAGGATAAGTTGGAACGAATAGAGGGAAGACACTAGTATTAATGGGGATAGGAAAAGTCTTATGCATAAAAGGTAAGATTTTGGCTAGAACTTGAAGTAATACAGGAAAGCCAGGAACAGAACTGAGAATACAGAACATTTTTGGTTTGGGGGAGAGCCAGTGAAAATTTCCAGAGCCAGGGGGGTATGTCTTATTCATGGGACACAAGGAGGCCAATGTCACTAAATCGAAGAGTGTCCCAGGGAGTAAAGCATAAGGATAATTGGAAAGGTAGATGGGGATCCAGTTAAGGACTCAAATGACAGAACATTGTGCATTTGATCCTGGAGGCAGTAAGGACCTGCTGGAGTCTAATGAAGAAGCATCAGACCTGAGTGTTAGGAAGAGCTGAATGGAGGGTGGGATGGAGTAGGAAAAGATCACCCAGTATCATATTGCCATAGCTCAGATGTGAAGGATTAAAGACAGCACCTGCTTGGTGGCCGTCTGGAGGAGAGCATAGGTTAAATCTGAGAGATGTTATGAAGGGGAAAAAAAAACACAGCTTGATTCTTGGATGTCGGGAGTGAGAAGTCAAGGGTAACACGTCAGGTACTGGGAAGCATTGAGAATACCAAGAGGCAAAAGACAGTCCCTGCCCTCAAAGAGCTCGCAATCTGAGGGATGATTGTATCCTTAATATATTAAAAATGATGAGAAGAGGAAAGGGTGTGAGGGAACATGAACTGAGTTCAGTTTTGGACATGTGTTTAAGATTCTGTGATATCTTATTAGAAAGCAGCTGGTAATGCTAGAGTCTGCAGAGAAATTAGGAGATTTGAGAATCATCAGCATAATGAAATCATTGAAATCGTGGGAATTGATAACATCAAGTAAAATAAGATTAAAGTTAAAGATATATCTTAATCTTACAGATTAAATCTTAAATCTGGGAGCGGGGGGAAGAGATGTATACTGAAAAGAGACAAGAGCACAGAACAAAGCCCTGTGGGATCCCCCTAGTTAATAAGCATGACCTGAATGAAGATCCAGCTAAAAAGAATGAAAAGGAACAGACAGATGGGTTCGACGAGAACATAGAAAAAGCAATGTCATGAAACCCTAGAGAAGAGAGTATCAAGGGGAAGAGTATAACAGGATCAGAGCCTGCAGAGAGGTCAGAAAGAATTGGGAAAAGGACACATTCATTTTGGAGAGAGCAATTTGATTAATTGGTAGGTGAAAACCAAATTGTAGACAGTGAGAAAAAAGGAGGTTGAGGTACCTTTTGTAAATTTTGCTCCCAAGGAGTTGAGCAACAAAAGCAAGGAGAAATATCCGGAGGCAACTAATGGGAATGGGAAGAAAAATCCATTGGATTTCATAATAGTCATTAGTAGCCTTAAGAAGGATAGTTTAAGTGGATAGTTTAAGTGGGGTCAGAAGCCCATGGACAAAGGCCAGTGACACATAACAAATTAAACAATAATTTTTAATCTTTCAGTTGCACACTAGATAGCTTTAGTTCTTTAAAGTATTCTATTATTACTATCTTTTAACATTATTTACCAATGATTTTTGTGCTAGTTTAGTTTTCTTTCCTAAAGCTTTTTTCCAGAACCATGGCATACTCACTGTGGCCCACATAGGTATAGTCTTGTTCACCAAACACTGGATTGGATACAAAGTATGGATAAGTTTGCATCTATTCATTCATATGAGAGATTCAAGCAGGCTGAAGTATAAGAAGTACTTTTCTTGCTATTTTTCACCGTGATGCTTCATCTCCCTTCCCTACTGCACACTGTCCCTTCCTCCTTTTTTCCCCCTTGCCTGAAAAGCCTTTGCCTTCCCTTCTCATCAAAACCTCCGGTTTTTCCCTTCTGATCCTGAGTGAAATCTTTCCTGGTATCCTTCAGCTAGGAGAGCCCTTGCCCAGATCACCTTGCATTACTTACTCCATTTGTCTTAGTTTCCTCAAGGACAAAATGGAGAGAACATTAATGCCTACTCTAAAAGACTGCTGTGAGGATCAAATAAAATACTGGATCCTAGAGTATATACACATGGAATAAGCCTCAGAAAGGTAGGTTGAGGCCAAATTTGTAAAGTCCTATATAAGTGCCATCCCACCTCTCAAAAAGAGATAGGCCTATAAATTAATAGGAATCATTGAAGTTTAATAGAGTATTGGGATGACATGATCGAACCTGCAGGTTAGAATAATGACATAGTTATGTGGAGGAGGGATTACATTAGCCATTTCTGTTTCTCTTTTAGGAAATTTGCTGTATCTGCAAAAATTCCTGAAACCAAGTGGTGTCAGAAATGTTGTGTTGGTAAGTACTAAAACCACTGGAGTAGGGCCATTCTATTTTGTCAAGCTGACTAGTTTCATTTTTTATCCTAATCTGGGTACAATCCTTGCTGTAAAAGTTTGGTTGGCCCCCTCAGGGACCACCAAGAGAGGAAATGTGTGAAGAAAAAAGAAAATCTGAACTATATCAGTTGTTAGGAGGCTGGACACAGATGATTCAGCAAAGGAGGAAGTAAAATATTAGTCAGGAAAAGACTAGGACAGAGCAACATTATGAAGGTTTGGGAATGAGATTTTTTTAAGCAGAGTGGCTAACAGTGTCAAATGAAAAAAGAACTGGGACTAAGAAAAGGCCACTTTTTTGCAGTTGGCATTATTGGTTACCTAGGAGAGAATGTTTTTCAAATGAATTTTAGGGTTAGAAGTCAAGTTGTAAAGTGATTAGGATGGGAAGAGAAGGGGTAGTGATAAGTGTAGACAGTGTCTTTTAGAAGCGTAGATTGCTGTGAAAAGGAGGAGAGATTAAGATTATGGTTTGGGCTGAGTCAGGTGAAGGTTTTTAAGCATGAAGGAGATCTGTACCTTTTTATACATATCAAGGAAGGAGCCAGTAGATAAGTAGAAATTGAACATTAGAAAGAAAGGAGTAATTGATGAGACCAGTCATGGAGAAGACTGAATTAAGACCAAAAGTTAGAGGATTTTTGGTGTGGCTCCAAGAGCAGGGCAAAAAAAGAGTGTATGGGGGATGTTGATGAAGGAATTTTATATGTATATAATAAAGGTGGCTTCAGTTTTCTCAGTAAGGAATGCTTTGTAACACAATTTTCCTTCATTTGAAAAAGGTATTTGTATATGGAATATGAGATTGAACTAGATTCTTATTTTGCTTTTTTTTTTTTTTTTTTTTGGGCAAGGCAATTGGTATTAAGTGACTTGCCCAGAGTCATACAGCTACTAAGTGTTAAGCCTCTGAAGATGAATTTGAATCCAGGTCCTCTTGACTACATGGGCCAGTGTTCTATATACTCTGTCACCTATCTGCCTCTTGAACCAGATACCTTCTAAGGTCCCCTTTTAACTAATACAAGAAAGTGATGGGAGAAAATGTTCCTCATTGTTGTTCAGTCATTTTGCCATAGCCTTTTTCTTTTTCTTTTGCCTTTACTATTTCCCAAATAAATCCCATCCTCTTCTCATGTGGCCAAAGCTTCAATATTTGATCTTCAGTGTGGTCTTTTCTGTTTGCTTGTGGATACTTGAAGTTCTTACCAAATTTCTAATAAGAAATTTTATCGGCAAATAACTTTTAATTTTACTTTAAGGCTTGGATTAAGGTAATTTACAATGAGCTTTAAATTTATTTAGCTCCATATGTAAAAAATAACAAATTATTTGTAATTTTTGTCTCAACAGTGAGAAATCCTTACACTGGCCATAAATATCTTTGTGGGGCACTTCAGTCTAGCATTGTCCTATTAGAATGGGTTGAACCAATGCAGAAATTTATGCTAATTAAGGTAAGCATAAAAGACTAACCTGTATAATTTGTAGTACAAAAAGAATAATAATTCAATTTTTATTCAATTTATATCATATAATCTACAGCATATCTCTTCCTAGTTGTCTTGTGCTATTTGATTATTTTAAATGATATGGGCAGCTGAAAACCTTTCCATTTTTGGAAATTCAATTGTCCTAATGAAGAAATCCAGAACAAAGCCAGAAAACTGAGCTGGTTTCTATGTGACTAAAGTCATCATAATAGAGTCCCTTGCAGATTTGTCCTTTACCCAAAATAATAGAAAATCATCTTGTCAGAGAATGTTCATTTGAGGGGCAGCTAGATGGTGCAATGAATGGAGTAGCAGCCCTGAAGTCAGGAGAACCTGAGTTCAAATGTGGCCTCAGACACTTCCTAGCTGTGTGACTCTGGGCAAGTCACTTAATTCCAATTGCCTCAGCAAAAAAAAAAAAAAAAGAAGAAAGAAGAGGAGGAGGAGGAAAGAAAAGCAAAGCAAAGAATGTTCATTTGTCATGGAGCCATCCACAAATGGTCCTAAAAAATTAGGTTGAGTTTTCCACATCTTTTAAGTACTCAATATTCTTTAGTACATTTTATCTGTTCTAACATACTTGTTTAATAGTTGGACAATAAGTATTCACAATGTTAAGGGTATAAATTGTTCATGTGATGCCAAATGAAATAAAAATTGAAATTTCCAAAGCTTACTATAATAATATTTTAATAATTATTTCCTTGTTTTATATCTTAATGGTTATGACTTCAGCTTAGATTTGAAATAAGTTCTTTATAACACAGTTTCACATGATCTTATGATACTTAAAATCTTTTTGTTGTTCAGTTGTGTCTGAGGCTTGTAACATAACACACCAATACTTAATAGTGTTTCTTGGCAAATAGACTAGAGTAGTTTGCCATTCCTGCTACCCTGGTTTCAGGCAAATTGAGTTTAAGTGATTTGCCTAGGGTCACATAGCTAGTAACTAACTAAGGCTAGGGTTGCACCAGGTCTTCCTAACTCCTGGCCTAACACTCTAGCCACTGAGCCATCTAGTTGCCTTCGAGGCAAACTGAGGTTAAGGATTTGCCCTGGGTCACACAACTAATAAGTGTCTGAGGCTGGATTTGAATTCAGGTCTTCCTGACTCCAGTCCCAGTATTCTTTACACTGAATCATCTAACTTCCTCTGTTTAAAGTGTTACCTTCTTTGTAGTCATATGAAAAGGTGCTCCAAATCACTATTGATCAGAGAAATGCAAATCAAGACAACCCTGAGGTACCACTACACACCTGTCAGATTAGCTAAAATGACAGGAAATGATAATGACAGATGTTGGAGGGGATGTGGGAAAACTCGGACACTGATGCATTGTTGGTGGAACTGTGAACAGATCCAACCATTCTGGAGAGCAATTTGGAGCTATGCTCAAAAAGTTATCAAACCGTGCATACCCTTTGACCCAGCAGTGTTTCTATTGGGCCTATATCCCAAAGAGATCTTAAAGGAGGGAAAAGGCCCCACATGTGAAAGAATGTTTGTGGCAGCCCTTTTTGTAGTGGCTAGAAACTGGAAACTGAATGGATGCCCTTCAATTGGAGAATGGCTGAATAAATTATGGAATTTGAATATTATGGAATATTGTTCTGTAAGAAACGACCAGCAGGATGATTTCAGAGAGGCCTGGAGAGACTTGCATGAACTGATGCTGAGTGAAATGAGCAGAATCAGGAGATCATTATACACAGCAACAACAATACTATATGACGATCAATTCTGATGGACATGGCTCTCTTCAACAATGAAATGTTTCAAACCATTTCCAATTGTTCAGTGAAGAAAGCCATATATACCCAGAGAGAGGGCTGTGAAATGCAGACCACAACATAACATTCTCATACTCTGGATTGATGTTTGTTTACATTGTGTTTCCTTTATCTGATATGTCTTCTGTTTAGATACGATTTTTCTTGCACAACAGTGATGTTTGGAAATACGTATACATATATTTGATTTGCCAAATATTTTAACATAATTAACACGTAATGGATATCCTGCCATCTAGGGGAGGGGTGGGGAATTGGGGGGAAAAATCTGTAACAGAAAGCTATGTAAGGGTTAATGTTGAAGAATTACCCATACATATGTTTTGCAAATAAAATAAAATTTTAAAAAATAAATAAATAAATAAAGTGTTACCTTCCCCTTATTTTCAATCTTGTAAATGCTGGAGATTTTATTTCTTATTAACCTTGAGATGAATTGTGGAAAGAAGAAAGAGCAGTTTTACGAATTTTAAATCCATTATTGTAATGCAACACTTCTCTTGGACTGAAATTTCTTTATAATGAAATCTTCAGTTTTTTGTTTTTTTAATGGAAAATTTTCATATTATACAAAACTGCTCTTGATATTCATAACTATATATAAAACAAATTTCTCATAGGACAGCATCTTTTTGTCTCTCCCAGCTGAAAGCCCTTCCCTAGGCCAGATTATAAATTCTAGAAAGGAAGCCTTACAGTTGTCCAGAATTGTAAAATTTTCAAGGCACTTGAAACATGCATTAGCTCTTTTTTCCTGACAACAACCAATTTCTTTATTCTTGGCAAATAATATTGCTTTTCTTTTACAAAGAAACTTGAGACCTAGAAAGGTTAAATAGCTTGCCTGGCATTACACAGCTAGTAAACCAATGCCCAAACCCAGATATTCTCACTCCCTGGTCCAGTGTTATTTCCAATGTACTGTGGTGTGTCTACCTTTGCTGGTATCATGTTCATTTCAATTATATTTAAACATGGCACTGCTGGGAAAGTGACATGGGGGCATGGGTAAAGGCAGATGAGTTGAGCCTCTAGCACACACTCTTCTGTCTTCAAAAACATTTGAGCAGATAACTCTGGGAATATCATTTTACCTTAATTTTATCTAAGCAACAAAGTTTTCTTTTTGACTAGTGAGAATATTTTGTCGTATGTATATAAAATTGTTACTTTTTTATTTTATTCTGTTTAATAGTATTTTTGTTTGTTCTTCTAGCATATAGATTTTCCTATACCTTGTCCACTTAGAATGTTTGAAATGCTGGTAGTGCCTGAACAGGAATACCCTCTAGTTTGTGTTGGTGTTAGTAGAGGAAGAGATTTCAACCAGGTGGTTCGGTTTGAGACTGTCAACCCAAATTCTACCTCTTCATGGTTTACAGAATCAGGTTGGTACATTTATTTTTTATTAATTTCCTTATTTCTGATAGATTTGCAATATGTATCTATTATATTTTATGCAAATTACACAAAAAAGAAAATGTGGATTTAAGTAAAAGCTAAATTTCAGAGTGTTAGTCACTATTTAAAGTTTTTTTTTCCCATTTACACAAAACATACAGTACAATACCTTTAAAATGCTTCTGATGAATTTAAAAAGAAATTTTATCTTCATTTCTATATAATTTTTATGAACACTTTTTACATAAAATGAGTACTACTTATATATACTATTCTAGTATAGTCAAGAAAAGTGATGTTTTTAAAAGCCCAGCAATTAAATATAACACGTCAATTTTTTTATCTTCCAAGTATATGCATAATATTTTACTGCCATGTTCATTTGTTGGAGAATATTTTCTGTTTTTCCTTTTAAAACATTCATGTCCTTAAAATTCTGTTTTGAATGGTATTTGTTGCTGTTAATATAATTCTATGAAAGAAGACTGGTATCTGAAAGAGTATCTTTAATAATGCCAAATTTTATCGACAATGACTCAAACTACTAAGATAACATAATGAAAAAAAGGCACAAAAAAAGAATATCTTTATCTAGGAAGCCCCAGTTGATTTAGCCATCCTGATCATCATTCCATCTCAAGAACTTTGGTTTTTTTTTTAATTGCTGTTTTATCTTCTAACGTCTCTAAATATATTAGACAAAAGGATTGTTTAAAAAAAGCTGTGTGTATTTAAGTCTCAGACTAATAAACTGGCTAGTCTGAATTAACAAGAGAATTTTTAAAAATGTAATTTGTTGTTTGAAATGTATGTTATAATTGAAACTACACGCTAAAGATAATATAATATAGAATTCCCTAAACAAATTAATTACTTTTATGGAGTGGAATTTTTATTTGTAATAAATTTTTAAATTATGAGTAAATGAGTACTTAGGAAATACTTTGAAAATGTTTTAAAACAGGATGTTTTTATCTAGTTCTAACATTTATTGGAAATATAATTTCTTAGAACCCTTTCCTAGTAAAGTGGATAAATTTTTATCCCACATTTGCCAACTTGAAATTAATGAAATTTTAATTAAACTTTACTTTTACTTCTTAAAGTAATGGAATCTTCATGTTGTTGCTGAACTTAGTAATGGTTGCTTTGTACATTATAGGCAGCAACAATTTGTTGATAAATCAATCATTTAAACTAAAAATTTCATAGTTTAAAAAATGTTTTCCTGTAATCTTTTAAAGCATTATGTTTCATTGCAACTGAATAGCCCATTTCTAAAAATAACTACCTTTGCTCAACTTTTTCCCTTTTCTAAATTAGTTCCTTTGTGAAGTAAGGGTATAGAACTTGAGAGGTCACCCCCCTTATTTAACAAATGTAAAAAAAAAAAAAATAGGCCCAAAAAGAGACTAGGTACCTTGCTTCAAGTCATATAGGTGGCAAAAGACTGTAATGGAACTAGACATCTAGGTCCTCTGATCTCACTTTTCCCATAGTACCACACTTTCTCCATTCTGTAATTGGGAATTTTGCTTATGTACTACTGCCTACTTTGTGCAAGAAGACTTTGGGGTTCTTTTCGCTACCTCAAAGAATGTTCATTCAAGTAGTACATAAGACAAATGCTAAAATTAACTAAAATAAGACTTATTGTAGAAAGGGCTATATGAGAAAGTTGGACTTGGATTTACAAAGGAATTGCTTCCAATTAGAAGAAACGAAAAAACTTCAGCAAAAAGATGTGCATTTTTTGAGAAAATTTCCTGCATAGGTGAGAGGATTGATGAGTATGGCGTATTGCATATAATAGTCATTTTTCCCCCCATAGTATGTCAGTTTTACTGATTTTTTTTTTATGGAGATATAGAAAGAGGAGCACATTTTATAACAAAAAAGCTATCAATGCATGTTTATTTTTAAAAAAGACTACTCAGGCAGTAGTCTAAAGGATTGATTAGATGTTAGAGACTAGAAGCAAGATGATCTATTAGACTATCATAAAAACCTGAGCCAGAAGGAATGAGTTCATGAATTAAGAGTATTGGCAATAGAAGGGAAATGGTTATGTGGATACATATTATAAAGACAGAATTAAGGGGAACCGGAACATTATTGGGTTTAAGATGATGAAGGAAAGGGAAAAATAAAAACTTGGGTAATGAGGAATATGATGTCATCAACAGAAATAAAAGTTAAAAGGAAAGACAAGTTGTTTGGGAGTAGTTAAGTTTAGTTTTGGAATCAATGGAACATCAAACCAAAAATATCAGTTACTTGGAAATGTAGAATTGGAGCTCTAGGAAGAGAGTAGGAGGATAGCATATTGACACCTGCATAGAAATTATCATGGAAACCATAGAATAGATGAAATAGGATCAATGATAGAGACGAGAGCAAAATACTGCCTTTTGAAACATTTGTTTAAGGAGTAGACTGAGGGCGGTAGTTCTCAGAGGGAGCAGTCCCCTAATGGATCTGTAATAGTGTCACACAAGCCAGGGAAGAAAAAAACAGCGTCCACAGAGCAGAAAAATAAGGCAGTGTGGATATTGCATCACATTGTGTAAACAATTTTTATTTTAAAACCTTATAATATTCATAGTTTCATAGGCAGTCCTCTTTTTCTGTTGTCCCTTGTATGGAACATGTTCGTGTTTGTTGGTGTTTGTTAAATTTATGATGGAAAACAAGGGAGAACAAATCATCAAGAAGGTTGGAGGTGATCAGTTTTGTCAAGACTCTAAAGAAGCCAGAAAAAATGAAGATTGAAGACAGGCCATTGAATTTGATTGTAAACAGATTACTAGTGACTAGAAGAGAGTAGTATGAGTAGACTGGACTGTTGAGAGCAAAAACTCATCTGTTCTTCACATCAGCCTATTTGTCACTTTCCAAAAATCAAAGTAGGAAATGATAGCCACAATTTAGAAATTGAATTCTCTAGCACCCAGTTTCACATTGATCTTTTTAAGCTATGCATATTTCAAGTAAGCTTGTTAAAAAATTATATTTCTATAAAGGAGGATAATCTCTAAAGTACTTAATTTTCAAAAGTGAATTAATATTTCCTTGATTTAAAAATTAATCTAATTGTCTGTAAATCTCTTCTTTTATTGTAGATACACCACAGACAAGTGTTATACATGTAACCCAACTTGAGAGAGATACCATTCTTGTATGCTTAGATTGTGAGTAATTTTTTTGTTTCGTTGTTAAGTGATTAGTTTTAAACTTTTAATAATAAAAAAATAAAAGTATTTTAATAGTACTGCTTATTTATCTCAATATTAAGTCAACTTCTTCTTCTCTAGGTTGTATTAAAATAGTAAATCTACAAGGCAGATTAAAATCTAGCAGAAAGTTGTCATCAGAACTCACCTTTGATTTCCAGATTGAGTCAATAGGTAAGCAAAAATTACTTTTCATGCTATAATTTAGAGTAGAAACTCCCCTAACTGGGCCCAAACCAGAGTAAAATGTAATTGGCAAATGTTTAACGAAAATAAATAAAAATATATCATTTGAGATTTTCTTGGTCAACATGAGCCTGCTGGGATCCATTTCAATTTGGGTTTAACAATACTCATTTACATCACCCTGTGGCATGGATTCTTTTAAGTGTATGACTGATAAAACTGCAGGCTCTTGGGGAGCCACAGCTGTACATTAAGCTTTCTCGTTTTTGTCAGATTGAATTTTCTCAATAGATGGATGCTGATAGCTCAGTTATTAACATGGGAGTCCACAATTTTTTGACCTAAAAGAAGATCCTTATTAAAAAAAAATTTGAGAATCACTGGTCTACACTATGTAATTCCTACTTTTAAGTACCTATTACGTGCAAACAGCATGTTATGTCAGGTGCTGGGGATAAAATTTAAAAACCAAGTAGCTCCTCCTGCACTCTAATAGTTTACCATGTGCTGCTGGGGTGTGATGTGTGAGAGTGGACAATCAAATTAGGGAATTCAGAAAACTTTTGGGTAGTAGATGATAACTGAACTGAACACACCAGTGTGAATGAAAGCACAAGAAAAACCTGAGTAATTATAATGATCAGACTTATTCCTGCAGGACAATTTTCATCTCTCTTCTTTACGGTAGTAGTTTTCTTTGAAAACAGAACATTGAACAGTTTTGCTGAACTTTTTTGTTACAAGGGATGTCTCTTGGGGGAGGAGAATATTTTAAAATAAAATGATAGAAGAATTTTAAAAACAATAATTTTGTCAAAGAAAAAAAGCTAATCTTTGAATTAGATTGCTTTGGTGTAGTCTCAACTCTGCTCCTTACTGTGTGATAAAAAACTAATTACTTCATTTCTCTAGTCCTCAGTTTTTTATAAAGATGAAAATATTTTATTTTCATTCATATATATATATATGAAAATATTTTATTTTCATGTATATATGTAAATATATAACTGAGTGGGAAAGGGGGAAAATGGATAGACTAGATCAGTGCTGTCAAACAGAAACTAGGTCGCTAATTCATACATAATGTTCCCTTTGGGCTACATATTGATTTAGTTTTTAAATGTAATGTTTTATTATATTTTTATTTGTTTTATTAAATGTTTCCTGATTACATTGTAATCTCTGGGCTGTACTCTGTCCTGGGTCATATGCTGCTTAATGTTTGACACTTCTGGATTAGATGAAGAACTAAGGTTCTTTTCAGTTTAAGAATCTGAATCTGTTGAGGCAAGAAAACGTGGAAATGTATCCATCTGCATTGTGCTCATAAACAAAGCTCTACAAATGTAATTGTCAGTGTGTCACAGCTGAAATTTAAGCTGAAATTAAGTGCATATATCAGCAAATTTTCAGTACTTTTTATTCGAGCACAATGGTTTATTTCAGATTGTTAGCAAAATTATAAAGCAAGCTACCTTTAATTCGTGTTCCCAAAATTAGTGTTTTTCTTTGTTTTGGGTGGGTTTCAAAAAAGAAAAAAAAAAACTGTGTGCCAACAGTTCTATGAAAAAAAGCATCAGAATGAGGACAGAAAAGATTCAGTTAATTTACAATTTAATTTAATGATCACATATTTATTGTGTTATACGTACCTAACACTTTGGAGAATACAAAATCCTGTATGTTGATTCTACAAAACTCAAAGGTATGGATGATTATATAAACACACACACACACACATACACACACATACAGGCATACTTGAAATATTGAACATGTCTTTGTCTTTAATATAAAATTTTGACATTCTTCTTTTCTTACACTTAAAATGTTTAAAGTTATTGAAAACGTATTGTGAATATAGTTCTTAGTATTGTGTATACATTGGATTTTCACTTGATGATGTATGTACAATGGAGAACCAAAATTCTCCCTATTATCCTAGAATAAGTTCATATTCTTCAACTTAATGTTGTGTTCCCTGTAGTCTGGTCTCACTTTACTTTACAAGGTTCCCTAACTCTTTAAAGTTTTGTATTGTAATGCAACAGTGGCCATGCTTCCTCAACAAACTCTGTAGATTGAGGGATTGGGGCTTAAGACTGAAATGGTCCAGGGAAAACCTTCATTTTTCCCTTTCACACAGATCAAATAAATCCTAAATCTCCTATCTTAAATGATAATCTTTCTGTGTTAGTTGGTCATAGTGATCTTTCCCCCTCCTGACTTCCTATTACTCATATATATGATGCTCCAGCAAATGATTATATTCTTTCTTATATGGTCTTTAGATTATAGCATAAATCTTCTTATCCTCCAAGCAACTGCAATTTTTAACAATTTTATGTCTGCCACTATTCAGAAAGAATTACAAATAATGAACTTATAATTCTGATCGTCATTTATGAAAAATTTACCCCTAGAATATTAAATTTATTAGAGAATTTCATATTAGAATGGGACCTAATCATCTGATTAGAAATCCCCATCCAAAATTAATCTATTAAATGTATTTCATTAATCCTTTCAAAATATCATTTCTCATTTATCTGGCTTAGATTTTAAATGGAGCAAAGCTTTTATGATAAAAATTATTATAAATGCTGCATCCCACAAGCTTATTCAGATTTTCTTTTTCTTTTTTTTTAACCATTGCTGATTTCTTTATCCTTTTGTTTATAGAAACATCCATCAGTGTTTTTAACATCAAGAGATAGTTAAGGACAAAAGCTTCAAAGATAGACTAATACTATTGTTATTTATTTGTGATTTTGTTTGGCTGTCATGTCAGTTAAAAACAAAGGTCACTTTTAGAAGTTGCATGTGAATTTCATTCATCTCTTCCCCATGAATAATTGTGAGAAAGAGATCTAAGGGTATACAACCTTTTGTTACATATTTAAATGATTTATTTTCTCCTATTACCAAAATAGTTACACCAGTTAATGGCAGATTAAAATATTGCAAATAAAGACAAAAAAAGAAATAGAAATATGCTTATCAATTGAACCTTTGTACCACAGCCAGTAATTAAGGTATTCTTGCCTATTAGTTTGCCTACAAGACAGTGTGCTAGCTTTCTGGAAACATGGAATGCAAGGAAGAAGTTTTAGATCAAATGAGGTAAGTAACATTTCAATTGGGGCTGTAATGTAAGATTATCATAAAAAGGTTATCAAATTTAAAATAATCTTACCTAATTGTTTCGGGGAAGGAAAGCCTAATTCTGATTTTTTTAGACATTTCATGTATTTAAGGAAACCTGATTTTATATCAAACAAAGAAAAGAGATGACATTTAATTAACCAAATATTTATTAAGAACTTATGTTTATTGTGGATCAAGAGCTAGGGATATAAAATGAAATCATCCAGACTTTCAAGAAATTTACATTGCACTGGAAAGAAATCAACAAAAAGTACTTTTTGAGTGATGCCTTTTAATATGACCTCATCAGCCTACACATCAGGTTAAACTTAAATTTAAGGATCACACAATTTTTATCAGTCCAGCAAATTTATGGGACAACAAGTTAACATGTTGTTGAGTATGGAGTTTTAATTTGATTTGGTCTGTTTTCATTCTTGGGCATCTATTTTGTTAGATAATTAACTATAATGGACCACACATCCTGATTGATTAGCACTGATTGTAAGAACTTTGGTAGTAATGATGTCATTAAAAATTGCTTTAAGATAATATTTAGGGAATTAATAAATTTTTCAAGAAACATTTTCTTTAACCTTTTCTTATTTATAGCATATATATATAATTTCTAATCAGCGTGCTATAGCTAAGCTAAGTTGAAATATTGTACCTAATTTTTTTTAATCTGTTTATTTCCTTTCTTTTGTCTACAAATATACTTGGATTGGGCATTTTAAGAGAGACTCTTAAAATCTACTATTTAAAAAATAAATAGCTTTTCATATTCCAATATTATAAAAGTAATTCATATTGCCTTTGGGAAATTACAGAACTCTTTTAATGATCCCAGAATTCTCCCATTAATATCACTGTAATAACAAGATTCAACTTGTGTTGAATGTTATTGTCTCTATTGTTACTAAAAATTACAGTGCAAAGTGGAAGGTAGGGATAAGTAGGTTGGAACATGTAATAATAAAATATGAAAAAGAACCAGAGAAGAGAATAATATTAAAGAAGTAAATGATTGGGGGCAACTAGGTGGCTCATTGGATAGAGCACCAGCCCTGAAGTCAGGAGGACCTGAGTTCAAATGTGGTCTCAGACACTTAACATTCCCTAGCTGTGTGACCCTGGGCAAGTCACTTAACCTCAATTGCCTCAGCAAAAAGCAAAAAAGAAGAAGAAGAAGTAAATGATTGAAAAAAATGATCAGGTCATGTAGTGATAGCAAGGAGTGACAGGACCAAAAGAAAGTCAGATACCCCTTGGGCATCTTTATTAGATCAAGGAAAAAGCAAGCAGAACCCCAGCATGCTGGAGTAAGCCCCTTGAACGTGTCTGCTTGACCAAGGTTTGTGGCCATACCATTTAGAAAATATACACATCAGTAAAATCACAAATCCCTATGAATAGGAAGAACTGACCCAGGATGAGTTCATACTCAATTCACAGAATTATAAGATGAGTTTTTTGTTAACTATAGCAGTATAGTAGATCTCGCCTATTCTTCCCAGCCCTAATACTTACCCATGCTGACTTAGTAAACCTGACAGTCAACTAGGGACTCTCTTAATTCTTAGGAATAAAATTTTTTTTTTCCTTATGAGTTATAAATGGAATGATCACTTTGAATTTTGTTAATTAGAATTTTAAATGCCATTCTCTATTTAGGTAACACAAGAAATTTCAGATAGTACAAGGATTTTCAGGCTTCTTGGATCTGACAGGTATGAAAAATTAATGTGTTGTATTTTTTTTTCTCTGAAATGTTTAAATGATGTGCTAATCAAGACTTTACTGAGCTTTGTATCACACTCTAAAAGTTGTAAAACGAGATGGAAATGATCATGTTCTGAATTATGTAAAGGTGATGATCTTTTCAGTGGGCAGTTTATACAAAGTAAAGATTAACCCACAACACACACACAGAAAAGAAAATGTCATTCACTAAGACAAAAATGCTGAGACGAGAGCTGCTTCCTAGCAAAGGAACTGTCTCTTTAATAAGTGCTTTCAGAGTAATTTCTGCTCACAGTCAGCAAGTGTTAATTGTAAGAAAAGAAAGAGCCTTCCCCCTGACATCTGCTTTCAAAAATAACTTTTTGTTTTGTTTTCATTACTTTATAGGGTCGTGGTTTTGGAAAGTAGACCAACTGATAATCCTACAGCCAATAGCAATTTATACATCCTGGCAGGTCATGAGAACAGTTACTGAGAAATGTTGTGCATGGCATTTACCCATAGAGAGAGAACACTACTGCTGCAACATTCGTGGATGCTTGAAGCTATACAAAAGCTACAGTAATCTTCAGTTACTCTGTAATTTATTGTGGTGTGGGACAAAGGAGGAGCAAGATTGTTTTATTAGGTGGTATGGTGTATTTAGCAGATTGTACCACACTAGTGCTTCATTCACTATTATGTAATCTTTGTACATAGAGGCAGTATTTTTCGGTGAAACTTGATAGTCCTGATGATATACACTAAGAATTGATGTAGATAATGGTCCTTTTATGATGTACAAGTGTCTTATCTGTACAGATGTAAAGGCTGATGCAAAAATGCAACTGGGGGTACTATTTTAAGAACTCCTCTTTGGGTGTGGTAATATTATAAAATAGGATCCTGGCAATGAACACATCTAACAACACTATTGTATTTTTATTATGTAATTTAGTAATACAACTATAAATCTTGTAACTTTTAAAATTATAACCAACGCTGAAATAATTTTATAATCTTGTTTTTTTTTTATTTTCATGCAAGTACACTGGTGTTTATATTTGCACAAAGTATTGATATGTGATGTATTGAGTCACAAAAGTAAGCTGTGACATTGTCATTATGCATTGGGCTTTGAAATACCTTTTAAAAATTTATTTGGTTGTTTTCTTTGTGAAACAAACCAATTTACCACTTGTAGTAACTGGTCTTTTTTATATTTAAGCAAAATCCTTTAAGATTGCTTCTCTGCTTAGAAAACAGAACCTTCCGGAATGAGTCACAGAATAGCGGTACCATGATATAACACTGCAATCATTGTTTGAATTATAGTCTACACAATGATCAAATTAGCATTATTGAAAAGAGTCCACACTAAACATTTCATATAATCACACTAAAGAACTATAACATTCCATAGAGGGAAGTGGTTCAAATTTCCTGTTGTATTTTTAATTCTTTTGGCCTTATGATCATTTTCATATTTGTTTTGATTTAGTGTTAACACGTGGCCAAAATAATTTAGTTACTACCTCATACAAATGATGGTTACTACACATCACAGGAATTTAGTTTTGGTCAAAGTTATCTTTGATTGCTATTTTCCAATGGAATATGTATATACCAAGTTTTAGTAAAATGCACACTTTGACTCTTTTTTTGTATATGTTCTTTATATTTTAATGTGACTATATACACTAAGATCAAACTAAATTGTGATTTATGGTCTTCATTAATGTGATTGGTAATGCTTTTGAATATGTTCCTTATTGTACATATTGTAAAATAAAAAATGTTTTTTAACATGCTGTTGTATAGTAACTTGTCATCGGCATCAATTTTTATAAAACACCATCAGCGAATGTTCATCAAATGTCTGCTATGTGTTAGCCACTATTCAAGGCATTAAATGATAAAAACAAATGTGAATCAATCCCTATCTTCAGGGAGCTTGTGGCAGGGAGACCACATATAAATATGGAAGTATGTGGAAGGCATGGGATACTTTCTAGAAAAGATACAGGGTGATCTGGGGAGAGGGACTAACAGAGAGATGAGGAAAAGTTGCATGGAAGAAGTAGGCCTTGAGTTTTGAAGAAAAATAGGACTTTGGCCATTGTTAAGACAGAAACAGGAAATAGAATATCATGTAGTAGGATAATAACTAAGTGACTGGTTTGGGTGGGCCAGAACCTGGGGGAAAGAGGAGGAGTAATGTCCAAGGAGATGGAAAAGGGCCAACTTGTGAAGGACTTTGAATGCCAGAGTTTTTATTTGATTCTTAAAAAGGAATAAGAGTTTGAGAAGAAAAATGACATCTGTGATCAAGGCTGGACTTTAGGAAAACCATTTTGGCAAAAGGTATTGGGTTAAGGAGTGGTCAGAGGCAGGGATATCAGGAAGCTGTTGCCAAAATTCAGGTAAGGAGATAATAAGAGCTTAAACTATGGTGGTGGCTGGAAAGACTACCTGGGAGAAACGGAGTTTTAGAGAAATAGGAATAGCAGCTAAAATATGGGATATGAGTAGAGTCTGGGATTGGAGCAGGGTAGCTGAGAAAGGGAAAAAGAGATGTGAAAATAGCTCCAGCAGGTGTATATAAAGTGCTAAATTTGGACTTAGAAGTACCTGAATTCAAATCCTCCTTCAGAATTTATATAAATAAGGAAAAGTCAGTAAACCTCTCAGCCTCAGGCTTTTGTTCCATGTAAATTAGAATACTGGTGCCACTTTGTTACTGGACAAAATGAGGTATATATAAATCTGCACTTGGGGTTTAGAGAGCTTTTTTCAAGGATAGGGAAGACTTGGATCTTTTTATTTTTTTTTAATAAAGCTTTTTATTTTCAAAACATGCATAGTTTTCAACATTCACCCTTGCAAAACCTTGTTTTCAAAATTTTTCTTCTCTTCCTTCCCTCCATCCCCTCCCCTAAATGGCAAGTAATCCAATACGTGTCAAACATGTGCAGTTGTTCTCTACATATTTCCACAATTTTCATGCTGCACAAGAAAAATCAGATCAAAAAGGAAAAAAAAATGCAAACAAAAACAAGAAGTGAAAATACTATATTGTGATCCACACTCAGTCCCCATAGTCCTCTCTCTGGATACAGATGGCTCTCTCCATCACAAGTCTATTGGAATTGGCCTGAATCACCTCGCTGTTGAAAAGAGCCACATTCATTAGAATTGGCATATGCAATGATCTCCTGGTTCTGCTCATTTCACTCAGCATCAGTTCATTTTTATCTCGTTAGGCCTCTCTGAAATCATCTTGCTGGTCATTTCTTATAGAACAATAATATTCCATGACATTCATATACCATAATTTATTCAACCATTCTCCAGCCATTGTTTCCAGTTCTTTACCACTACAAAAAGGCTGCTACAAACATTTTTGCATATGTGCGTCCTTTTCTTGTTTTTGTGATGTCTTTGGGATACAAGTACAGTAGAGATACTGCTGGATCAAAGGGTGTGCAATTTGATAGCCCTTTAGGCATAGTTCCATATTGCTTTCCAGGATCAGTTGTATCAATTCTCACAACTCCACCAACAATGTATTAGTGTCCCAGTTTTCCCACATCCTCGCCAACATTCATCATCTTTTCCTGTCATCTTAGCCAGTTTGAGAGGTATGTAGTGGTATCTCAGAGTAGGACTTGGGTCTTTCTTTTTATAGGCAGCAGGGAAGAAACCAGGAGACAGGGAGAGTTTGCAAATTGGAGGGAGGGAAGATCATAGTGGAGGCAATCTGCAAAAGAACATGTGAGAGGATGGACCTACAGATACATTGAAGGGAATCCTTAGCGAAGAAAAAAAAACACTTCAATATCATCAGATTGGAAGAAAAGGAAAGGAGGAGTCAGGGAATTGTGAGATAAGGGGAAAAGCAAAAGAGGCAAATTGTCTCTTTTCACGGGTATAAGCCTAGTATCATTGGAATATTGAGAGAAGAAACCAGTTGCTCTGGTATCTGGATGAAAGAATCAACTAGAGAAAAGTTAACTGCCTTACTGGAATGAAGGCCCAGTTGATATTAAATAGCATAAAAATAAATATAAATTTTGATAAATATCTAAATGGACTCATTCAACATGGTTAGATGATTTCCTTTCAGTGATGTTCAGCGAAAAGGAAGTAGAAGGAAGATGGTAAGTTGGGTTTTGCTAGACATGGGCAATGGAGCAAGAGATTGAAAAGCAAAGGATGCTGTAAGTTTAGCTACATAGTAATGAAAATTGAAACCTGGGGAGCTTATGAGATCAGAAAGAGAGAAAAGGACCTAGGACACCCTTGTAATACACCCACAGTTACTTCAGTAAATAAAAGTGGAGCAGTCAGATGACTGCTCTATATGCCATGCTTTCTCTTTCCCCTCCTCCCCCCCAAAAATTGAATCTTTTCAATGAACAAAAATATCTTTGCTTCTTTCTACTTCCCTTCCTCCCTCATTGAAATCTGAAAAAAACAACGAAATCAACAAATACATATTTAAAGCAAAACAAAGTTCCCACATGGGCCACATTTGAAAAACATTTTTCACCACCCTGGGTCCTTCATCTCTTTCAGGGGATGGAAAGCACACTTAATCTTTGAAGAGTCCTCTGGAATCATAATTGGTCATGTTTCTTCTTTCAAAGTTGCTCGCCTTTGTAGTCAAGTTATTTTTTGGTTGCCTCAAATTCTTCATGACTCAATTTGGGGTTTTCTTGAAAAAAGATACTGGAATGTTTTGTCATTTCCTTCTCCAGTTCTTTTTAACATAAGGAAACTGAGGCAAACAGGGTTAAATGACTTGCCCAGGATCTCATATCTGGGAAGTATCTGAGGCCAGATTTGAACTTAGGAAGATGAGTCTTCATGATTCCAAGCCCAGTGCTCCTCCTAGCTGCTTAGTAGTGTTATATTATATTTATATGTCACAATTTGTTCAGCCACTTCCCATTTAATGGGCATCTGTTTGTTTCCCATTCTTTGCCACCACAAAAGGAGCTTCTGTAAATATTTTTGTGCCCATGAATTGTTTCCTCTTTCTTTGATCTCTTTGGACTCAAGTGAAATAGATTGAAGATTATGTACAATTTAGTAACTTTGGGGGCATGATTCCAAATTGCTTTCCAGAGTCACTATACCAATTCACAATTGCATTACCAGTTTATTAATGCTTATATTTTTCCACATTCCCTCCAAAATAGTCATTTAATTTTTTCATCAGCTTTGTAAATCTAATGTATGCAAAGTGGTAGCATAATTAATTTTATTTGTTTTTCTTTATTAGTATTTAGAGCATTCCCTTCCTTCTTCCTTCCTCCCAGTGGCTATTGATAGGTTAGATTTCGTCCTTAGAAAACTGCTTGCTCATATAAATTGAAGAATAGGTGTTATTCTTATAAATTTGAACCCATTTCTTATTTCTAACTGCATTGGTTTTGTTTGAGTAAAACCTTTGTAATTTGATATAATCAAAATTGTCCATTTTATCTGTGATCTTTTCTATCCTTTTTTGAAAGGTAATTTCTTCCTTGTTCTTCTAATTTGTTTATGATGTCACCCTTTATGTGCATTTGGAGCTCCATTTGAAGCTTATCTAGGTATACAGTTTAAGATTTTTTTCTGAACCTCATTTTTACCAGCCTATTTTCTAGTTTTCACAATTATTCATACTTCTCAAGTAGTTCTTATGTTACTAGCTAATGTTGCCTTTCAGTTTATCAAAACTTCACTACTGTGCTTATTTCTTTCTGCATGTTGTATATCTAACCGTTCTCTCTGTTTCAATATTCTTCTGTACTGATATGACATTTCCATTTTTGCTTTATGGAAGAAAATTGACAGGTTTTTTTTTTAACCTGATTTTCCATTCCTTTTTTTTTATTTTGGACAAAAAGAATTCACATCAATTGAGTATCATTTATTGAGCTTCTCCTATGTGCAAAGCACAGCTGGTTGGCTTTACTGATCTTTTTTCTGTGCCTTGGTTTTCCAGTCTCATGGTAAAATGAAAACTGACTTGCCTTTACTTTAGCCTCTGAACTACATAGAAGAAAAAAGTATCTCAAAATCATTTTTATATCTTATGTGAATAGAACATGATAGGCTTAGAAAAAATTTTCAGGTACAAATAAAATAAGTTTTATTGTTATGCTATTCACTCAACTAATCAACAATTAATCTATTTTTTAAATATTAATGATTTATCCAATATTTAAAAATCTTTCCTTCACCAAGTACTAATTACATCAGTCTATAGTATGAATACCCTGGGTAATAAAGGTGATGAATAAGCTCTACCTTCAAGTAGTTTATAAGCTAATTGGAAAAATTAATTGTTCCCTGTAGGTCAATTTTGAGATTACAGGAAAATTAAAGAATAAAAGCAGATATACTACCTAAGTGCTAAGAAATGCAAAGCAAGGAAATAATATCTTCATGAAAATTTAAGTTATCTATGAAATTAATTCATCTGATTAAGAACATGCCATTGTCCTCTATATGAAATCATTTGCATGGTCACAGACTGTGACCAACAATATACGTCTTGTAAATGTATCATTGATTGAAATCTGGCAACCCCTTAAGAAATGCAAAGTCAAAGATTGCTGATGGTGAATCAGTAATGCCATCAAAGAATTGAAACACCCACAATTTTCTGAGGCTTTACAAACTGGAATAATTATTACTGCCCTGTAGAATGTTTTTATCTTTTCCCTTTAAACTAAATCTCCACTTGTCAAGTATTTTAATATAATTAACATGTAGTGGACTTCCTGCCATCTAGGGAGGGGAGGGGACTGGAGGGATAATTTGTAAGGAAAGCTTTGTAAAGATCAATGTTGAGGAACTACCCATACATATGTTATGCAAATAAAAAGCTTTAATAAAAAAATAAAAATAAATTAAATTTCCATCTCCACTAAGGATATGCTCTCAGATCTGGATGCACACATGCATGTTGACTAGGTTCAGATGTACAAGAGCCAGATTACCTAAAAGAAGAATCTGGGTTTTTTTTTCCTAATTCTTTGAAATAACAATTCCACCTAGGAGGCCCAGGAAAAAAGTAACAATGCTTAGATTTTGGAGTATGTTTAGGGTCTTCCTAAGGTTGACAGAGAAAATAGAACAGTACTCAATGTACATTATAATCAATTATAGGACAGCTATTTCCTCTACAGAAAAGAATTTTTAAAAACCCATAACCCCCAAATATGCATTGACTGAAAAAATTTTAATAGCAGTAAGATAACTACTATGTTTTCAAGAGATTGATACTTAAAACAGCAAGACATTACAATTAGAGACCACTAGGTGGCACAGTGGATAGAGCCCTAGTCCTGAAGTCAGGAGAATCTGAGTTCAAATTTGATCTCAGACACTTAATCCTTACAAAAAAAAAAAGATTATGATTAAATTTTCAATATTGCTATATAGATATTTTACATTTCATTCTTCATTGTCCTAAATAATTCCAGGTCCATGTTTTCTAAAAACCCAGGCCAGAGGTTGGATTCATCCTCTACATGGTGATTATCTGTAAGAAGTACTGGAATAGATATAGATAGTATACTTTCTCAAGTGCAGCCAGAACCAACTGAGGACTAGAATGTCTCAATCTTTCAAACCCATGAGGCTGCTTCCAAGCCTGACATATCCATCTTGGGATCACTACTACATCACCTAGAAGCAAGCAAGAATCTCATTAGCAGAGGGGGCAGATGAGGTTCTGATATTCACTCTCAGGTTCATCGGGGTAAGATAGGTGCTTTTGCTGCCATGTGCTAGAAGCTACCATGCTGCTGTGATGGGGGAGTTTCCCATCTGCCCTCTCCTATTTGTCCAGGAAGAAGATCAGATAGTTCTGACCTCATCTGCTAAGGGGAAGAACAGAGGACAGGCCACCTTTTTTTTTTTTTTTTTTTTTTTAAGATCTATTGAGGCTTTTCTTGCTTAGTTGGCAATTAGAAGATTGTTTCTTTATCTCAGAGTGCAAGACACTGGGTGTGAGAGACATTATAGATGCCATATGCACACATTGGTGGATGTTTTCTCCCCTTTAGAATGTGAAATCCTTGAGAGCCATGATCATGGCTTTTGCCATTCTTTGTTGTCTTTTGTTCTCAACAGTGACATCAGTGAGGTGATACCAGTGCAAGTGGATGGGATTTAGTGAGGGAGGGCTGGACAGCCTCACTTTCCTTTCCAGAGCCAGATATAAATCAGGAAAAACAGAGATGGCCCTGGATGCAGTGGGAGACCTTGACTTTTAAAGCTAAGATTTTAGCAGGTTTCAGTTTCACTGATGTATTATCTAATCTGTGATTGAGACTAGGTAGGGGCGCCTAGATGGCACAGTGGACAGAACACAGGCCCTGAAGTCAGAAAGACTTGAGTTCAAATTCAGCCCTTAGATACTTAATACTTTCTAGATGTGTGACCCTGGGCAAGTCACTTAACCCTAACTGCCTCACCAAAACAAATAAATAAATAAAATAAACCCATCTAGGTAAGAAATGAAGCTGAGAATGTTCTCTTTTACCTAATGCAAAAGAACAACAAAAACTATCAACCTGAGAGCAGAAAATCCTCGTTTCTGGACAAAACATTAACAATTGGTTTTTATATTCATTCTGAGCCAATTGGGGCCAAAACCATGATCAAGTGGGGCTTGGCCTGGGTCCTATTGTTGGCCAATCAATGCAAAGCCTGAGTGATTTGGTTTTAAGGCTTGGTCCTTAAGAAATCCAACCCACAACTCCCAAGATATCTTGGGAGGTTTCCCCAATCAAAATTGCATTCCTTTGGGCAGAGCACCCACACTTGTGGTACCCTATGTGGGCAGAGGGAAGGAAAGAAAAACAAAAGAAAGAAAAAAGGAGCTGTTGCTCAACTGGTCGGTTCCAATTGGGTCCCCACTGGACAGGTTCTACTCACAGAGGTTGTTGTTTGTTCTTCCTTCTGGAAGAGGATCATGACATGAAGTGATGGTCATGACATTTGAGTGAATTGGATTTGAATGAAAGAGGGCTTTGCAAAGTCACCAGCCTCACTTTCTCTTCCAAAGCCATCCGGGTCCAGTGGCAAGATATGGATTATGATGATTGGGACTTTCTTTGTGTTCCTTGCTCTTAGTACAGCATCTGGCACATACTTAAGAGCTTAATAAATGTTTGTTGACTGAGTCTCCAGAAGTTTCCAGTGGAGTTCTGGCATGTATGTCAAGAGAAGTCTCTAAAGGTCGTATAATCCAATTCCTGATGTTAAAAGGGAGTGGAGGAGGATGTGCACTAATTAGCATCATTTTATCAAATCCAACAAGTTTTTAAAATAGGAAAATGTAAACAAAAGCACAGTTCGTCAGCTTGACATACTAAATACTGCTAGATACAGAAAATAGATGTTTCAAAGCAGGAACAAATCTTTTAACAGAAATTCTAGCATTAAATTATCTATGCAGATGACTCTCGTACATTTGACTGTATCTGCCTAAGTCATATACCTTGTCAGTGCCTTGCACAGCCCTGAAATACTAAATTACAGATTGGATATCTACCTACATCAGTGGAGAGAGTTCACACACGGGGAGTTCCCTGTGCTCACCGCCACCCCCTTCCAAAGGTGACTCCAGTAAACTGACTCCCTCTAACGGGTTAGTCCCAAAGCAACTGAGCTTATAAAAGAAGGACTTCTGAGCCCTCATTAGCCATGGCCTCTACGCCCGAACTGTACCCTAGGAGCGGCTCCCCAAGGGACGTGGGATGGGGGAGGAAGGGAGGAAGAGAAGAAGGGGAGAGAAGCAAGATCTGGGAGGAGCCGGACTAGCAGGGCAGACGCACAGCCAGCCCAGACTCCCCTAGTAACCTGAACCGATAGAGGAGGCGGCCCCGCCTCTGCTGAAGCGTCCCTGTTGTCCTGGAAACCATAGCTGTCCTTTCCCCAGAGCATGTGTGAATGTTTTCCCCCCTCCCCTAGGGCCAGCATTACGAGCACCAGGTTAGCCATCAGAACCTAGCGGAGACTGGGGAGGGGGGAGAAACTTCAGAATTACGTCACAATCTCCTCGGCTTACGAAGTAAGTGACCTTATGAACAGACCCCGGAACTAAGGCAGGGGACCTGCTCCGGCGGAGAGACCAGCGATGACGTCAGCATGAGCTGACGGAGGTGGGATGGCTGAGAGCCCCGAGGGCCAAGGAGGCAGGGTTGTCCGAATACGGGTTATATCTTTACAACAGGCTGAAGCTTTCATTTCAAAGAAGGGGAGAGGTTGGGGGGGATGGGGTCCGAAATTTTAACAAACTTTTTTTTTTCCAGCAAATATTAAGTGCCTACTATGTGCAAGGCACCGATCTGGGCGCTGAGCATCATAGAGAGAGAAATAACCCAGGGACAAATAAAGCTTGGCCCGGCTGCCCAGCCTGGCTGTCCAGATGTGACGAGAGGGCTGAGGGCGCTGGAGGTGCCATTCCTTTATGCCAGGGGAGCCGGCGTGTGCCAAAGAGACAAGATTCATGCTATGCAGGAAAAGCGAGAGAGAGGGAGATTGTGGTAGAAGGTGGTTGAGAGGATGGAAAGAGCAAATGATTCTCGGTCTCCCTTTTGTTCCATGGTTTTCCACTGGTGAGAGAAAGCTTGGGTGTGGCCTGAGGATGTGTAATAGGAACCCAGCCTGTTTTGGAGGGCTGAGAAGAAGCGGTAATGCTAGTGATCCCGTGGAGCTCTAGGACATGCAGATATATAAAGAGGTACCACTAGAAAAGGGCTTTTTTCAAATGTATTGGTTTGTAAGTAATGTGGTAATCTTGTTATAAATGGATGCTCTAGCCCAGCTGTCGTCAAGGTAACGCTATCTGTGCACAACACAGGCCTGGGAAGTTCAAAGGCTCATAGATTTCCAGCTGAAGGGCCCGTGGACGTTATTTCTAAAGGAATTCGATGTAAGGGCAGCTAAAAACAATACTCAAATGCAAAATCTTGAAGACTGGAGGCTTGTGTTAGGACAAAGGTCGTTCAATAAATTTCTTTGGAAAATGACAGTGATAGTTGCATTTGTTACCAACAAAATCTATAATTCATTAGGATTCAGCTCTTTTGTCCAAGTACAATCAATCAATCAACAAGAATTTATTAAAAGTGTCAGGAAACTGTGCTAGGCTGTTGGAGATTGAAAAAAAAGTCCTTCTGCTAATGAACTTACAGTGTATTGTAAGAAACAAGATATGAACATATGTGAAGATCTGCAATATGTATGAAAGAATATAAAGTTTTTGGAGCGAGGGAGATACTGGAAGATCCAGTAGGAGGTTGTACTTCAGCTGACTTTACAATAGTGTTTTAGAAGGTCAAGTCCAAAGAGCAGGGACTAATTTCATTTTTGTATCCCCAATGCGCAGAAGAGGGCTTACTACGTGGCAGGTATTTAATGAATGCTTCTTAATCTATTGAAGGAAGGATGCTAAGAAGAGGCAAAAGTAAAGAGGAAATGCATTCTAGACACAGGAGATGACTCTGCAGAGGTATCAATTATAGACTATCCTGGGTGTGGTACCAAGCATAGATTTGTTTAGGTAGAGTAAGGAGAAGATGAAGGGCATGGATTTTTCCATGCCTGGAATTCTCTCCCTTCATTTCTACCTTCTGGTTTTGCAGGCTTCTATCAAGCCCCAGCTAAAATACTACTTTTGTAGAGAAGTCTTTTCAGATCTCCCTCAATGATAGTGCTCTCTCTCTGGATTCTCTTCAATTTATCTGTAGAAATAGCTTGTTTGTGCATTATTGTTTGTATATTATCTCCCAAATTAGAATGGGTACTCCTTGAGAGCAGAGATTAGTTTTTGCTTCATTTATTTAATTTTTGGGGATCTCCAGAGCTTGGCATAATGCCTGGCACTTAATAAAATGTTAACTGACTGATTCAATAAGATTAATTATAATCAAGCTAGAAGGGTAGGTTGGAATCAAATTGAGAAGGTTTAAACCGAAGAGTCTGTATTTGAACCTCTAAGCAATAAGGGACCACTGGTATGTCTTGAGCAGGGAAATATCATGATTAAACCTGTGCTTTAGGAATATGTCACTTTGGCATCTTTTCAAAGGCTTGTCTCTATTAGATTGTAAGCTCTCTTCAGGCTGGGGCTGCCTTGTGCCTCTTTTTGTATCCCTAAAACTTAGCACACTGGCTGACATGTCATAGACACTTAGTAAATGTTTATTGATCAACCAAAAAAAGATAGATTTGGGAGGTAAGAGATTTGATATAGAAAGACCAATTAAGGAGGTATCACATTAGTCCAGGTGAGAGATGCTGAAGGCCTGAACTATAATAGTGGCTGGTTAAATAGAGAGGAGATGGATGGAAATGCATAGTAAGTTAGTAGGCATTTCATAAGTACTTGCAATATTCTGAGTACTGTGTCATATATTATGAATTTTTTAAAAAGACAATACAACACACACAATCCCTGTCTTCGAGGAGTGTATGTTCCAATAGGGAAGATAACATGTAAATATCTTGGAACATTCAAAATATATAGAGTATATGAATATAATCTGAAAGGGGGAAGTATTAGCAGCTTCATTCTAACTCTTGAAGAAAGCCAGAGAAATGAAGAGGCATTACAGGCATGGCAGAGAGCCCATTCAAAGACATCGAGATGGGAGATGGAGTTTCATGTTCCAAGGACGGAGTTAAACTGAGATGGGAGTGTGGGGGAAATTGAGAATAAGGCAGAAGAAGGCTTGGAAAAGGTAAGAATGGTCCAGTTTATTAACAGCTTTGGAAGACGGATGATTCTGGAGATAATAGGAAGTTCCTGAAGCTCCTTGAGCAGGATGATCAGGTCAGTCCTACACTTTAGACAGTCAATAAGCACTTATTAAGCACCTACTATATGACAGGTACGATTCTAAGCACTGGGGCTACAAAAAGTGGCCAAAAACAATCCCTGTCCTCCAGGAGTTCAGCTAAATGTTCAATGAATTGGATGTTCCATAAATGAGGACAGATGAATCAGGGAGATCATTTGCTATTACAGTAGTTCAACAGAGACCTGAACTAAAGTTGTGGCTTATGAGTGGAGAGAAAGGAACATGTAGAAGATATTTTGTGAAGGCACAAATGGCAAGACTTAATGGTGAATTGGAGTTGTTGGATAAGTGAGCATAAGGACTGACTAGAATAATGATAGTATCCTTGAGAGTTAGAGATTTGGAAGAAAAGATGAGTTGTGTTTGGGGCATGTTAAGTTTGAAATGTCTGCAGGATATCCAATTAGGTATGTGTGTCCAAAATGCAGTTGGAAATAAGTGACTGTAAATCAGAAAAGAGAATAAGATTGGAGATAATTATATATATATATATATATATATATATGTATGTATGTGTGTGTGTACATACACACATATGAATTGTGTAAGTATACTGTATATCTATATATTATATATATGCACACAAATATAATTTGCATAGAAATGATAATTGAACCCATGGTAGCTAATGAGATTATCAAATGAGATAGTAAAAGAACCAAAAGAGAAGACATTGGACAGAACATTGGGGGACACCCCCAATTGGTAGATGTGACATAAATGAATAAACAAAGGAGCCTGAGAAGGAGCAATCAGAAAGGTAGAAAGAGAACCAGGATATTGCAGATTTCAGTGGTTTTAGGAACAAATAAGAGGAAATGGAGACAGTTAGTATAGATGACTTGAGTTCTCAAGGAACTTAGCTGATAAGAGGAGGAAAATCAAGTGAGGATTTTTTAAAGTTGGGACAGACATGAGCATATTGATGCATGTCCATAAGGCACCTTTTTAGAAAAGTTAGTCATTTATTCTCACATCTACAAAATTTTATGATTTTGCAACTTGCTTTCCAGTGACAAATCCAGGTCTCCCTCCTCTATCCCTACCCTCTGTGTCACTAGATTAAAGAAAAACAAATGTGTCATTACCTGAGTATCCTTCAAACCACTTACACACACAAATGTCCCATGAATACATATTATAACAGAATAATGCAAAATAGCTGTTCAAGAATAGTCTATGAATTCCTTGAGTGATTGGGAACCCCATGAAAGCAAGGATAGAGATTTATCTTTATTTTTATTTATCTTTATCATATAACTTCCTTATTTGATAAGTTTAGTGACTCCCTATAGCCTTGAAGACCAAATAAATATCAAATTCTCTGACTGGAATTCAAAGGCCTTCATAATCTAGCTCTTCCCCTCAATTTCCAGTCTTCTTATATCTTATTCTCAGCCATGCCAGTGACACTGGCCTTCTGGATGTTCCTATCAGATATCCCATGTTTCATCTCTAGGCATTTTCTCTGGCTGGCCCCTATCCCTGCAATGTTCTCCTTCTTTATTTCTGCCTGCCTTCATTTCTGGCTTCTCTGGGCTTCCTTCAAGTTCCAGCTCAAATCTTACTATCTTCTGCAGAAAACCTTTCCCATTCCTAATCTCTCTCAATTCTAGTGCCTTCCCTGTTTTGATTATTTCCAGTTTTACCTGTATATAACTTGTTTATATGTATTTGCTTGACTTTTATTTTCCCATTAGAATTTGAGCTCCTTGACAGCATGGGCTGTCTTTTAAAGCCTTTGTGTCCAAAGCCCTTAGCACAGTGCCTGGCACTTAATAAATGTATATGGACTAACTTTGAATCATCTACTCCATTGCTTAGTAATTGATGTCTTCCATGTAATTTGTCTTCCACATGTTCTTTGAATTGTTTCAAAATGCTGGTTTTACAAAAATGTGTTGATTTTTAAAAAATTTGCATTTTCTTCCATTAAAAAGAGCAACAGTGGATTTTTTTAAAATGTAGCCACAATAGGGTACTTAATAAACAAATGAGTGGATGTATGAATGAATAGAAGCATAATAAATGCTTATTTAATTAATTTATTGCCCAAGCAAAAGTTTCATAAAAATTTTTGTGATGGCAATCAAGATTGTGGATCTAAGAAATAATTTTTTTCCATGGTGAAGTGAGCCATATACAGAAAAGGAGTATTACTACAGAGAAAATATTTCTTATTTACTTTTGAAATACCAGAAATCAGGGAAAAAAGGGTTTTTTGGATATGAGGGGCCCTTTTCCTTACTGATGTAGCTCATATACAGAAAAAATTTGAGTATTACTATAGTAAAGATTTGCTTACTTACTTTTGAAATATCAGAAAAAAAATACTTTGAATTCACTAATTTGTTTTCTTTGATTTTTTTTAAATCAACCATAAAATGTTTAGTAAACTAAGCACTAGCTGTTCTTGTTTTTTTACTAAAGGTTAAATTATATAATTTTAATTTTCTTTAATGCCAGGACTGGTTACTTTCATTATGTATATATGTGTTCATTTTCCATGATTTGTATAATGACTTTTGAAAAGCACATAATTCAAAAACTACAAAATTTCCAAAATTGATGTTAAAAGAAGTAAACTCCTTATGGTCGTTTGAGATACTATGGTTGTAAAAGACTATGGTTGTGAAAGTGGTTAATAATACTTGGAGAAAACTACCACCAATCTCTCTTGGTCTTTTTTATTTCTTTAATCAGAGGTGATAATTTAAATATATTCATAAAAAGAAAGAATAATTATATGTAATAGATAATTCCTTAAATGTATTTTTAGATTGGAGATATAGTTTGGCCTTCCTCTCTACCAGATAGTAGTCTAGGACTACCTGACTTCTTATTAAGTATTTTTATCCTCTGTTTTTGTCTTATTTTTCTTATTTGGTTCAGGTTAACCATATAGAAAAATAATGGATGTCTTACCCAGGTGTCTCTCTCAAGTATCCCTCCTCCCCTCCCCAACTTCATTTCTTGTTTTCCTTCTTTTAGTTAATTTAACCCAATATTTACTAAGTGCCTCTTATTTAAAAAACACTCTTCTTATTTTAGAGGTATACAAAGAAAAATAAGACAGAGTCTTTGCCTTCAAAGGCATTAAAATTTTTTAGAGGGGAAAAAGAGAAAAGTTGTTGAATTGTGTCTGGTTGTAATATTTAATGTTTTCCTGACATTACTGGATATTGGAGTGGTTTGCCATTTCCTTCTTCAGTTTATTTTTGAGAATGATTTTACATTTTAAAATGTGATTTTTTCAGGTCCCTATTGGTTATAAAGTAGTTGTGTCTTTTTAAGCACTTTATAGCCACTGGGGAGACAGAGAAGCAAATATTTTATTTTGCTTCTAAATAATGACTTCCAAATAATTAGAGCTGTCCCCCTATAGAAAGATGAGCTTATTTTACAGGTTTGCCTTGAATGGAGGCAAAGTTTGAATGATTTGTCTAGGGTCATACATCTAGTTAGTAAGGTTCTGAGGTCACATTTGAACTTGTCAGTTCCTGACTCTAGACATTGCACTCTCTGCCACCTAGTTGCCTGACAGAAAGAGAAAGAAACATTTTTTTTTTTTGGTAAAGTAAAGGTTGAAAGTTTGTGAAAGGTATAAAATATTCACAGAATAGAGAAATCAAGGCTATTCTTGAGGAGGTTATGGTGGGAAGTATACAGCATCAAGGAAGCACAAGTACATTTGAAAAGATATCTCATTATTTAAAAGTACTTTAATATAGAAAAGGTACTATTTCAACTAAAGTTGGAAAATAGGTTAGGATAAAATTAAGAAAATAAAAAGCCCTTCGTAAATAACATAGAACATTTAGAAGCTTTTGATTTTTTTTAATCTCAGTACTCAGAAATAATCAGCTATGAACTGATAATATAAACAAATAAGACTTGTAGATGAGAAGAGCAAAGCTCTTTTCCACAAAGGATTTTGAGATTTGTTTAAATAATTATATATAAATAATAGTATCTTTGGCACCTAAAGAATTGCATGAAATTATTGAAAAGCCTTCAGCAGATGTTTTTGAAACCATAAAGATACCTTCCCCCATTCGGAATTCATTTTAGCCTTTACCAACATCATAAAAATGTAATCTCTGCCATGCTATTTTTAAAATATCCATAACAGATATACTCAGCTAGATGATGCAGTGGAGAGAGTGCTGGACTTGGCGTCAGAAAGACCCAAGTACAATTCTGGCACTTACTAGTTATCTGATCTTGGGCAAGTCATTCAACTTCTATTTGCCTCAGTTTCCTCTACTGTAAAGTGAATATAATAACAATACCTCCCTTCACAGGTTGTTGCAAGGACTAAAAGGGATAAATATAGAATGAAAAATGGATTAGTGTAGTTCTGTCATGTAATGCTATATGTATGTTTGTTTCCTCCCTTTCTATCTCAGATGAACCTTAGAGTGATTCATCTAATCTAATTTAAAGCCAAAGCCTAAGAAAATTCTAGAACATTTTAAAATGTGATTTTCAGGTCTCCATTGGTTATAAAGTAGACTTGCCTTTTTAAGCACTTTATAACCACTGGGGAGACAGAGAAGCAAATACTTTGTTTTTCTTCCAAATAATGACTTTGAAATAATTAAAGCTGTCCCCAAATAGAAAAGACTGCCTGCCACCAGTTCCCATTGCTAGAGATCTTTAAATGAAAATGTGATTGCCATGTTTCCATGAGACTGTAAAAAGGATTCCCATTCTAACTGGGTTTGTGTAAATTGGCAAGTCAATGGATTTACTTTTTAAGTGACAGACCAGCTAGTTTTGGGGGATTTAATGGTCTCTGGTTTCTTAATCCATACAGCAAAGAGTTTGAATGAGGTGATCATTCAAGTCTCCCTGTTCTCTAAGATTCTCTGTTTATGTTTCACAGTCTAAAGTCAATGGGATTCGTCTTGATTTTCATAATACATTTGATGTAATTTTGATTGCTTATTGTACTTATAATATAAACATTAAAAATACCTGGGGGAAATATGATTTGATGAGTGGGTGCCCAAAGAAAAGATTGTAATGAGACAAATGACACTATCATTTGTCAGACACTTCATCAACCAATCCCAGAGAATGGTCTAAAGCTTGAGTCTAGGGTAGATAAAGCCAAGAGTGAGAGGGACCCAGGAGATCCACTGTAATCTAGAAATGCTCCTGGATCCTTTATTTGGATCATTCCCAGCAAAGGGATCTTAGTAGGGATTTCAGTCCCAAGTCCAGTGGATCCACTTGGTCTGGGCCATCTCTGGGTTATTCCAGGTTCACCTACATCACTCCAGATCATAAAGTGGGTCCCTTATTGTAGATCTTCAAATTAGGGATGACCCAAACCAGAGTAATGACCAATATCAAGGTAAGTATGAAGGGGAACACAATAGCAATAATAGTAACTAACAACATATATGTATTGCTTGCTATATGTCAGGAAGAAGATGTTGTGGGTATAGTGCTGGGTCGGGAGTCAGGAAGACTCAACTTCATGAGTTTAAATCTGACTTTGGACACCTTCTAGTTGTATGACTATGGGCATTACTTAAACTTCTTTGTCTCACTTTACTCATCTGTAAAATAAGCTGGAGAAGAAAATAACACAGCATTCCAATATTTTCACCAAGAAAACCCCAAATAGGATCACAAACAGTCGACTATGACTGAAATAACTGAATAACAACCAATATGTCAAGCACTGTGTTAATCCCTTTACTTATCTTATCTGGCTTGATCCTCACAACAACCCTGGGAAGTAGATGATACTATTATCCCCGTTTTACAGATGAAGAGACAGGCAACCAGAGCTTAAGTAACTTGATCAAGTTCACATAACCATTGCTTGCTGATATAGAAATTAGAGTAGTCAGGACCCCCACTACAATAGTGAATAAGATGATAATTTGAAGTAATTTTCTCAATTACGAGAAATAAAAAAAAAGACAATGACATGAAGTTTTTTATCAACTAAATTTCAAGACAGATGGGGAAATATAAAACAAAATATGGGGAAGATTGAGCTTTGTGTAAGGCTGACAGAAAAATGTTTCCTTCATTTCATTAACAGTAACATATATATTTAGTATTGTGTTCAATTCTGTGAAGATACAGTTTAAAGCCCAATTTGTGCCTGTGAGCAGTCTAGTTGGAGAAGAAGGACATACATATATGTGGGAAGTGAAATAGCAATTTAAGATAATAAAGGTTAGAACACTGGCACTTGTAAAAAGTGATACTTTTTTATTGAAAGGAGCAATCAATTCCTGCTAGAGTATAGTTCCAGGGAAAAACCAATTTTTTTTTTCTGTTGAATTTTAATGATTTCAGTTGTCAAAAAAGAAAATCTGTGTAGCTGTATGCTTTCCTTCTTGCTGTAGAAACTAGAATTCCTATTTTGCTCATGGGTTTTAATTTGCTGAAATCTGGTATCTAAAAGCACTTATTCTTCCAGATCTTTTTTAACTAAACTAAATTTTATTTTATGCTGTTAATGCTTCCTTGTACCTTGCCTTGTATTTAAACTTACAAGCAGGTTAAAATCCTTTCGGAAGTCAGTAGATCATATGTGTGTATTATTATACAGACATACATATGTTAAACTATATACTTCCAATTTAATTTAAAAAGAACAGAAGGAATAAATACTTTTCCTCACCAGATTTTAGCAAATCAAAACCCTCAGGCAATAATTTTCTAACTGCTAAGACTAGGACAAAAACATATAATTACTTCAATTTTCATTTTCTACCAACAGAAAACATATAATATCAACAAAAAAGCTTTCTTTAGCTCTAAACTCAATCATGAATTTATTGTTCCAAATATATGCATTTACATAACAATTCATTTATTTGTAAATATATATAATATCTTATATCCTGGATTTTATAATTTTGCCTATCTGCCTACACATTGCTCCTTGTATAAAATAACATAATTATAATATATGCTTGTATCTATATGCATAAACTGAATTCCATACAGGAAGGAAAGATCTTGTATGGGCTGGTATGCTTAGAAAGTTCCAGGAAAAGACTGATTTCTATATTTGACCTTAAGGGATGGGTAAAGTTCCAGGAAAGAAGGTAAAAAGGACATTCCATTGGGGAAAGTAATTTGATAGAAAGCAAATAATTTAAGAGTACACCATCTTTGGGAAACAGTAAAAATGGTAGTTAGAATAGTTTGGAGCAACTGTTAGGAAACAATGGGAACTAAGGTTGGAAAAGTAAGTTAAAGTCATATTATGTCTTCTTACACTTCATTCTCCTTCACACATTCTATGATTCAGCTCCACTGACCAATGAGCTGGGGGTTTTTGTATTTTTTGTATTTTTTTTTAACAAACAGCTGTCAATATCCTGACTCCCTATATTTGTACTTTTTCCTCCTCACCCCTAACTCTTATTTTCCTTCAAAAGTCAGCTCAAAACCCTTCTCCTACAGAAAAGGAAGTCTTTCCCAGTCATCCCTCCCATCTTCCTATTTCCTCCCCCACCCAAGGGAAGAATTCTTCCCTCTAATATTCCCTCTCATTTCTATTGTACATATCTGTATTAACATGTTTACATGATTTAAACAACTTACACTTCCCCGATTTGAATGTGATTTCCTTGAGGGGAGGGATCATATATGTGCCTTTCTTTATATTCCTAGTGATTAGTAAGTACAGTGTCTGTAATGTTGCTCAGTCATTCAGTCATGTCCGACTCTGTGACTCTATGGACCATAACACACCA
>JAJPUD010000107.1:613649-704242 GCA_023553655.1 Myrmecobius fasciatus
TCCTGGTATTGGTCAGAGTCAGGAGTCATCCTCAGGCTCATGACTTATTTACTAGCTGTGGGCACAGAACAGGGAGTATGAAATAGGGCAGAAGCAAAACTTCTTTGTGCTACAAGGTCAGAGCTCACCAATCCTTTTTTTTCCTTTTCTTGGTAAATACCCACTCTTCAGCACTCTGATCCTGCCTGTTTGTCCAGACTTTTAGGAATACTTAATTCTCTCAAGAATCATCTGCTATAAATGTCCCAAACGTTCATATATGGACATACAAATCTAGCCCCAGTTGATTTCCATAAGCTAACATAATTATCTGGCAGATTATTGCAGAATGTTTGGAAAAGGAGGGGAACTTGATAGAGTAAGAACAATTTGGATGCTGTTGCTGTTTCCAGGCAGAAAGGGATGTGAATCTGAACTAGAAAGACTGCAATAAGAACATATGGGAAGGGATAGATTCAAGATATGGTACAATGGAAGAATGAAACAAAATATAGTGACTTAGAAAAAAATGAGAGAGAGACACACAGAGAAACAGAAAAAAACAGACAGAGACAGAAGAAGGAAGAGAGAGAGAAAAAGGGAAAGGGAGATAGGAAATCAACAGGGAGAGGAAGGGATATGAAGAGGGAAAGAGAGAGAAACAGAGAGCAAGAGGGAAAGAGAAAAAAGAAAAGAGGAGTAACAGAGAAGGGAGCAACAGACAGTGAAAGAGAGCAATCTAAGGTGACTTGGAGGTTCATTGAAATCATTATCTTCAATAAAAGTTTTTCCCCAAGGGTGTCTTCTTCATCTTGTGTTTTCTCTGAGTGATATCCCTGGGTAATCTCATTTATTCTCACAATTTCACAGTCAATGAATCCAAAATCTATGACTCTGGTTCTAACCACTTTCCTGAATCTGAAGCCTCAATCTCCTACTTCTTACTACCTTTCCAGCCTGGGTACACTTTACTTTTTCTTAAGCATTCCAGGATTTCTCTTTGTGGTTCACACAGACCATCCCCTTGTGCCTGGAATATTCTCCCTTTTTATCTTCATCTCTTATTTTTCCCTGTCTTCAAATCCTTCCTTCTTCAGGGGACTTTTCCAGTCCCCCCATCTGCTAGTGCCTTTTTCTTGCATATTACCTACCCTCTACTCTGTCTATATTTTGTGTGTACTTGGTTATTTTCATATTGTCTCCCTCATGAGACTGTAAGCTTTTTGAGGGCAGGATTTTTTTTTTTTTTTGCTTTTTCTTTTTATTCCCAGCACCCTGCCCAGCACATAATAAGGGATTAATAAATACTTGCTGACCTACTTACATGACAACTCCACTTGCATGTCCTACTGGTACTTCAAATTGAATGAACACAAAATTTAGCCCAGTATTTTCTCCAGTGTCTCCTTTATTTTCCATTTTTATATTTCTATCTGAAGTACTTTAATTCATCCTGTTTTTCTTATTTGTGTCCTTGTAGTTATCTGTGACTCTCTACTTCATTTCTCATATACAATCAGTTACTTTGTTCTATTAATTGCCCCTCTGTACCATTTCTTCCCTCCTTTCTGCTCTCACTATTATGTCCCTAATTTGAGCCCTCGATAGTGCTCCTCCATCCCAGAATCAATTGAACTAGATTTTCCCATTTCTCTTCTGTTCACATTCCTGTAGATACTTTTTAAGGTTGCCAGAATACTCTTTCTTATGAGTAGGAATGGTCATGTCATTCAATGACAAAACCCTGATACCTTCCCTAGTACCTCAATGCATCAATTAACATTTTTTAATCACCTACTGTGGGCCAGCCATGATAGACACTTCCAGAATAAAGTCGAAACTCCTTCATTTTAGAACACTTAAGCAGTGACAGGGAGTTCAATGCTTCATAAGCTAGCCTGTTGCTTTTATTCCTTTATTCCTTTTTATTCTGAGTCTTTATTTAAGTTTTTCTTTGTCTTTTTCTTATACTAATCCTCCACGGCAGTTCACCATCAGAGTTAACAAGAGAGCTACCAACCAGAATGATAAAGGACTGAAAAGCTCATATTTAACAAAGATGGAAGAGAAAGAGGACCTTGCAGTGACCAACAAAGAGGAGGTAAAGGTATGTGTTTTGCCAGTGGTGCATAATGACTTGTTAGTCTGGAAAATCTGGGAAAAAAACATACACAAAAAGTACAGAGGGTGTTATAGAAAGAGAGTGATTTTGTAGCTCTCTTTTAAACTTATTATATACATTTTTAGATGTTTTAAATAAGAAGGTGGTTAATTGTTCTTGTTTGTATATTTGAATACGTGTACTTGAAAGTTGCACATGTCCAAAGTTCATGCTACTCTTCCTTGTGAAGAGGAAGGTAAAAAGCCTAGAAGAAAGCTGTATACTCTTCTGATTATCCCATAGAATAAAAATTCCTTGAAAGAATAGAAGAGATTCAAGGAGACAACACAGAAAAAGAAGAAAAGTGTCTGAAAGGCAAAAGAGAAGCTAGGTAAGGAATGTGGAAGAATGTGACAAATAAGGAAGGAAATGTAGGAAGGAAGGAATAGAAGGAAGAAGAAATGGGCTAATGAATGTTGGGAGCCATGCAATAAGGATGAGGTTCATCCCAGAGAAGATGGAACTAGACCATCATGGGGAAAGGGGTATTTTGGATCTTCGAAGAATGTTGATGAGGATTCCCAGGGGATACCAGGGAGAAGGATTATCCAATAGAATAGGAGGTACAAGTGGAACTGAAAGGTCATTGCCTGTTGAGGAATGCCTAGGCAACTTTTTGCCAATCTAATATAATCAACAGATAATTCTATAGCTTTCCTTGAAGTTATATATATCCAAGTTATGACAGAAAATCTGCTGAAATTACTTAAACCTGAAAGGACTATTTCTTGCTTCTAGTGACTCATGATGTAGACAAATGATATCATTGAAAGAAAGCAAGAAAGTAATACTAGAAATTTTAGAGGCCTGAATAAGAAACTGGAGGTGTTAGGGATACAATTTGGAGTGTTATTTGATTTTAATCACTTCTATTGATTGGCAGTAGAGCTTTTAGAAGGGGAAAAAAGATGTGAGAACTGATGTCTGAGTATAAATGGTATCTAAGTATAGGATCTATATTTTTGGCTCACCACTTACAATGTCATTCTTGGCTAGTGATGTAGCACATTTCACAAGATCTGGTAAAAACATATTTATCTGGAGTCTTGCAAATTTTATCAAGAAATTTTTAACTGAAAATATAAGAGGAAAGAAAATTATCCATAAATATCAGCTGACAGTTACCATAAAGGGCAGCAGTTATAGCATGGGAAGACTTATCAATGAGTCACAGGAAATGCTAACCAAGGAGACCCAACAATAAAACTCATAGCTTCAGATGTAGTAACACAACTGTGATTTTTCGTGCTACCTTCCCCATCAGATCCCACTCAATAGTTAAGATCCCCTAAAGATGACCCTTGGTTCCTGGTACTCTCTGGGCATATACTGCTAAAACTCTAGCTTATAGGTTTTCACCACCATTTCTACTTTTCACCAGTCATACAGGGGACATAATTAGTTCAAAGCAAAGGCATTTACTGATTTGCCACAGTTTTTATTTTTTAAAGTAACAACAAATCATTCCATATAAACCTTGGGCATATTCTTTCACAAATACAGAGTATGTATGGGATGAGCAGACATAGATTACAATCTGAGGAATACATGTAGGAAACAAGAGCAACTAGGGCACCCATGAGAAGAGACAGCTTGGGTCTCTGATGCTGCAGGGCTACTCTTTTTTTTTTTTAATTAAAGCTTTTTATTTGCAAAACATATGTATGGGTAATTCTTCAACATTGACCCTTACAAAGCTTTCTGTTACAATTTTTCCCCCCTAGTCCCTCCCCTAGATGGCAGGAAATCCACTACATGTTAATTATGTTAAAATACTTGACACATCGAATATATGTATATATATTTCCACACATCATTGTTATGCAAGAAAAATCATATCTATAAGAAAAAATCAAAGAAAAGAAACACAATGCAAGCAAACATGAATAGAGAGCATGAAAATGTTATGTTGTGGTCCACATTTCATATCCCTCTCTCTGGGTGTATATGGCTTTCTTCACTGAACAATTGGAACTGGTTTGAAACATTTCATTGTTGAATAGAGCCATGTCCATCAGAATTGATCATCATATAATATTGTTGTTGCTGTGTATAATGATCTCCTGGTTCTGCTCATTTCACTCAGCATCAGTTCATGCAAGTCTCTCCAGGGCTCTCTGAAATCATCCTGCTGGTTGTTTCTTACAGAACAATAATATTCCATAATATTCATATACCATAATTTATTCAGCCATTCTCCAATTGATGGGCATCCATTCAGTTTCCACTTTCTAGCCACTACAAAAAGGGCTGCCACAAACATTCTTGCACATGTGGGGCCCTTTCCCTCCTCTAAGATCTCTTTGGGATATAAGCCCAATAGAAACACTGCTGGGTCAAAGGGTATGCACGGTTTGATAACTTTTTGAGCATAGCTCCAAATTGCTCTCCAGAATGGTTGGATCTGTTCACAATTCCACCAACAATGTATCAATGTCCGAGTTTTCCCACATCCCCTCCAACATTTGTCATTATCATTTCCTGTCATTTTAGCCAATCTGACAGGTGTGTAGTGGTACCTCAGAGTTGTCTTAATTTGCATTTCTCTGCTCAATAGTGATTTGGAGCACCTTTTCATATGCCTAGAAATGGTTTTAATTTCATCATCTGAAAATTGTCTGTTCATATCCTTTGACTATTTATCGATTGGAGAGTGGCTTGAATTCTTATAAATATGAGACAATTCTCTATATATTTTAGAAATGAGGCCTTTCTCAGAACCCTTAAATGTAAAGATGATTTCCCAATTTATTGCTTCCCTCCTAATCTTGTCTGCATTAGTTTTGTTTATACAAAAACTTTTTAACTTAATATAGTCAAAATTATCTATCTGGTGTTCAATTAAGAGTTCCAGATCGTCTTTGGACATAAATTTATTCCATCTCCACAGGTCTGAGAGGTAAACTATACTATGTTCCTCTAATTTGCTTATAATATCACTCTTTATATCAAAATAACCCATTTAGATCTTATCTTGGTATGTGGTGTTAGGTGTTTCCAATTTTCCCAGCAGTTTTTGTCGAATGGTGAGTACTTATCCCAAAAGCTGGGGTCTTTGGGTTTATCAAACACTAAATTACTATAGTTATTGCCTAGTTTGTCCTGGGATGCAGGGCTACTGTTGATGACACTGGTTTTATGGTCTGTACCAGACACTATTTCCCTTGATGTGTCTCCACTGATTGTTGGTTGAGTTTCCTTAACTAGAGTCTCCATTAATTCCAGTCTCTGATTTAGTTCCTATCTTCACCTGGGATGTGACAGGACTCTTTTAATTAGCTATTTCAAAAGAAATAAATAAATAAAGCTGCTATCCCTACCTAGGAACAGCAAAAGCCTCACTAGTTCTATTTCCTTAGATTCTGGACTGAAGTCCTCTTTCTACATCTATGAAGGCAAGAGATTCTTAGCTCTTAGTGCCAAATTATCTGGAATGAACAGCAATCTCACTGCAAGTTGTTCCTCTTAGCTTTAACCTTTTCTTTTGACTTCTGACCCTCACTTAAGCTCATGTGGATTATGGACAATTTCCAAATCTGGATCTCTGCAGATTAGGCCAAGCTATGGCCATTTGCCCAACAATTACCCAAGAGTCCCAAGGTTCAAGGTTGTACAGTTTTTGAACTCTGGGTTTCTCTCATTCACCTATATACATAGGAAGACCGAGATGCAATTTATGTGATGCATGGGACGAAGGGCAGAAAAGGAATGGGAATTCTGGTCTCTCTCTGTAGACTGCTCTTCCCCATTCCCAACCTTTTCATTTGCAAATGTGGTTAATTGCAAATGGAACTACTCAGATAAAGGTATTGGGAAATGAATAAGGAAAATCAATATAGGGCTTAACAAATATTATCTCATTTTATTTATACAACAATCCTGGGAGGTAGATGCCATTATTATTCCTGCTTTACAGATGAAAAAACTGAAACAGAGATTTGTCCAGGGTCATGTAGCTAGAAGCTGGATTTGAACTCAGGTCTTCTTGACTATCCACTAAATGCAAGAAAGCAAATTCACAGGAATTACTGAGAAAACTTCTGACTAGGGTGTAGTTTCTTCAAAAGAGATGAAGTAGATAAAACAAATAAAACAGCCATATATAGTCAGAAGATACCAGGTGAGGAAACATGATAGAGAGAATTTGAATGAGGATTAAGGTGGAGATGTTGTTATGGGAGTATCTTCCCTAGACAGAGGGAAGAAAAAAAAACCATTTTGGGAAGCAGATCATAAGGCTATCTTGTAAAAACTGGACAACTATGTCCACTAGGAGATTTATTGGCATACACAATTAGTATAGTTAATATACCTTGTTCTGCATCCTTTCTCAATAAGAGGACCCACCTTATCCCTTGTAAATGGCGGTTCATTAGGAACTTTGGCCCTTTGTTAAAAGATTATAAATTAAGTGTTGTCCCTTGGCCTGAAAGATGGTTTGAGTCTGAATTCATTGTGAATGACTCCTGACTATCTTCCTGATCTGTACCTTATCTTAACATGTTGAAAAGAGAGAGAGAGACAGAGAGAGAGAGAGAGAGAGAGAGAGAGAGAGAGAGAGAGAGAGAGAGAGAGAGAGAGAGAGAGAGAGAGAGAGAGAAGAGGAGAGAGAGAGGGAGAGAGAATGTTTCAATCTATATTCAGATACAATCAATTCTTTCTCTGGATATGGATAGAAACTTTCATCATAAGTCCTTCAGAATAGTCATGTATGATTCCTGTTTTGCAGATGACGACCCTGAGGCTGAGAGGCTAAGTAATTTACCCAGGATTGCCCAGTTCCTAAGAGTATGAGGCAGGAACCAAACTCCTCAGGTCTTCCTGAAACTAAGTTCCATACTCTAACCACCTAGCATATTGTGTGTGTGTGTGTGTGTGTGTGTGTGTGTGTGTGTGTCCTTGTAGCTTCCGGTACAATTATTGTGTATGTGCCCTGGCAGTTTCCAGGGCAGTTTTTAGAATGTATGCATGCAAGTGTGTGCCTGTGTGTCCTTGTAACTCCCAGTACAATTTTTTTTGTCTTTTTCATTAAAAAAAATATTTAGGTTGGCATTTCTGTACTCACAGTGATTTTGGAGATTTGTAAATTATTTAAATCCTCTAGCACACTTCTCATGCTTACTCTTCACTTTCAGTAGCTTAGGGGACCAGACTCAAGATGGAGGGAAGTGGAATTGGGAAGAATAGGAGGTATCCAATTTTTAGGTTAAAAGGTTTTAAGGGGTAAGGAGCTTTCTGTGAAGACCAATACAACTGGGCAACAAGTAAAAACAATTATGTACTATCAATTTCTTTTCTTTATAAAAATTTATAATAGCTTTTATTTTCCAAAATACATGTAAAAATAGTTTTCAGCATTCACCCTCACAAAACCCTGTGTTCCAAATTTTTCTACCTCCTTCCCCTAGACACCAAGTAATCCAATATAGGTTAAATATGTGCAGTTCTTCTAAACACATTTCCACATTTATCATGCTGCACAAGAAAAATCAGATCAAAAGGGGAAAAATGAGAAAGAAAAAAAAAACAACAACAAAGGTGAAAATACTATGTTGGGATCCATATTCAGTTTTCATAGTTTTCTTCCTGGACGCGGATGACTTTTTCCATCACAAGTCTATTAGTATTGCCTTGAAACATCTCATTGTGAAAAGAGCCAAGTCCATCACAGTTGATCATCATATAATCTTGCTGTTGCCATGTATAATGATCTCCTGGTTCTGTTCATTTCACTTAGCATCAGTTCTTGTTAAGTCTCTCCAGGTCTTTCTAAAATCATCTTGCTGATCATTTTTTTTTTAAAGCTTTTTATTTGCATAACATATGTATGGGTATTTCTTCAACACTGATCCTTACAAAGCTTTCCATTACAAATTTTCCTCCCTAGTCCCTTCCCCTCCCCTAGATGGCAGGATATCCACTACATGTTAATTATGTTAAAATACTTGGCAAGTCGAATATATGTATACGTATTCCCACACTTATCGTTGTTGTGCAAGAACAATCATATCTACATGAACAAAAAATATCTGAGAAAGGAAACACAATGCAAACAAACATCGATAGAGCTGCTCATCATTTTTTATAGAACAATAGTATTCCATTACATTTATATACTGCACCTTATTTTTCCATTCTCCAGCTGATGGGCATCCACTCAGTTTCCAGTTCCTTCCCAATACAAAAAGGGTTGCTACAAACATTTTTGCACATGTGGGTCTTTTTCCTTTTTTGTGGTCTTTGGGTTACACATCCAGTACAGACACTGCTGGATCAAAGGATATGCACAGTTTGTAGATCTTTGGTTATAGTTTCAAATTCTTCTCCAGAATGATTGGATTGGTTCACAACTCCACCAACAATGTAATAGTGTTTCAGCTTTTCCACATACCCTCCAATATCTATCATTATCTTTTCCTATAATTTTGGCCAATCTGATGGATGAGGAGTGGTACCTCAGAGTTGTCTTAATTTGCATTTTTCTAATAAATAATGATTTAGAATATTTTTTTCATATGACTAGAAATGATTTTAATTTCCCCCTCTGAAAATTGTTCATATCCTTTGTGTCTACTATTAATTTAAGAAAAAAAAACCATGCAATGTGAGTACAAATCTACAGGGATAAACTTCAAAATAAAGCTATAAATGTTTTTAAATTAATAGATTGGGATAATTCTTTGACAATGGCATTCAGCTTATGTAAAAATGGTGAAAATACTGTCACATAAAACTAAATGTTGAAATTTATTTTTTTAGGTGCAACATAATCCATCAACACGTAGTACTTTAGTTCATAATTCAAATATAATGGAAAAGTATGAAAAACTTGGTAAAATTGGAGAAGGATCTTATGGTGTTGTATTCAAGTGCAGAAATAAAAGCTCCGGACAAGTTGTGGCCATTAAAAAATTTGTGGAATCTGAGGATGATCCCATTGTTAAGAAGATAGCATTAAGAGAAATACGTTTATTGAAGGTAAGCAACTTTTAAGTGTTCCAGAATGTCATGAAATTTCAGTGCAGTTTACATGCACAGCGTAGTAAGTTGTTGAGTCTTGGAAAAATTTGTTATCCATACATTTTTACTGTATAGTAATTTTCAATCATATATTCAGAGAAGCATCATGGCATAATAGATGGAGTGCTAGCCTTGGAGTGAAGAAGAACAAGGCTCAAATCTTGCCTCTGACACTAATTGTCTGTGTTGTTTTATATACATAAGTGTGTATATGTGAATATATATTTGCATATATGTCTATATATATATATAGACACATATCCATATACATTTGTTCTAATGGGATTTAACTTGTTTGGATTCATATAATTTCAAAATATTGAACATTAACTTTTTCAAATTTGAGCAATTTTAGAATAGAAAAGAGCCCTAAAGATAACCTAAACCAACTTTTTTATTTATAGATGAGGAAACTGAGGTCCAGAGAAATTAGATGATTTTTCCATGGTCATGCTGTTGGGACTAGAATACCCTTTTTTTTTCCTGAATCACAGGGCAGTGCCCTATTATACATTGCTTCTCTGGTCCAATCTATACATGTTAGATTGATTATAATCTAATTATAATTATATAAAGTATGATTCTTTGTTATTAGCCAGGTCTTTAGCTTCTGGGTCAACAATAACTATTAAATTATGGAAATATGTATAGAAGAATTGCACATATTTAACATATATTGGATTACTTGCCATCTAAGGGAGGGAGTGGGGAGAAGGGAGGGAGAAAAAATTTTGAACACAAGGTTTTGCAAGGGTAAATGTTGAAAACTATCTATACATATGTTTTGGAAATAAAAAGCTTTATAAAACAATAACTATTAAATATACTAATATGACTACTAAATTGAAGAACTAAACAACTTTGCTGGTTTTTCAAAATTAAACTCATAAAACAGTGTTATTAATCACATTACTTAAGGGTTCTTCTCTTCCTAAAAGATTCACTCCCAGCAGGTTCTATTGAATATACTAATTTAATATTTAAAATATGTATTTTAATTTTATATTTAATATTTAAACATTTATTTTAATTTTTAAATTTAATATTTTAATATCAAATATTTAATTATTGTATATTTAAAATAAGATTTTATTTGCACATAATTTTTAGCTAAGAAATCTATTTGTAAAACACCATACAGTGGTGTCATACTTAATTTTGGTACTTAATTTTAAAAAATTATGCAGTAGTACCACTTGGTGCACAGCTTCCTATGGCTCCCTTGAAAGATGCTCTTTGGCTTTGATCCTTACTAGGGGTGTGGAATGAGGCCTTCTGATTCCAGTTCTGTGCTTACTACTATTGTCATTAATTCTAACTGAGTGCCCACAGCTCCCTATCCATTAAGACTGATCCTGAAGCTGCCAAAAGGAAAAGCTGGCAAAGAAATGCCTGGACTCTTGCTGTCCATAGTCACTTTGTGCCCTGCATTTGGATTCTGCACATTTTTTTTTCTGGATCCCCAAGTCTGAATGAGCTACTTTTTCTTCCTATAATTGGAAACTATTTAAATTATCTAATTATTATATTCTTTATATCTAATACTGTTCTATCAATTCCTTATCTCTCCTATTGTCTATCTCCTTTAGCCAAAATGATTCCTACATTAGGTGGAAAAATTAGTCCCAATGCCTTTTCAGATTCCTTCTAATTCCAAGGGTCTCTTAATCTTATTTAGAGAAGGCTGTATGGACACTGTTGTATCTCAATGATCAGGAGAGTCCCGGGGAATATTTAGCGGGATAGGAGCCATGTAGGGGATAACGTGCTCAGAATAAACCACCAGATAATGATTTTGATTCTTTTTCAGCAACTAAAGCATGCTAATCTTGTGAACCTCATTGAAGTGTTCCGAAGAAAGCGGAAAATGCACTTGGTTTTTGAGTACTGTGATCATACACTTTTGAATGAGCTGGAGAGAAATCCAAATGGGTGAGTTACCTGCAAGCTTAAAAAGCCTTAAAAGGGCCAGATTTCTTTAATTGTATGTTGATTGCAGATGGCTTTCCTCTTCTCCATTCTATGGTTCCTCCTCCAATCACAAAGAAGAGCCTCAAAGAATAAAGATTAGGGGATAGAGAACTGACCCTGGAAGTAGGAAAATTTGAATTTAAGCCCCACCTGTGACACATGCTGCATAACCCTAGATATATGCAAGACAATTCTTTGAGAGTCATATTGTAAAGAAGATGTCTAACTCTCATTAACAAAGGAAATTCCTTACCAAGAGCTCCCTACCTCAATGAATTCACAGGTCCAGTCCTCTCTATCCTTAGCATGTAGGAAAACAAATCTGCTTAAGAAAAAAAAATCATACTATATATAATAAAGCTAGATATAAATGTTTTTGGATTGTCAACATCTTGCCCTCCATTACTAAAGAGGATAATAATAATAATAAAGGTAATAACAACTCACATTTATATGGGGCAGCTGGGTAGTATAATGGATAGAGTACCAGACGTGACTCAGGAATACTCATTTTCTTGGCTTTGGACATTTACTAGTAGTGTGACCCTGAACAAATCACTTAACCCTATTTGCCTCAGTTTCCTCATCTGTCAAATGAGCTGGAGAAAGAAAAGCAAACCACTCCTGTATCTTTGCCAAGAAAATCCCAAATGGGATCACAAAAAATCAGATATGACCAAATGACTGAACAACAAACAATATTTATATAGTGTTTACTTTGTGCCAGGTATTATGCTAAGCACTTTATAATTATTATCTTATTTGGTCCTCAATACAACCTTGGGAATTAGATGTATTATTATCCCCATTTTACAGATAAGAAAACTAAGTCAGATAGAGGTTAAGTGACTTATCTAGGATCACATACCTAGTAAGTATCTGAGGCTGAATTTGAATTCAGTTTTTCGTGACCACAGACCAAGTACTCTAGCTACTGTACCACTGAACTGCCTCTTAATAATAACAATAATATTCTAAAACAATTCATATATAATTTAAAATAGCTTAAGATTATGGATCTATATCCACTCTTTCATAGTTCTTAAGCCCCTATCAATGTATATATCTTTTCTAGTCAGCCAGAAAACAGAATTAGTTTAAAGCAAAGCGTAGAAAGAAAAGTAATAATGAAAGATCTCAACTCTTCCCCATCTAAGACCAGTATACCTTATGTCTAGAAATATTATGTCATCATTGGGAAGAATAACACATGTTGGGAATGTGTGGAAAGGCACATATGTAGTGAACATTTGTGATCCAGGAACATGTATGAAGGGGAAACTCACACTTCCAGCATTATGGGGCTGTATTTCAGGGCTACTGATGTTTTACATTCATACCTGCCTCCTTGCTAGTGTGCAGTTTCATCTTGCATGCAATCTCTGCCAAATGGTGCATAGTTTCTGCTGGACATTTCTCACTACCAATCTCATACTGCAATCACTGCCAGTCTCCAATGGGTAGGTGGGGGTAGAGTTATTCCCTGCTTCCATGTTCTCAGATGAGGTGCTAATTCATTGGAAGAGTGAGTTCTGCTATGGTGCATTTGAAGTCCCAAAGTTTTCTTGGTAAGGTTCCTTAAGAGATAAAAGAAAGCAAAAATTTTAACATATCCAGTCATCTTCCCTAAAAAACAAAGGAGTTTCTGGAGGTTGGGGAAGAAAGGGAAACTTTCCAGTTTTGATGTTTTTTCCATCTCTGAGCCTTGATTGGAATGGACATTTCACTTCCAGAAAGAAAAATTACCAAACTCATTGCAGATAAGTTAGTTTGTCTTTTTTTTTAAAATAAAAACTCTATTTCTTAGTCAAAATAGAAAGGGAACAAGTCTTTAAGCAAGGAAGACCTGATTCTTCCCCTTAAATATACTGGCAGTGTGGCCCTGGGTAGGTAATTAAGTTGGGATTCTAGGCAAGTCTCTAAGCCTATAACTTGAGAAGAGGCTGATGTGCGTTTTCTCAAGATAACAAGGAGTTGCTTATAATAGGTCTATGCCCTATCCATTTCCCTGTATCCTAGTCACTGAAAACAATGTCTCTTTTAAAGACTTCTCTTTGATAGAAGAGGATCAGAAGGTCTAGCTATTCCCTGTTTAATTTCTGATCAGTAAACATTTTGGTGGCTACCTGTCCAACATATTGCCAAGGATTCTCTGGGATTCTGCAGACCTCATATTTTCAATCTCAGAACTTCTTTGCTCTTCTTTGTAGGTGAATAAGGTGGGGAAAAGTTTTGAAGTAAAAATAAACTCAAATGTCCAGCCCATTGTGTCTCTCTCTTTCCTTACTTAGTCATGGATTTCCAAGGTTTATGTGCTAACCAATCTTTTCCAAGCTCCCCATACATCATATTTGTCTGGTCTGATCTGACCCAACCTCTGGGATGGAGCTGAAGAATAGGATCTGGGATAATGGGAGGAGGAGGAGGGAAGGAGCCAATCTCAGGGTTAGGAGACTAAAAGTCTCAGCCATAGATACAGAGAGAGACCTTTATAACTTAGTATGAAAAAAGACACTATCTACATCCAGAGAAAGAACTGATCAATAGAAGTATGTATAGAAAGATTTTTTATTTGTGTCTATTGATAGCCATCTCTAGGTGGGGAGAAGGGAAGGTGGAAAAAAAGAAATATACACGATAACTTTATTATATATTTAAAAGGAATAACAAGTTGTACATAATAAATTTTCATAAAAGATGATTCCAAATGAAATCATCTTTTTATTATACTGTGTTATAGAGATGCTTGTTTTATTCTATAAATTAAAAATAAAATAAATTTTAAAAAATTTTATAAGTCAACTGACTGCTACTCCAAATAGCAGCCAACATCTGAGAAAGGTTTAGGTTAAATCAGTGTCTTTATCCAATGCCATTATTGAAGAGATCTGTGCTGGGTAACATGATCAGTGGGGTTTTCAGTAAAGTTCAAAATCAGAAGTAAAAGGTCAGCAGGGAACACAGAGATGCACAAATCTTGGCATTGTTGATTTAGCCTGATGGAATGGGCACTCTTTGGAGCTGAATGACTCATCATTAATTTTTCTCCCCCTTGCATTTTACTGAGGCACAACAGAACTGTTATGGCCAAAAAAGAGACTAGAGATAACCAACTGTGTGCCCTTGGGAAGTCATTTAGTCTCCCTCATCACTTCTTTATCTGTAAAATAAAGGAGGTCTTTTTCTTCCTCTTTCATTTTTCTCTTTCAGAGTTATTTGTTCAGTCTCATCTGATTCTTTGTGGTTCCATTCAGGTTTGTTTGTGGTTTGCTTTGGTTTTGTATTGTTTTGGCAAAGATACTTGAATGGTTTGCTTTTTCCTTGTCCAACTCACTTGACTTGCCCAGGGTCACACAACTAGTGTGACCCTAATACTCAGCCTTCTGCATATAGGAGACATATCTACCCTTCTTTCCCTCTCTGCTGGAGTCCCTATTGTTCAGTCCCATGATTCCCCATCACTACAACTTAAAAAAGTCATTGCCCCTTCACTTTCTTCCTTTTCTTCCACTCTGCCAGAACCCAAGGTATATTCCTGTTCTCTGATAGCCAGATGATTTTCTGGTGAATGTTCAGTTATCTATAGCTGTTTTCCCATGAGGATTTCAGGAAGATTTGATTCCTACCCAAGGCATTTACTAACTTCGTGACTTTGAACAAGTCACTTAAGCTCTTAGCCTTAGTTTTCCCACCTGTGAAATAGGAATGATAAATGTGCCTACTTCATAGGATTTTTGTAAGGATTACATCAGTTACCATGTAAAGTGCTTTGTAAATCTTAAAGAGTTATATCAATACTAGTCTCTCTTATTATTATTTGAAGTTGAATTAAGAAGTACTACTGTAATTAGTATTAGTCATGACATTGGATGATGTTCCCTTCTGCAGTGGTATACTGATAAACAATCAGCTCTTCTAAATTTATAACAACCAGATCTTCAAAAATAACAAAAACAAAAACCAAAAAATATGCATGCTCACTTTTAAGTTTAATCTACATTTTAACATTTTTCATCACTTTCTTAAGTTTAGGTAGTCAACAGAACAATAAATCAGGCTCTGAATTATTGCATTTGCTGATTTCAGAGGTGCAAGATGTTCATACTGAAAATTTAATAGTTGGCTCTCAAGTGTTGGCGTGAGCTGTGTACAGCAGACCTCTTCCCTTTTGGCAATAGGACCTTACCCTGAAGACTCTTAATGTAGGAAAGAATGGTATAATGATAGGAACACAAGCCTGGGAGATCTGAATCCTAGACTTTGCTTAACTGTGTGACTTGGGGCAAACCATTGAGAACCTTGGTTTCCTCATCAAAGAAGAGAAAATGAGAAAGGTGATTGTTTAGTCACTCAGTAAAATCTGACTCTTCCTGACCCTATGGATCATAGCATGCCAGGCCCTTCCATACTCCATTATCTCTCAAAGTCTATCCAAGTTCATGTTCATTGTTTCCATAGAACTGTCATTCATCTCATCCTCTGCAAACTGCTTCCCTTTTTGCCTTCAGTCTTGCCCATCATCAGGGGATTTTCCCAATGAGTCCTGTCTTCTCATCATGTGACCAATGTACTTAAACTGAACTTTAGAATAGCCTGAATTAACGTCTTTACGTATTGACTGATTTGATCTCCTTGCTGTCGACAGGATTTTCAAAAGTATTCTGTTATAACAGAATTCAAAAGCATCAATTTTATGGCGCTCATCTTTCCTCACAGTTCAACTTTCACAACCATGCCCACTGGAAAACCACAGCTTTGACTATATGGATCTTTGTTGGCAAGATGATGTTCCAGTTTTTTGGCATACTGTCCAGATTTGCCCTGGCTTTCCTTCCAAAGAGCAATGCTTTTAAATTTCATGGCTGCAGTGACTATCTGCAGTGATCCTGAGTCCAAGAATATAAAATCTGACACTGTTTCCATGACTATTAGTCCCTTACAAATTCTTAGCATTTTCTGATTCTATGAATATATTGGTAACATTCCCTGTTCCTACTAAAAGCTGTCAAGGAATCACTAACCAGCTTCTCCCAAAGACAACAGACAGGCCCAAAGAGCCTTTCCATGCCAGGACTTAATCTAAATTCACTTTTTATTGTTTCTTGAGCTTTTTCATCGGATAGATCTTTTAAGTATTTATCTTCACAAAAATCTATTATGTTTGAATTCAAGTGCTATATTTTAAAGAGATAACTCTAATAAACAAGTCCACATATTTAAACTGAATTAATTCCAAATTGTAAGATTTTCCTGAAGTATATTAAGTAGGAACTAAACTCTCAACATAGTATGTTTTTCCACAGCCCTTTATTACACATAATTTTTATTGCATCATGGTCTGTAAAGGATGTATTTACTATTTCTGCCTTTCTGCATTTGATTGTGTGGTTTTTATGCCCTAATACATGCCCTCACTATAGGGGCATCTAGGTAGTGCAGTGGATAGAGCACCAGTCCTGAAGTCAGGAAAACCTGAGTTCAAATGTGACCTCATACACTTAACACTTCTAGCTGTATGACGCTGGGCAAGTCACTTAACCCCAATTGCCTCAGTTAAAAAAAGAAAGAAAGAAATTCCCCCACTAATATAGTTTTGCTGTCTATTTCTTCTTGAAGTTCACTTCTCTAAGAATCTGGATGCTACACCACTTGGTGCATAGATGTTTAATGTTGATAATTCTTCATTATATATGGTGCCCTTTAGCAAGATATAGTTTCCTTCCTTATCTCTTTTAACTAGATCTATTTTTGCTTTTGCTTGATCTGAGATCAGGATTGCTACCCTTGCTTTTTTTATTTGTTTGTTTGTTTTGTTTTACTTCAGCTGAAACATAATAGATTCCGCTCCAATCTTTTGCCTTTATTTTGTAAGCATCTCTCTGCTTCAAATGTGCTTCTTATAAACAATATATTGTAGGATTCTGGCTTTTCAGTCTTCTATCTGCTTCTGTTTTATGGGAGAGTTCATCCCATTCACATTCACAGTTAGGATTACTAATTCTGTATTTCCTGCCATCCTATTTTTCCCAAGTTATATTTTTCTCTCTCCTTTCACCCTTTCCCTCCTCACCAGTGTATTGCTTATGACCATTATCTCCCTCTATCTGCCCTCCCTCTTTTCAGTCCCCCCCACTTTCTTATGTTTTTCTCCTTTTACTTCTGTCCTCCCTTCTATTAACCTCCCTCTTTCCTTTACCTTTTTACCTTCTACTACTCTATAAGGTGAGACAAATTTCTATATTAAACTAAGTATATATGTCATTACATCTTGAACCAAAACTGCCAAGATTAAGATTCAAAATGCTCATCCTCCCTCCTCCTTTGTTTCCCTCAAGAATAATAGGTTTTGTATGCCTCTTCACATGGTGTTATTACACTTTTCCTTTCCCTTTCCTCTTCTTCCAGTACAATCCTTTTCCACTCCAATTTCTTTTTTATATCATCAAATTAAAGTCAATTTATAACTTCACTCTCTAAGTATACCCCTTCTAACTGCTCTGCCAAAGATAGAGTTCTCATGAGTTACACATATCTTCTTCCCATATAGAGATGTAAACATTTTAACCTTTAAAAAACATGTTTTTTTTTCTTCCATTTGCCTTTTTATGTTTCTCTTGAGTCTTATATTTGGAGATCAGCTCTGGTCTTTTCATCAGATTGATTGAAAATCCTCTATTTCATTGAATATCCATCTTTCCTCTTGAAAGATAATGCTTAATTCTGCTGGATAGTTGATTCTTAGATATAGTATAAGCTCCTTTGCCTTCTGGAATATCATATCCCAGGCCCTCCAATCCTTTTATTTGCTAGGTCTTGGGTAATCTTGAGTGTGGTTCTTTGATATTTGAATTGTTTCTTTCTGGCTGCTTGCAGCATTTTCTCTTTGATCTGATAATTCTGGAATTTAGCTACAATATTCCTTGGTAAACTCTCAACATGAGAGAAAAGCACTGATAGAATTAATATCCATAAACTAAATACAAATGGAATTATAAGCAGGTTGTCATCTGTGTTTTGAATTTTCATTTAGTTGGTGCAGTGGATATAGCATCAGCTCTGAAGTCAGGAGGACCCAAGCTCAAATCTGACCTCAGACATTTAATACTTCCTAGCTTCGGGACCCTGGGCAAGTCACTTAAATCCAATTGCCTCAAAAAAAAAAAAAAAGAAAAGAAAATGGCCATAGAAACTTGCATAATCAGTATTCAGTAAATAACATTTTCCTTTGTTAATTTTTTCTTATTTTCCTTTTATTTTTAAGAGTTGCTGACCGTATGCTCAAAAGTGTTTTGTGGCAAACACTCCAAGCTCTCAGTTTCTGCCACAAACATAATGTAAGTTATTTATTAATTTTTTGTGAATTATTATCTTAGTAGTTAATGACACTGATACATATTTTATATAGTCACTGGGTTGCTGTTAAGATGATTCTCAAATTACTTTGGCAGATTTGTTCACAAGTTCTTCATGAAATCAAATGTTGCTCTCCTTTTTAACCCTTTTTGACCTTTGCAGTTGATGCTAAGACAAGAATAGAACTGATAATGTGGTCAGTTTGGGGCCTTATGGAAAATGACTCTCTAGAGAGTACTGAGTAATAGCCTCAAATCTCTGAAGTTTTTGGAGAAATGAGTGAATGGAGTACCCAATTTCCGTGGAATGAAATGGCCTTCTCCTCAAAACCAGTGGTATTTTTGACCATATAAACCTGCAACTTTTATTTTACATTAATAAAATAAATGGGGAATTTTGTTCACAAAATCCATGATTGTGCTCTTTCTTAATACCTAGGCTTGTACTCTCAGACACTACTCTACAAAAGATGGCACTGAATTGAATTAACACCTTTTTTCCTTCTAATAAGCTCTCATGCAGATATCGCTATTTCTTGTATGCAGCTGAAGTTTAATGGCCAATTATACAATTCTTTTAATATTGTGGTTTTCAGTTATGCATGTTTTCTCATTAAATAAGGAGACACCTCATTGCTGACTCACCTGAATATGACACTGTCGGGACAGAATATCTGTACCTGGAAAGAATTCCAGTGGAACCAGCATCATGTCTTTGCTCTAAGCAACTTCTGTTTGCTCAGATTATTGCTTTTTAAGTCTTGGGTTTGAAAACACCTAATTTCATACCTCCTTCTAAAAATGGATAATTTTTCAGACATTCTTCCTTCTTCCAAGATGAAAATCACTCCTGAATTCTGGTTTTCCGGTGCTCCAATGCTATGGTAAGATTTTTTTACATTTTAATAAAATATTTTATTGTCATTTTATTAAATAGCCAATTATATATATACATATTATATATATGATAGATAAAAATAGTGTCTAAACCATTATAATACTGACATAAGCTTTAGTTCTTTGAACAGAAGTTCTAAAATCTCTTTATTCTCTTTGTTTTCAAGTGAGTTGGCAGTCCTGTTATTCTCAGAGGACAGAACCACTCCTGAACTGATCCAGTGGCCTTGATAAAGATTTTTAACAGCAGCTGGAAGACGCCATGACAACCCTCACATCTCCAGTATCTTGGTCCTAGCTAAAGCTGTAAGGGTCAATATATGGTCACATAAATCCACATTGACTTGACACTAAAATAAGAAGAAAGAAAATGTCTTGCTGATGCTATTTTCTCTAAAATATATTGAGATTTCTGCATCATTAGGAAACAGAGTGATTTGTTTGAGATAATGGATAAAGAAGATATTCTTCCCCAGTTGTAAAAATATATATAGTGCTTTTTTTTTTCCACTTGGAGGTTTTTGGAACTGGTCCTTGATAATGAGAATTAGGTTAAAGATGAACCAAACACCTCCTTTGATTCCTGTGATTTTGTAAAAATATGATTTTACAGAAGCCTCCATAACCTGGCATCAATGGTGTTAAAAGCTTTTGTATCAAATGAAAGTTTATTAAAATGCTTTTGCTACATTTATCCCTGTGTTTTTTTTTTCTTCAGTAGAAAATAAACTAGCTATAAGTGGGAGAAGCATTGTATAAAGAGAGTTTGCTTTGATTGTAGAATTGAGTATATGTTTAAATATTTCAATATTAAGGGCAGCTGGGGCAGCTAGGTGGAGCAGTGGATGGAGCACCGGTTCTGGAGTCAGGAGGACCTGAGTTCAAATCCGGCCTCAGACACTTGACACTTAACTAGCTGTGTGACATTGGGCATGTCACTTAACCCTAATTGCCTTGCCCCCTTCCCCCCAAAAAATATATACCTATATAAAACATATAAATATATAGTAAAGGCAGCTAGGTGGTGGAGTGGATAGAGTGTTGAGTTTGGAGTCAGAAAGACTCATCTTCCTGAGTTCAAATCTGGCCTCAGATACTTTACAAGCTGTGTGACCCTGGGCGAGTCACTTAATTCTGTTTGCCTCAGTTTCCTCATCTGTAAAAAGAACTGGAGAAGGAAATGACAAACCACTCCAGTATCTTTGCCAAGAAAACCCCAAATGGGATCATGATGAAATGAATGAACAACAATAACATCAGTTTCAACACTGGTCCAACTGTCCTTGTTCTGCCTTCTTTAGTTCTCTCAAACCATCTGGGTCCTCCTGTAGTCTTATCTCTTTTTATTGTTTCCCTATTCTTCTGCCTTATAATTTATCTCCACTATCAAATATATCTGGATATTTCTGTGAATAATAATAACACACTTATAATAGTACTTTACAGTTACAAAGTATTTTCATATATTATCTAATTTGGTTTTCACAACAATCCCATAAGGTATTAAATTATTATTATTATTATCTCATTTTATAGCTTGGAAAATGAAGGTTCTTAGAGGTAAAATGGCTTATCCAAGGTCACATAGAAACCAGTTCTCCCCACTCCTGACCCCCTGATGCTAAGCCACTGATCTTTCCACTATCATTTGATGACTATTAACATTAGAAAGATAGGAATTTAAGAATACTTCAACGGACCAAGGGTCATCATTAGATGATGTGCATTGATTTTATCCATAAAATAAATACAGATAGGATGAAAATGTTTATTTCAAAATTCAAAATTATAATAAATTTTTTGTATTCATTTGCACACCTGGTCATCACATCAGTAGTTTACTAATATATGCATATTATAGTTTAAATATGTTTTAAAATTTTTCCTAATGCCTTTGCATTAGATTGGAGAAGATGGGATGCAAAGGTTTTTGAACAAATCAGTGTCTGTTAAATATGATCATTTGCCTGTTGATGGTACATGTTAGGACATATAGCTTTTCAGATATGATTTCAGACTTGTGCAAAACATAATATTGTTCAAATTTGAATATACCATGTAATCAGTAGCTAGTTCATATAGTAGATAGAGTGCTGGATCTGCAGTCAGGAACACCTGAATTCAAATCCAGCCTTTGACACTTTTTAGTTGCATGAGTGTAGGTAAGACATTTTAGCCTCTGTCTGCCTCAGTTCCCTCATTTATGAAAAGGAGATAATAACACATACCTCCTAGGATTGCTTTGAGAATCAGATGAAATTATGTTTGTTAAGCTCTTTGCAAATCTTGAAGTGTTATATATATGCGTTATTATTTTTGTTATTGTCATTATTATTATTACTATTATTATTAGTATCCAGGTTCTATTTTTTTACCTATCCATCTGAAGATTACATGAAAAAGGTGTTTCTGCATATAAAAATAATCATCTGTATTCCTTTATAATTCAATAATGCAATTTTATGAATATTAATAGAATATTAATTGATTAATAACTCTTTCCTCCCCCATGGGTCTTCAGAGTTAGAAAGAGCTTGGCAGTCCTTGCTGCCTAATTAAAATAAGAGCTTCTATTATTATTAACACTTGTTATGATCAAAAATAAATGACAAGACTAGGGAGATGAATTTTTTTTCCTTTCACTCTAGGATGACTATTACATAAAAAAAACCCAAAATATTTTCAGGAAGAAAAATTATCCCCCTTGGAGATTATTTAAATGGGTCAATAGAATCGTAAATTAGAAGAATAACTAATTTCTATCAAAGGGAAGAATTTGAACCTCAAAATTTGTCAGTGTCTAGACACAGATATAACACATCTCATAAGGCTATTATGAACTCAAATGAGATAATCCATGTTATAGTGTTTTGAAAATTATAAATACAAATGTAAGGGGTTTTGTGATATTTGTACATCTGGCTCTTACTTGCTGTACTTAAAAAGATTATCACAGATAATCTTTTTTGAATGATGAATGAATGCATGGAAAGTAAAATGGAAAGGTAATCTGAAAGTGGGATTTGTGCTTATTTCTTTCCTATCCCTTTCCCCACAGTGGCTATTCACTAAATGCTTATTGATTCTTGACCAATAGGGTACTTCATTCAGAGTAATTATTGCAAAGCAAATAGCTGCTCTTCAGAAGATAGCCCCACAATAGGATGAGAAAGTATGGCCCACTTCTCCCAGAATAAATTTCTATTTTGCTGTAGGAAACTCCTACTTTTGCTGTTCTGGTTATTTTATCTATTAGATTATAAATTCCTTGAGGGTAGGAGCTATCTTGGCTTTTTTTTTAATCCCCAGTGTGCAGCACATATTAGATTCTTAATAAATATTGATTAATTGGCATATCACCTGGTAAAGCCAGGTAGCCACTGAGTTTTGTGTTATAAGCACATTTTTTTTCAGTTAGGATGCAGATATTTTCCCAAATCACTTTGCTCAAATCAGAAACATGTGCCATATTCACCCTAGACCTATCCCCAAAGCTGAAAGAGAAGTTCACTTTTAAAGCGTACATGGACTTGTTCAAATGGATAAGTATTTAGTCAGCAAATCACCTTTTATCATATAGTTCAGTAAACTTGTTAAGAATAAAACCAAACAGTACAGTATTCATTTCTTAATAGTAAAGATAAGATCACTTTGTATAACTACCACCTCTAAAGATTAACTTTGTTTTCAGCAACCAAGCATTTTTTTCTTGTCAGCAAGGACAAAATAGCCAGGATTATATTTCCTTAGGACAAAGGAGTGAAACCTTTCTTTGTTTTTTCTTCATTGGACTTGGTTCATCCATTATTGGAAATTCTCAGATGATATTTACCGAGTCTTACTTTAACTTATTCAGAGGATAATGGGATCTCTTCTTACAGTGTATTCACAGGGATGTAAAGCCTGAAAACATTCTGATAACAAAACAAGGGATGATCAAGATCTGTGACTTTGGATTTGCTCGACTTCTGAGTAAGTAGTGACATCTTTATATTAAATTCTCCTATTTGGTCAGTTACATGATAAGATACTAGATACAAATATAATATATGCATATATTACATACATATATATATATATAGTATCTGATATATACACATATATGTGTTTATTTATGAATACATTCATGTGTATCATATATGTAATGTATATATCCATATCCATATATGCACATAAGTACTTCATTTTTATATTCATGTGGAATTGTACTCATTTATATAGAGTTTTTACATAATCTTAACATATGAAATGTATTAGGTTAGGAATTGAATGTGTATTATAATAAAGAATTTCAATTTTCAAGGAGATAAACCTGTAACATTGGGGGATTAAATATGTACAGATTCAAGTCTATTAAATACTTGCTGAACAAAGGACTCAAGGGATACAAAGATAGTTTGGTGACATAGTGAGTAAAAAGGACATGCAATATGAAACTTCTGAGTTCAAATCTCATCTCTAATGCTTACTGACTGTGTGCCTCTGGGCAAGTCACTTAATTGCTGTCTACCTCAGCTTCCCTGTGTATAAAATGGGGATAATAATAGTACCTACCTTTCAGGAAAATTGTATGCAATGAAATACTGAGCTAGTTTAATTCTGAAACTATCCCATACCAGACTGATTTTCTTTTCTTCTCTTACAATTTTCTGTGTGTTAAAGAGATGCCATCCAAAGTTGGGACATTTAAAAGATAACTCCCCTGAAGTTTTGTGGAACTACTGAATTAAATAAACACCTTTAGAATATTATGATAGTCCAGTTAACAAAACTGTATACATTGAATTTTATTTTGAATTTGCACTTAATGCCTTGTACAGGTCCAGGAGATGCCTATACAGATTATGTTGCTACGAGGTGGTACCGAGCTCCCGAACTTCTGGTAGGAGATACACAATATGGTCCAACAGTAGATGTGTGGGCTGTTGGCTGTGTTTTTGCTGAATTGCTGACTGGCCGGCCCCTCTGGCCTGGAAAATCAGATGTAGACCAACTCTATCTGATCATCAAAACTCTGGGTATGTATAGCATCCTGTGACCTACAGAGATTCTCAAATGTTATTAAAAGAGACAAGATCAAAAAATCTTGCTTTCCCTCCATTACCCTTGTATCTCCAAAGTATACAATTATGAAGCATAGCCATCCAGGCTTATAACCAGAACCTAACCTGACTCTTCTCATATGTAAAGTCATAATTCTTCTCTCCAAGGAATTTCCAGATCGCTCTTCAGGTACATCAATTAGTCACAGACCTTAATTTGCAGATATTTCCTATATCAGTTGAGATAGGAGCATGGAGATGAATCAACTGGCTAGAACTTGATCTAAGCAAGAAATATCTGAATATCTGATAGGGGGCAGTTTCTGTCCCCTAAATTAAGGCAATTCCTTTTTTCCCAACCCCTCCATTGCCTTAGAGGTTTTTCATCTACGTGTATTCGTTGCTCTGTGGTTGTTCCTGAATTCTAAAACAATAACTTGTGATTCAGAGTATGGCTCATCAGAGATTTGCATTACACATAGAAACTGCAAGTTTTTAACTGTAATGTGCACCCCACTGGTTAATCCCATCTTGCTTATTTTTGTGCTGGAGGTTGTTATGCCTGAAGACCACTTAGCTGCTTCTTTTGCAGCAGGACTAATTGAAAGGTATTGCCAAGGGGGTGCTGGAGTGAGCTTGAATGGGCTCTGAGAACCGAGAGTGAAATTTTCAGTGGGAGCATTTATACCTCAGAAATTGGCAAATGCTACAAGTCTGGGTTTAATCCATTGTTTTGTTGATTATCTGAACTTAAGAAAATGATGGAGGAAATGTAATAATGTAAATTAAATTTAAAAGTGTGTCCTGCGGATATTTTTTCTAGTGAGGTTGATGGTTAAACATTTAACAGCCCACTCCTGGGTATTTTCTACAAGAGAAATAGTATGGCATAGTGAGAATGAATACTACTAGGTACTAAGCACTATACTAAGTACCATTTTTTTTGTTAAACAAATATTATCCTCACAACTATACTATAAGGTAGATGCCAATATTATTTTCATTTTAAAGTTGAAATTATTGAGACAGAGATTAAGTGTCTAGGATCACAAAGCTAGAGAATGTTTGAAGTTGGCTTTGAGCTCAGGTCTCTTCTGACACTAAGTCTGATGGTCTACCCACTGTAGCACCAGCTGTCTTTTGTGTCTAGAGGGCTAGTCTTGCAGCCAACAAAATCTGGGTTCGTGTCCTGCCATTTTAACTCCTCATGACCTCAGCTACATCTTTAAACCTATAAATTGCAAGGTAGAGAAAATAATCCATACAGTGATTACGGTAATGGAAATGGAAAGAACAAAAAACTAAAAAATGAACACTATGTAATTACAATCACTGATCTTGACCCCAAAGAAGAGGTGAAAAAACATACCTCCTTCCCTTATTTGCAGAGGTGGAACACTGAATATTCTGTCAAAAATCTCTGATTTTTGGTTTTGCTGAATTGTTTTCCCTCTTTCTTTTCTTTATTCTTTTTACAAGGAATGGCTGCCTGGGTAGTGGAGAGGAAATATATCTATTCAGATATGAAAGTGATATAAAAATTAAACCTATCTATAAGAATTTTTAAAAAATCAAACTGGTAGTTCCACATACCTAAGTAATCATAGTTTGGAACTCCCTCCTATCCCCCTCCCTGCCAAATGCTGACAGTAATATGGCACTTTTTGCTCCTTAGATTCCAGCTTTCACAGAAGCATCTTTACTATGGGAAGAGCCATATCATTCAAATGTACTGAGATTATATTTGTAAAATGCTAAGCATCTAGTAGGTATTATACAGATGTTAACTGTTATCATCATTATTAATAATCAGCTATTTTCAATACCATTTCTCTCCCATGTATCAATATCATAGAGGAGAGAATAGAGGAAGAATTAGGGGAATAATTTCTCTTATTTATTTCTCTTAAGTTTACTTGCTATCTCATAGTACCAAGAGTCTAGTTCTAGTCTACAGAGGGGTTTTAAGCCCAGGATTTCCACTAGACAAGCTTCCTGGATAGAGAAGACTTCTCCAAAGTTTCCAGCAGTTGCAATTGGGGCCATGCTGAGTAAATAGCACAAAGTAGAGTAATTCTGGGGCAGGAGAATTGCTTCAGTCTCCTCCTGGTGGGTCTGTCCAGGCTGGTCTCCAGAGACTAAGGTACTTGCGGCACACCCACTATTAGGGTACCTGCAGCTTGGAAAATGTAGCCCTGCTGCTTTGCCCCTTAAGGAGAGAGACAGAGAAACAAACAGGGACAGAGTCAGAGACCTGGCTTTGTACTTACCTACAAAACTCACGCAGAAAAATCAGTCCTACATTTCTTTCTTATCTGAGCTCTAAGAAATAAACATTTAAAACATGTTATCATTCCTTTGCTAATTTTTTATTCTATTATTGATATTTTGTAGGAAAACTAATTCCAAGGCACCAGTCCATCTTTAAAAGCAACCAGTTTTTCCGTGGCATAAATCTACCGGAACCAGAAAATATGGTACTAGATCCTACTTGGGGGACTTTATTCTTCATGGGCTTTGTCCTTCCATATGTGTATGTGTGGAGTGTGTGGCTTTAGGGAATGGACAAGCACATGCCAGCTGTTCTTTGGTCTAGATTTTGGGCTCCTGTTTTCCCTATCTCATCAATATAATGACTGACATTAACACGGCAATTAAGGCAATAAAGAAACCAAAAGAACCTTTAAGCAAAAATTCCTTGATCCCCTTTTAAACACAGTGTGATATTAAACTAAAACTTGAAATGTATTTAGCCTTTTAGGGTCATTTGAGCCCTAGGCCCCTGTAATCAATAGAAACAAGTACTAGACCCATGTGAAGAGCTGGGTACCAGTCCTGTCTCTGCCGTTGGGATCACAGCTGCTAAATTTAGAGCTGAGAGAGACCCCAGAGGCGTTCTGGTCCAACCCTTTTATCTTATAAACCAGTATCTGAGTCTCAGAGAGCTTGAGGGAATTGACCAAAATCAGTGATGAGCCAGAATCTACACCCAGCGTTTCAGAGTCCAGACCCAGCACACTTCCCCTCATCTGTAACTAGCTGTGTGATCTGACATTACCGCCCATCTCCTTCCTATATATCTGTATGTTCATGGCTATTTGTATTTGGTTTCCTCATCAGAATGTGGGCTCTTTGAGAATGGAGATCATATTTTTGCCTTTCTTTTTCTCTCCAGCACTTAGCATAGTGTCTAGCACTTAATAAGAACTTGTTTACTGGCTACCTACCTACCTAAGCCTTCTATTTGAACTTTGACTTCAGTTTGTTTTATTCAGAAATAATGCTGTAGCATTTGGGAGAGAGTAATTTAAAGAGGAATGAATATGCACAATACTTTATGGTTAAAGTAGGTGAGAAAAATGCTGGAGAAATAGATATATGGCATTGTCACCCAGAAGGCAGGAAGTACGAGAAGAAAGGTTGTGGCAAGTAAGCCCAGCTGAGGGCAGTAGAGAACTGTAAGACATCCCTACTTGGGGGCTAACGGAGCTGCAATAATAGGTATGTACCTGAAAACCTCCATGCTACAGGTTTCAAACCATCATTTTCATGTTGTTGCCCTTACATTCTATTTTTTAACATTTAAAATTTTCAATTAATGAAAAGCTATCTCTTCTTCCCACCTCCTATCCATCTCCCAATTAAAAAAGAAAGAAAAATAAAACCTTTGTAATAAATGTGTATAATCAAGAAAAAAAATGTCCCCCCTTGTTCATTTCTTAAAAAAAAAAAAAGTATATGTCTCAATTTGCATTCTGAGTCCACCACCTCACTCTCAAAACGATAACGAGTTTCCTCATGAGTTCTCTGGAATTGTAGTTGGTCATTGTATTGATCAGAGTTCTTAAGTCTTTCAAAGTTATTTGTCTTTCCCATATTGTTGTTACATAAGTTGTTCTCTTGGTTCACTTCATTTTGCGTCATTTCATACGGGTCTTCCCAGATTTCTCTGAAACTTTTCATCATTTTTTAAAAGCATAATGGATTTCCATCACAATACTCTCCTATATTTGTTCAACCATTCCCCAATTGGAGGGCACCTTGTTTAGATTACAGTTCCTTGTCACCACACATACAAAAAAGCTACACAAATATTGTTGGACATATGAGTAGTTTTCTTCTTTCTTTGATTTCTTTAAAGAGTATTAATACTGATTCTGTAATAATACCATTACCTCAAAATTATATGCTTCTTCATAGTTACATAGTTCTCTCTGTACATAATGCATATGTGTCTATATACTTATCTGTATATGTCTATATATGTGTGTGTGTGTCTGTGTGTGTGTGTATGATCTGAGTTTCACAACTCTATGTAATAAGTCAGAGAGGCATATTATTCAAATATCACATATGGGGAAACCGAAGTTCAAATAGGTTCTCAGTTAATTAATATGTTTAAGTTCAAGTAGTGAGAGTTGAAAACCTATTAAAAAGACTTTTCAAGTTGTTTCCTTAACCTTTGAGGAAGGCATCAGGGAAAGTCATTATTCAAAATGGATAATAAATTGGATTAAACATGTTCTAACCAGCATGGGAACTTTGTATTGCATTCTTGCTTTGTACATTTGAAGCAAGAACCAAAGTTATGATTTGTTATCAGTAAATGTTTGATTTGTATACCTCTTATATATCTCTATGCCTGGGGTCATGTAAAAATTTTTTGGGTGAAAAGGGAATGAAAAAAGTTTAAGAAGTTCTGGACTAGAATATTCCAGATATGGTAGAAATACTTAACTTCATTCTTTAGGTTTCAGTCTGGAAATCCAATACAATCTGGTCTAATCACAACCTGATCAATCACAGCTTTAAAATTATATACATGAGAGATCCTAGAATCAGGACGGACCCAAAATCAAATCCAGATCAGACACTGGCTAGCTTTTGACCTTGGACAAGGCACTTAACCCCAATTGCTCCAAAAGAAGAGGATTATTTGAATGAAATTCTAAACAATAATTATTATACCATATTTCCATAGTATAGAAGGCAGCATATCATAGAGAATAGAAAACTGATCTCTGAATCAAGAAGACTCTACTTCGTTTCCCACCTCCCAATATTTATTAGCTGCAGATCACAGACAATTTACTCAACCTCTAAGGGCTCCAGACAACTCTTTGAGACTATAAGTTGTGGAGGAGGTACCAAATGGTATTGGTAGAGGGAATTTAAGTTCTATAGAACAATGAAAACAATTAATTCCTATCAAATCAACAATACTGCTTTTTAGTTACAGTGGGTTTTCCTACATCAGAAGGTTGATGGGAGAAAAAGTCTGCTATAATCTGTAAAGCACTATGTAAATAGGAATTATTAATGCATAATTGACCATGTGATCCTCACAGCAATGTCGGGTAGGTTATTCAGATCAATTGCAATAGACTTGTGATAGAGACAGCCATCTGCCTTCAGAGAGAGAATTATGAAGACTGAACGTGGATCACAACATAGTATTTTCATCTTTTTATTGTTATCTGCTTTTGGGGGGTTTTTTCTTCCTCACTTTTCCCTCTTTTGATCTGATTTTTCTTGTGCAGCATGATAAATATGGAAATATGTATAGAAGAATTGGACATGTTTAACATGGACTGGGTTACTTGCTGTCTAGAGGAGGGGATGGGGGGAAGGAAGGAAGAAAAGTTTGGAACACAAGATTTTGCAAGGATACATGCTGAAAACCATCTTTGAATGTATTTTGAAAATAAAAAGATATTATTTTTTTTTAAAAAAGGAAAATACTATGTTGTGATTCACATTCAGTCCCCATAGTCCTCTTTCTGGATGCAGATGATTCTCTCCATCACAAAATTATTGGGATTACCTTGAATGTCCTCATTTTGAAAACAGCCAAATCCATCACAATTGATCATCATATAATTTTTGTTGCCGTATACAATGATCTCTTATTTCTACTCACTTAGCATCATTTCATGTAAGTCTCTCCAGGTCTTTCTGAAATCATCCTGCTGATCATTTCTTATAGAAGAATAATATTCCATAATATTCATATACCATAACTTATTCAAGTCATTCCCCAACTGATGGACATCTACTCAATAGGAATTTTGAATCTTAGAGAAATGAAATGACTTGCCCAGAGTTACATCTATAAGAACTGAACTTGGGTCTTTGGCTCCAATATGTGTTCTTTCCATCATAATTTGTGGCCTCTTTCAGAAATAAACTGAAAATCTAAGCCTTAGTGGGGCCAAGAAATCATCTTTTTATGATAGATGTCCAGACAAATGTCCAAGTTTATGGACATCCAGAATGGATGGTCTTTGCTCACTTTGTTCTAACTATTTGAGAGATAACAAGTAATAGCTTTGGTTTATCTTGATAACATCCATATTTTAAATACTTTATTCTGTTTCTCATAAAAATTTCAATTATGATGGCTTTGAATGTGACATTTAAATGAGAACTTTTCTAAATCTCAGTTTCTCCACCTGTAAAATAGGAATGATTTACCTATTTCACAGAACTGTTGTGAAACCCAAATGAGATACATATTTAAAGAACTTGGTAATGAAGGGATGTATGATTTTTACGTTAATACTATCACAATCAAACTGACATTAGTAATAACAATGGCTAGCACTTATTGGCTAGCCCTTTAAGGTTTGAAAAGCATTTTTGATTCTCACAACTAAACTTAGGAGTTAGGTTCTGGTGTTATATTCATTTTATAGATGTGAAAACAGAGGCAAAAAGCAGGTAAGTGGCTTGTCCTGGTCTGCAACTGGATTTAAACTCAGTATTAGTGTTTCATGCTACAGAATGATTATTCCTTTAGAGACAAGGAAACTGAGGCCCACATTAACTCAGAACTACTTAATGAGCTAGCAGTATAATTGATGAACTAGAGGACAGAACTCAAGTTAAAAAAAAATGCTTTCTAATAGGGGCAGCTAGGTGGCACAGTGGATAAAGCACCAGCCCTGAAGTCAGGAGGACCTGAGTCTGACCTCAGACACTTAACACTTCCTGGCTGTGTGACCCTGGGCAAGTCACTTAACCCTAAATGCTTAAGCAAAATAAATAGATAAAAAATAAATGCTTTCTAATACTGTTTTCTAGTATAAACTGAGGTGAAGTTTGTAAATTGAATTAAAACAAAAGCTGTTTATTATCTGCTGTATTAATGTCCAGCTATCATGATTTTGTTTAAATCATTGACATTTCTTTGTTTTTTCCCTAGGAAACTCTTGAGGAAAAATTTCCTCAAACTCCTCCAGTGGCTTTGAACTTCATGAAGGTACTTTAGGTTCCCTTACAGCTATAACTGATAGATTCAATAGCAACTTTTGAAGCATTACAATGTTTACTTCTTTGTCTCTAAGGCTGTCAGATTACAGTATATATGCTAATAAGTAAATATAGAGTAATTTAGAAGGGTGATGGCATTTACCAACAACTAGGAGGAACAGAAAAAAGCCACCTCCTGTAAGAGTGGGCAAACAAGCTAAGTGTAAAAGAAAGAATAGCATTCTCCTAGGAATGGAGAGAATGAGTTCCAAGTATAGTGCAAAGGCATAGAGATGGTAGGTGGCTTGTTAATTATAAAGAACAGATAGGAGGCCAGTGTACCTAGATCTCAGAGTGTGTGATGGGGGATATTATGAAATGTCTAGAAAGGTAGGTGAAAGGGGGATGGGGGAGAATTTTAAGTGTCAGCTTGAGAAATTTGTATTTTATCATAAAGCCACATTAGATTTTTTTTAAAGGGAATGGTATGGTCAGATGTGTGCTTTGGAATATTAATTTGGAGGCTGTGTGGAGGTTGGATTGGAGTAGGGAGAGACTTGAGGTAGGGGGACCAGTTAGAAGGTTATTTCAGTAGTCCAACAGAGGGACAATGAAGCCTGAGCTTGTGTTGTGACTGTATGAGTGGATAAAAGGAGACATATAAAAGGCATGATGTGAAGATGGTGAGATTTAAGAGGGTTTTTCAGTGGATATAGGGAGTGAGAAGAGAAAGAGGGAGAGCAAGAGAGAGAGAGGAGAAAGAGACAAACAGACAGAGAGACAGAAGGGAGGAGAGGAGAGAAGAGGAGAGAAGAGGAGAGAAGAGGAGAGGAGAGGAGAGAAGAGAGGAGAAGAGAGCAGAGGAGAGGAGAGGAGAGGAGAGGAGAGGAGAGGAGAGGAGAGGAGAGGAGAGGAGAGGAGAGGGGAGGAGAAAGGGACAGAGAGACAGAGGGAGAGGGAAGGAAGGAGGGAGAGAGGGAGAAAGAGAGAGAGAGTGGGGAGAGGGGAGAGAGAGAGAGAGGGAGAGAGAGAGTGGGGAGAGAGAGAGTGGGGAGAGGGGAGAGAGAGAGAGAGGGAGAGAGAGAGTGGGGAGAGAGAGAAAGGAAGGGAGGGAGGGAGGAAGGGAGAGAGAGAGAGAGGAGAGAGAGAGAGAATTTAGGGTTAGAGTTGATCCTAAGTTGTTGTTGTTGTTGTTATTGTTGTTTGTCCTTCATTCTCAAAGAGAACCCTGACATCAGAGAGGTGATGCTGTGACATGCAAGTGAATTGGATTTAAGTGAGGGAGGGCTGTGTAAGGTTACCTGCATCACTTTCTCCTCCAGAGCCATTTGGATCCAATGGCAAGATATAGATCTGGAGGAATGGAGATGGTCCTGGATGAAATGTGAGACTTTGGTCTTTTTAAGCTAAGGTCTTTAACAGTCTCAGTTTGACTGAGGCTGCATCCATTCAGTGATTAAAGCTAGGTAGCAATTAAGGCAAAGAATCTCCTCTTTCTCCTAGTCCAAAAAATTCTAAATATAAATAAATGAATGAATCTGGAAGGGTAAGACCTTCAAAGTTTCTGGCCAAAGCAAAAATGACTTCTATTTACATTCAATCTGAGTCAATCAGGACCCAAACAATGATCTTGGGTTACTGAGAGGATATGATTCCCATGGCAATAATGGAGAAGTTCAAAAGAGGAGAAGGTTTTGGAGAAAAAATAATGAATTCTGTTTTGGATACATTGAGTTTGGCATCCAATTTGAGATGTCCAGGAGGCAATTGGAGTTGTGTGATTGTGGCTCAACAGACAGTCTAGGATTGGGTATACAGAGATCTTTAAAGAGATGATAATTGAACCCATAAGAGTTGATGCGATCACAAAGTAATATAATATAGAAAAACAGGACCCAGGACAGAGCAGATCTGACATAGATGGAGAATTAGAAGACAGAAGGAATGAACAAAGAGGTAGGAGAAAATCCAAGAGAGGAATGTCATGAAAGCTTAGAGAAGAGAAAGTGTCCTTGAGAAGAATATGTTGAATAGTATCATATGCTGCTGAAAGGTCTAGGAGGATCAACACTGATTAAAGCTCATTGGACTTGCCAATTAGTAGGTCACTGGTGACTTTGGAGAGAGTCCTTTCAGCATCATGATGAGACTGAATTTCATTTCAATTCACTTATATCGAGCTTGCAGTTCACTAAAACTTCATCATTTTAAGACAAACTACTACTATTTAGCTGCTACATATGCCACATCTTGAACTAATGAAGTTGATTTTTTAACCAAGTGTAAGACTTTTCATTTGTCTTTGTAAAATTTTATTTTATTATCTGTGGTCCAGTATTCTAACCTGGGAATACATTTTGAATCTTGATTCTCTTCCATTATATTGGCTATGCCTCCTTGCATTATGTCATCTACCAGTTTGATGAGTATGCCTTTAACCAAATTACTTATGAAAATATTAAACAGCAAAGGACCATGCACAGATTTCTGGAGCTCTCTGCTGGTGTTTTTCTTACAATTTGACGTAGAACTACTATTGATTCTCTTGGGTTTAGCCATTCAACCAGTTACAAGACCCACATCTTTTCAAGTTTGTCAATAGAATACCATATCTTTGTCAAATACTTTCTAAACTCCAGGTCTGATTCTATTCAATTTAATTCAGTAAACATTAAGAATCTACCACATGCAAAGTACTATCTTAAGCTATTGAAGATACAAAGGCAAAATAATAAATCCTTCCCTCAGTGTTAATGATTTATCTGTCAGAGAAGATTTATCTTGAATGATCTCTTCTTGAAGTCATACTGGAAAAAAAGAAGTCATACTGGGTTTTTTGTGATGGCAGCTTCATTTTCTAAATATAAAGTAACTATCCCTTTAATAATACTTCCTAAAATTTTGCTGGAAACTAAAGTCAAGCTCACTGGTCTCTAGTTAGTAAACTCTATGTAGTTCTTGAAATTTTTTAAAATGGGGCTAGCATTTGTTCTCTGTATCCTGTCCTCTACAGGATCCCATGCTCCTTGTTCCAGTTCCCTGATTAAGTTCTTGAGGATCTAATGGCTTGCACTAATCAAGGTCAGCTAGGTCCTCTCTTACACCTACCATATTTTTCCCTTCTAGTTACTGAATTCTGAGTTTTCTTCATATGCTATACTATTTTAGTCCTTTACCCTATCCCATTTTTTTGAATAAGAAATATATTATTTTTAAATGGTATATCCTCAATAGTATGGGAAATTGTTGAAAGACTGCTTTATACAATGAAGCTAGGGTGAAAATCAGAATTCTGTTAAGAGAAAGCTAAGAAAGTCCAGAGTCAGTGAGATTAAAGTCAATAATAAAAGACTAAATAAGGTATTCAGACTATTATACTCCAGCATTTATTGTTTATTACTAATATAGGCAGTTAGATGGCATAGTAAATAGTAAAGTCAAGAGATCTGAGTTCAAAACTAGCCTTTATTAAGAACTTATTATGACCCCAAGCAAGTCACTGTGTGCCTTAGCTTGCTCAACTTTAAAATGGGGATAATGATAGTACCTACTTCCTGAGTTGTAGAGAGGATCAAATAAGATATTTTTAGCACAGTGCCTGACACATAGTAGGCATTTAATAAATGCCTGTTGCTTTCCTTCCACAAATTGAACCACAAGCATCTACAGAATGAAAAAAACCCTTTTTGTTATTGTGTCTACCCTCAGAATGTGGCAGTCCTATTTTGGGGTCTCATAAAAAATAACTCCAAAACTCTAGAATATCCTATGAAAAGTTGGTATACAGTCTTCTATCTGGTGACCTGGGACAGATGAGAAAATATGTGATGCTTTTTGACCATCTGGGTGAAATCTAGAATCAAATGGTCAAGTATGAGGGACTCCTGAGCCTCCTTAGTCTTTCTTTATCAATGATCATCATAGACTGTCATCAACTTACATGATGTGTTCCTACCACTTATTTCCCAATGCTTTTGAAAAACATTTTTTTTAGGCTTGGAAGTCAGTCATGTGTCATCCGTCCACTACCAACAGATGGATGGGTAAGAAAAGAGGTCAAATCACATCTTAGAATGATACCTTCACTATTATGTAATATGTTAGCTGGATAATTAAATAAACCAGCTTCTGGACCACCACATTTAAATATAGCAGTCTGGGTCAGTCCTTTGAACAAAATAACTTTTGCTTTACTTGTAGTGGTATTTCCCTGTCCTTAGTTCATTCAAGTCAGTCAGTCAATAAACTAGAGAGTAGGGCTCTACTTTTAAAGGAATTCAGCCAAAGCTGCATCCCAAGATTCTATCAAACACTGAAGGATCTGGGTGTAGGAGAGCCAGGACCATCAATATCTGCAGTATTTTTGCATTACCCAACTATTGGAAATTACAGTTATTTCGTTGGGACTTTATGATTACAATATTCAGTATGTGGTCCTCATGTTTCAGTTAGCAAGAAATACCCAGTCTTCAATTATTCTCCCCCTTTTAGCTCCTCTAAGCTTGATAATTCGTGTCTGTAAGTGATCCTTTTCTAACCTCACCTCATCCCCAACTCACTCATCTTTATTCTATCCAGAAAGATAAAAATGACTCAGAAGTTCAAAAATCCAGGGCAAGTCATTACATTCTTAAATGCTCTAGGTAACTAAAGCTGTAGACTGCAGAGAAGGTGATGACTTGCAATTGGTAGAAGATGTTTTCTCATCTAAGAGCTCTCCATCCCAGTGAACTCACAGGGGCCAGATTTGAGGGGCTTTCATCTCAATGTTTCAAGCTTTGTGTTTCTTTAGGTAAGCCAGGTGGCCCATGGGGCATAGAGTACTCGGTCTTCAGCCAGGAAGATTCATCTTCCCGAGTTCAAATCCAGCCTCCAACATTTAATAGCTATGTGACCCTGGACAAGTCACTAAATGAGTGATTGGCTGCCTCAGTTTCTTCGACTGTAAAATGGAGGTATTAATGGCATCTACCTCCCAGGATTGTTGTGAGGAATGAGATAATATTTGTAGAAGCCCTTAGTACAGTGCCTGGCACATAGTGGATGCTTTAATGTTTATGCCCTTCCCTTGCTCTATCTAATAAAAAAAAAAAAAAAAAAAACTACTGGGAAAGGCAAGTTGATTCCTTATCAAGAGGAATTAAGTCCATTATCACTAAGTGAGGTACCCTTTACAGTAAGCTCCATTTAGAAGATGGAATAAACTAAGTGGCAATAGGATTGCAGAAATAAAAGCCCATGATTATACTTCAGTTTCTGTTAGAGTCACTCCTTTTCCATGTGGGCAGGCATAGGGTGATTTCAGTAATTGCCTAAAGCCTTCTGCATTGGTGCCCGCTGTCTTCATTTTCTAGCCACCCACCTTTGCCCTTACCTTCTCTGAACCCAACCACCTTCTACTTCTACAACCCACCTTCATTGCTGTCCTATCTGACTTCAGCTGCCTGGGGAAATGAGGAGGGGATTCCCAGACTTCCCAGGAGTGGGGAATCCAATGTCAGGTTCCTCCTCTCCTCCTGCCCTCCCATTTTGTGAGGACAGGAGGCATGACAACCTGGGACCATGCCAGAGGCGGTTAAAAATTACTGTCTTTGGAAGGGCTTTTTTATATAAACCAGAAAGTTTTTTTCCCCTCCCAATCTGGATTTTCTACATGAAGATATTAGAAAATCATTCAAGATCTTCCAGAAGCATGCCTTTAAATCTGCTTTGTACTTAAATCTATTTCTAAATGCATCCTTTAAGTTGTTTTTTTCTAATGTGTACTACTCTACTCAAATCCCTAAAAATGTGAAAAGGATAATCTAAATTTAAACTATGGTCTACAGACCTCCAATGGAACCATGGATACATTCTAGGGAGTCTATGAACTTGGAATGGAAAAAAATTACATTTTTATTTTCACTAATCTCAAATTGAAATTTAGCTTTTCTTTTAAGTATTTTAAAACATTCTTCTGAGAAGGGATCCATTGGCCTCCTCAGACTACCAAAGGGGTCCATGACCAAAAAAATTTAAAAAAATAAAGGCAGGTGAGGAGAGGAAGAAGCAAGTGAGACTAAAGAGTGTATTGAGTAAGTGCTATATCAGGATATAATGTGCTATATAGTGCCAAGATCAGTGTGGTTGATCCTCTCTCTATCAGGGATGGAGAATCTTTTGTTTTTCCTCCTAAGAGGAGGTATGAATTCCAGAAAAACAAATCAAATCATAAGCAAAAAGTAACTATTTCATTCACTCACCCACCCAAGAGTAAATATGATATATTTGATATAAATATAATAATAACAACTAGCATTTATGCAGCACTTACTATGTGCCAGGCACTATGCTAAGTCTTTTACAATTATTATTTCATTCAATCCTCACAGCAACCCGATTAGGGGAATGCTATTATTGTTCCCATTTTAGAGATGAGAAAACTGAAGTAAACAAAGACTAGTGATTTGCTCAGGGTCACACAATAAGTGTGACTGAGGCTGGATTGGAACTCGGGTTTTCTTGACTCTGGGTCCAGTGCTCTATCAATGGCACTCCCTACCTACATTTCATATGTGTATGTATGCATACATAAAATTACATATCAAAATAATATTTCTAAATACATTAGAAATGTGTATATGCATATATAAAATTATGTATCAAAATAATGTATTTCTAAACATTTCCAAAATATTGGAAATACAATGTATAAATATGGATGTGCTTGTGCACTTTTAAAATTAAGACTAGTGAACCTAAAACTCTATTCACTAGATGTAATATAAGATAAAAATATTCCAGATCTGTGGCATGATCAGTTAAAGAAAAAGAAAGGGAGGAGGGTGGGAGAGGTGATAAGAGAGAAGCAGAAAGGATGTCAGTGCAGAGATGAGATGGGGAGTGTGGGAAGTCAGAACATAGAGGGGGAGCACAGCCCCAAGGAGAGCCTTCACAGCCTTCCCCTGCAGGAGGACTTCAGCAGGGAATGAAGAAGTCACATCCCTTGTAAGGAGAAGAAAAAGCCTAGTGGAGGGGGAGTGCACAGAAAGACAGCTGGCCAGTCTGCAGCTTTCCCTTTGCTTCTGTGTCTGTGTGGACCCTCCTGGAGGTCAGTCCTCTGGGAGAAGAGGGCAGATCAGAATGGAGGGCCTGTGGACCTCCCCCCTGTGCCAATGGAGGGCCGCTTTTATGTGGCTGTGCCCTTCTTGAGCCCACCCACAGGTCATACAAGAAGAGGCAGTTGAGCTAGGATGAGTAATATCTCTGATTCAGTCTCAGAGCTAGATCTCAGAATGTGCCAGCAGAACTCATTTCCCTTTCCCTAGAAACATATGTGGGATGTAGCAGAGAAAGAGAAAAAGACAGAGAAGATGTGATCAGTAGTGGAGCAGACTACACGGCTGGGACCTGAGGACCTCATGTCCATGGGAGAGGGGAGAGTATGGGATCGACAAAGGTCACAAAAGGGGGCTTTAGGAGGGAGCTCTGCTCGGCGAATACCCATTGGGAGATTGGGTGCCAGGGGATAGACCACTGAAGTCAGGAGGGCTCAGTTCAGTTCTGGACTCAGACACTAGCAAGTCACTTCTCCCCGAACCCTCCTCCCAAACAGAGCATTGCTGGAGGTTTGGCAGCAGGTCAAAGAGACTATGGCCCTCCATGACCTACTAGCAGTAAACAGCCCCACAGATGTGCATCAGATGTACAGCACAAGAACAAAGCTAGTCCGTGAAAGGGTTTGATTGGAGTGACACACAAGTCAAGCCTGCATGAGGTCAGCAGCCAAGATGGGAACTCAGACACAGAGCAGGACAAGAAAGGGACTGGTTACTGGAATTGGGTTACAAGATGGATGAGATCATGGAAGAATAAGACAAGAAAGAACCAGGACACAAGGTTAGAGTTGAGTCAACATTACTGCGTTAGGTGGTACAGTGGATAGGATGCTGGATCTGGAAGCCAGGAATACCTGAGTTCAAACAGGGCTTCCAACACTTGCTCTGTCATTGGCTGGTTCCTTCAACTCACCACATGGAGGATCTTATTGTATTAGGGCCAAACCCAAACTTTTTTTTTTTTTTTTAAATCATAGGAGGCCTTATCTACAGTAACCTAGACAGACTGAAATCCAAAGCAGTCTCAAATCTAGAGGTTCATCTTTTTCTTTTATCTTCCCAATCCTTACCTTGCTTATTGATAAGCAGAATTTATTGATTGATTCTAGTTTTGAGTTACCTGCCTCTCTGGGTTGTTTTTAAGGAAAGTACTTTGTAAAACTTAAACTGTCACATAAATATGAGTTGTTAACTGTTGTTAATTACAAGGAAGAAAAAGTCCTTAAGGGGGTCATAAGATATTTTGGGTCTTGGACTCCTTTGGCAGACTAATGTTTTTAAGTAATTGAAGAAAATGTTAAATTTCAGTCAGAGATTACTAAAAATAAGGATCTAAAATCCCCACTCCACCCCACTAATCCAAGGTCAGAGATTGTCTAAAATCTGACCATAATGTTAAGAACCCTTTTCTAGGCTCTCCTCTCTAGACAGCTATGATATTCTTCTCTATATATTCTCCTTTTTTTCTGTCTCATTTTAAATCTCATTTGTTTGTTCTTTATGGAGGTCATGAATCCTAAGATTTAGGGTCCCCCAAGACCCTATAAAGAGCCATCTTACCTTTTCTCTGTGTTATACCTTACTTCATGATCTCATCAGCTCCCATGGGGTTGAATAAAAACATTCCAACAATCCCTTCTTTAAACTGTTTGCTTTAGAGGAGTGTAGGTAGGATAATGTAATTATCCCATGAGTTGGTAAAAAAAAAAGTACTGAATACTTTTCCTTTGTTAACTCTAAAGTCAACATTTTGAAGTTGTCTCAAAGCCTAGTTTTAGTAAGTTTTACATCCATTTTATAAGTACAGAATAATCCTATAGCTCTGAGAAAAACTCTCCTAATAGATGTTTTGTTCTACCACATGCCTGAGTTAATTCCAAGTTTCCTCCTTAATTTTACCTCCTGGCTTCGTTTTCTCCCTTTAAGTCCTAACTAAAGTCCCATCTTTTATACAGAGCCTTTCCCATTTTGTATATAGCTTGCTTTGTATATATTTGTTTGCATGTTTTCTCCCCCATTAGACTGTAAGCTCCTTGAGAGCAAGGCTGTCTTTTGCCTCTTTTGGGATTCCCAGTGCTTAGCACAGTACCTATCCCATGGTTGTTTAATAAATGTTGATTGATTGATTGCAAACAATAACACAGCCTTCTCTTACTTTTCCTTTTTTTAATTTTCTGTTCTTCCAAAGAGCTGCTTGAAGATGAATCCAGATGATAGACTAAATTGTGCACAGCTCTTAGAGAGTCCTTATTTTGAATCTTTTCAAGAAAGTCAAGTTAAAAGAAAATCACGTAATGAAGGAAAGAACAGAAGACGATCACAAGTACCTACCCAGGTCTGTAAAGATAAAACACTACTTAATCTCTGAACCTTTATTTTCCTTTCCTTTTAAAACATCATAGATCAGGATATTTTTCTGTATATCAGTTTAATATAGATTCCCAGCTCAATGAGATGATGGTTAAAAGAATGCTTGATACAATAGCGCTGGGTTCAAACCTAAGACCAATAAAAAGGGATGATGCTGTACCAGCATAGTCCCAAGATAGGGCAAGAGAAACTCCACTCTCCCTCTTAGAGATGGCTGGCCCAGAATGCTGGCTTCTCCTAGCTGTTCTGTAGATATACAAAGATGTGAATCCACATATCTTGTAACCTAAAACTGTAGTGTTAATAATAATAAGCTAGTACTTGATAGAGTTTTAAGATTTGGAAAGCTCTTTACATACTTTAAGGCATTGGAAACTCACTACACCCTGTGAGAGGTAAGTGTATCTTCATTGCACAAATGAGGAACCTGAGGCACTAAGAAGCTAAATGTTTTGCCCAGAATCCTATGGCTAATAAAGGTCTGAAGCAGGATCTAAACTCAGGTCATCCTGTCCTGTACCTACTGAACCATTCAACCTAATGTGTCCCTCCAGGTCTAAATCTGTGAATTTATGATTCTATTACATAACAAGAAAAGCTTGTAGATATTATAAAAATTGTAGTCTTATCAGTTCTTATATGATGTTTTAAATTTGCTAAAGAGGATTTTGAATCCTACAAATACTTAGTACATTGGGAACTGATATTCCAACTGGCATTTCTTTATCTTCCATTGTATTATCTGGATTTTGATGATTTCACTTCTCATTCACATGAATACTACAATTAAAGGAGAAGAGAAAGGAAAAGAGTAGATGATGAGTCAATCTGACTTCTTAAAAGTAGCTCTACTAAAAGTGTTGGGTATAAAAGTTCAAATTAATGAAGAAAATTACAATTTCACATAATTTACGGATTGTGATTATCCATGATCCAAAAGCCATTTCTGGATATGTAAAAACAATCTCTTTTATCCTTCTCTGTAAAGCTGCCATTCTGGTTTCCACTGGTTTTTGCTCAGTGCCTTTAAGTCAAAAACAAGAAGTGGATGCCCATTTAAATGGATGCCTTGCACATAGGCTATTTTGTTTTTTATATTTTGAGTTCACAGATTCAACTCAACTCATAATTAAAATATGTGTGTCTTCACTAATAATTCACATGTATGCATATTTAATGTGAATATATATTCACAAAGAATTATATATAAATTATAGAATTTATATAGAATTATATATAAAATATGTGAGTTATGTAATGTATGTGAATATATTTTATATTGAGCATATGCAAATATAGTTAATTTATTACATATAAATGTGAATTATACTTAAGATACTTAAGAGTTTATATGTATGTGCATATGTATAAATATTTGTATATATATCACTTAGGACTTTATATGTATGTCCATATATATAAGCATGTGTGTGTATATTAGTACTTCATATGTGTGTGGATAAGTATAAATATGTGTGTATATATAATATTTATTTATATTTGTATAACAAATGTATGTATATATATATGTATCTTGGGAAGAACATGTGGTATAGTGGATAAAAGAAACAGCCTTGAATTTAGAAAGTCTTGGGTTTGAAGTCTTGAACACCAGCTATGTGATCATGGAAAAATCTTTTAACATCTCAGTGCTCTAGGACATTTTCTTTAAACAATATATTACAAAGTTGTCTATCTATATAGTGCGAGGAAATCTTTACATCTATCAAAGAAAATAGATTTAGAGATAGGAATAGATAGATAGATTAGATAGATGGATAGATAATCCATAATTTGATACATACATATATACATAGAAACATATGTAAAGAAATAGATACATAGGCAGATAACAGCCAGTAAGTAGCAGATAGCTGATAGAGATAGAAAGATAGATGATAGTTGATAAATAACTGATAGAGATAAATCAATAGATAGATTGATAGATAAATGGGAGATAGCTGATAAATAGCAGATAAATAGAGAAATATTTAAAATACTTTGTGAATGCTGGGCTAAAGATTTTATTAAAAGCAAATATGCTTGAACTGGAAAATCTAAGGAAAGGTCCTTTGATGATTCTGTCAATAATTTAATAGCAAGCACAATAGCTAACATTTATACAGTACTTTACAATTTGCAAAGCATTTTACACATTTATCCTCACAACAGCCCTAGGAAGGAGGTGCTATCAATGTCCCCATTTCATACATTGAGGAAACAGGCTAAGAAGAGTAAAGTGACTGCTTCAGGACCATTCTGCTAGTGAATATCTGAGCCCAAACTTGAATTCAGGTTTTTCTGACTCCAGGTTTAACCCTCTGTCCACTGTACCATCAGCTGTCTCTAGGAGGTGAAGACACCTACATTTCCAAAGAGTAAAAAGTAAATAGATGAAATAATTTCTTTTCAAAATGTGTCAGGTATTTTCCTATATAACTTAGTACAACAAACCTTTATTATTTCCTTTGTGCAGAGCCTTGCGCTAGGTGCCAAGGAAGATAAAAAAAAAATAAATAAGACTTGGTCCTTTTCTTCAGGGAAATTAGAGTTTTTCATGGTAAATATGTAGATAACAACAAGGTACGTCATAGAAAAGAGAGTATTATAAATGCAGAAGAGAGAGACCAAGTAACCAAGTATAGTACTCTCAGAGTTCAATTCTGTCAGGAGTCAGGAGAGGATTCGTGGGAAGAATGGCAGTTGGACGAGTCTTGAAGGGGGAGTGAGGGTGGGAAGTAGGTTTCAAGAGGTCCAGATGGAAGAGAGAACATTTTAAGTGTAATTATACTGTGAACAAAGACACAGAGCAAACCTGCAACATGTTCTGAGGATGGTCGGGTATTCTGAATGTGTATAATAAGATGGATCTTGGTACAAACATACAAACTCTGGTCTAAGTAAAAGATCCAAATGTTCTACATTTCAAAGGTACCAAACCTTAGCTGTGAGCTTCAGGTCTGTTAACACCTTCTCCCCCTGTGCACTCTCTTCTTAGACTTCTAGGCGTATGGTGGTGCAAGTCAAGTTTTTTTTCAATTTCTTGTATTTTTGTCTCGTTCTGCTATTAGAATCAGCTGTTGCCTCTCATACCGGGAAGCCACAACACCCCCACACCTGATGGAAGAAGACAGGTCCTCCAATTAAAATTTGATCATCTTCCAAACATTTAAGAAAACTTTCAAGTGAAAAGCAATCTAACATGTACAAAATTCTCTATGCTCTCAAGAGGAATTCTCAGTGTTTCAAATGCAAATAAGCCATGTGAAATTAAGATGCCTTCTGGGCTTACTCTGATCATTGTTGATTCCTTTCCATTTTTTTCTTCATATGCCAACTTTTATATTTTCTTTATGTAATAAAGCCTGGTGCTTCACTCCCAAAGGGGCCACTTGCAGAAAGCATCAGAGCAGGCCCTGTCATAATAATTTATGCTGAGAATTTGGGGGGGGTTTCCTTTGATTTCTGAAAAAAGTTTATAAATATTATTTTCTTATAAGATTAGCCACATATTGTCTTTAAAATATCCTAAATAGTCTGCTTCAGTAAGGGGTCACATTAGTTTTTACATTTTATTAATGCATTTGGTTTTGTTTGTTGGTTTTTTTTTTCAATAACTTTGTCACTTCCCAATGTCTCATCCATACTACTCTACCTTATAAATAGAATAACAACAACAATCAGTTAAGTAAAATTACCCTACAGAACAGGAAATCTTAATCGTTTTTTGATGGACCCTATTGTCAGTGTAGTGAAGCCTACAGACATCATCTCAAAATGATAATTTTAAATGCATAAAATACATAGGAAAATTCAATTATGCTGGATATATTTATAAAAAAATTTAATCCAAATCCCCACATTAATAAGCATCTTGCTATATAGCAACTACAACTGTATGATTATTTAATAGTTCACATCTCTAATGTCCACCTCTTTCCTGAGATCAAGTATACTTCCCAAATGTGTCCTCTGAAACAGATATGAATCATTGCATTTGATCAGAATTTTGTTGTCTTTTAGTGTTGTTTCATCTGTTTTGTCATTGTTATTGTTAGTAGTTTCATTTGTTTTATTATCGTCATTCTGTACATTGTTCTCCTAATTCTCATTTCTTTGCTCTGCACAAGTTTTTTACATAAGCATGCCCGTATTTCTATGATTCCTCCTATTTGTTATTCCTTATAGTAATTTTCCACAATATTAATATATTGAAGTTTGTTCAACAATAGTTGGTAGACATTTTCCAACATTGGGATATATACCCAGTATTATTACAATCTATTTTGGGTCAAAGGGTATGAGTAGGTCAGTAACTTTTCTTTAATAATTCCAAATTGTTTCTTACAGTTCTTAAACCAATTTAGCTTCACAGTAGGGTGTTAGCACGGCTGCTTTCCTACAACCCTTCCTACATTGACTTTTTTCATAATTTTTTAATCTTTACCAATTTAATGAGTGTGAGGTAATACTTCAGAAGTGTTTTAATTTACATTTTTCTTATTAGTACTAATTTGGAGCACATTTCATATGACTATTGACAGTTTACATTTCTTCATATGAAAACTGTTCATATACTTTGAGCCCTTGTCTACTGGGAAATGGATTATACATATATATATGTATAAATTTTCTATAGATTTTGAAAGTCAGACTTGTATCAGAATGACTGATGCAAAGATTTCTAATTCCCCACATGTAGCTTCTCTTCTTATTCTAGATTATCTTCATGTAGAAGCTTTAAAATTTTTTTATCACTGAAATTGTCTCCTTGTATAATCGCTTCCCTTCCTTGTCTGGTTATAAATTCTCCCCCTGTTGTGAAATATACAACTTTCTAGTCTCTATTTTTTAAAATGATGTGACATTTTATTTGAGTACTTGGGTGACCATTTATATTTAGATCATTCATCTATTTGGAATTTTTTATAACATATGATATACATTTCTAATCTAAATTGTTTTCCAGTTTTCCCAGCAATTTTTTAACTAGGGAGTCCTTCTCCCAGGACTTAAGCTGTTGGATTAGTGGTAATAATAATAACAATAATAATTGCTAGCATTTATATATTGCCTACTATGCTAAGTGCTTCATAAATATTATTTAATCCTCACAACAACCCTCAAAGGTAGGTGTTATTATTATCTTGATTTTGTAAAAGAAAAGATTGAGACTGAGGTGAAGTAATTTGCTTAGGTTCATACAGCTAGTAAATGACTAAAACTAAATTTGAATTCACATCTTCTTGACTTCAGGTCCAACTCTTTATAGCACTTAGTTTTTATTTAGTGTTTATTGTACATTGAGATATATGTTCATTTATTCTGAATACCACTTATTTAGTCTGTTGCACTGATCTATTTTTCTATTGTTTATTACTAAATAGTTTTGATGATTACTGCCTTGTGAGATAATTTGACATCTTCTCCTACTCTCTATCTCCATTTCCCTTTAAATTCTTGACCAAATGTATTTCATTATTTTGTCCAGCTCCATAAAATAGCCCCTTGGTAATTTGATTGTTGCAGAGCTATTTTTTTTTTGTGTCTCTCATTTCACTGATGTAGGAAGCTTCAAGTAAGGAACTTCTAGCAATGCAAATTGGTAACTTTTCAGAAATTGTGAGTCTCGGAGTATTCTTGGGGTGCTAGCCAGAATGTAATAGAAGCAGTAATTGAACTCTAGGATCTCCTAACTCACTATCCATGACATCATGCTGCCTCTCATAGAACTAAATATGGAAATTAATTTAGGTAATATCACAATTTTAATTATATTGGCATATCCCAGCCATTAAAAAAATAAACAACTCTCAAATTATTCATCTTCCTTTATTTCTGTTGACTCACTTTGATGATCCTATACTGTTAATCACATTGTTGTTGTTTTTTCTCCATTTTGGTTGTTTTTTCCCCTCACTACTCCAGTTTCTAACCAGATGTCTTGACTTGTATTTTATGCACAAGTATCATAAAACTGGAAGAAAACCCTACAAAATTGTCTAGGTTTTCCCTTAAGCCCAAATCAAATTATACCTCTACCACCCCACAGAAGTATCTTTGCCAGAAGAGTCAATAACAGTCATCAGCATATTCTTACATTCTAAGGCTCTCTTGCTCCCATTTAAGGCCATTTTTGTGTTCTGTCCTCTAAGGAGAGCAAATATGTCCACCCATTATTCTGGATAACATTGACTCATGACAATAATGGTGATATTTTGATCTCTTCTATATAATCCCTTTAGCCTTTCATCATAGGCTATAATTCCAAAATATTTATTTTAATTCTTCAATACTATTATCCTCTATCTTTTATAGAGAGATTATTTTAGAGTAAATCTTCTTTCTTCTGAATTTCATTTTTTTTTTTTGGTCTTTCATTGGGAAAAGCTAAATTCAGTGACCATTTTTCTGCAGCTGTCTTATCCATGTCATTTGTGAGAAATTTTTCAGAGTTAAACTCAATCACATATTTACTTTAGAGGCAGATGGGTATTACTCTCTGGAGTGAGGAAGATCTTTGTATAAATTCAATTTTAGACCTTTGCTCACTGTGTGACCCTACATAGATCACTTAACTGCTGTCTGCCTCTGTTTTCTCATCTATAAAATTCTAGGATTATTATCAGGATAAAATGAGATGATATATAGATATAGATATACACACATACATGTATGTATATGTGTGTGTGTGCATAGATGTAGACATATATATAGGCAAAGCAAGTGGGGTTAAGTGACTTGCCCAGGATTACATAGCTAATAAATATTGTGTTTCAGGTCAAATTTGAACTCAGGTCCTTCTGAATCCAGAGCCCATGCTCTATGCACTGCATCACCTACCTGCCCAAATGAGTTGATACTTTGAAAGTGGTTTTCAAACTTTGCTACATAAACGCCAATTGTTATTGTTATTAATACTGAAGCATAGTTTTATATGTCATTTTTCTGAAATTCCTTAGCACTGTTACAAAAGCTTTGAAAATACTCTTCTGCTGACACCACAAAGCATTAAATCATGTAAAACAATAACAGTACTGGTCATCTTCTCTCACTGGCAACAGCTAAAGCACATACAATTATATTCCTAGCAGTAACTGAAAGCAATTATTTAATTAGTTCCTTACTGCTGTTAGATCTGGCATATTACCTGAATGTTCATGCATTTTTCAGACATGTATTATCTCAGGAAATGCTAGCATCTGGAATCCAGAAATTAAGTTTAAATCATTAATAAAGGAATTTTACTTTATTTACTTACTACTCCAGACATCTCCCTGGAGAGGGACATTGCAAAAAAGTCTAGGGACACATTCAAGAAGAAATACGTAGTAGATATCCTAGCATGATCTTGTATAAAATTTCTTTCAGTTTCTTGGTAGTGTTCGTGAGACAGCTGATAGCACAGTGGATAGAGTGATAAGCCTGGAGTCAGGAAGACCTGAATTCAAATCCAACCCCAGACACTTTCTGTGGGATCCTAAGAAAATCACTTAATCTCTGTCTTCCTCAGTTTCCTTAGCTGTAAATTGGGAGTGATAATAATAGTATCTACCTCCCACAGTTGATGTAAAGGTCAAATGAAATAATGTTTGTAAAAGTGTTTAGCATAGTACCTGGAACATGCTAAAAACTCCATAAACATTAGCTATTATTTTCATTATTATTAATTAGGCTGGTGGCTCTGTGAGTAGAAAAAAGACATGCAACAAATGTTGTGGAGATAAAGTTAATGAGGCTAAAAATTAATTAACTTAGGCAATGGATTGGATATAGAGCATGAAGGAAAATGAAGCATTAAGGATGACTGACATGGCAGAAGGATATTAAAGATTAAATAAGAAAGTATTTGTTAAAAATAGGATATTCCTGGAATGTAGTAGAAGCTCTCTACATGCTTTCCCTTCTCTTCATTTGATAAAAAATGACAACCCTGGATGGGTAATTCTTTGTTCATTTGAAGGATGCCATCAAGGAGTCAATTGTGCCTCTGTACTTTGCAATTCAATATAGATGGAAGCAAGCTCTGAGGGTCTTTTTTAAAGGATGGGAAATCTGGGACATGAGAAAATGATGTAGTTATTTTCAGCTTCAAGTATGTCCTACAACTAGAATATAAAGATACCATATGTTAAGAGAAGGAGAAAAATTACAGATCAGGAGACAACTTTGTTAAATGATTTCACCTTGGATCCCATAGTTGTTGGGTTTTGTTTTTTTTTCATTGAAATCATCTCATTACCAAATCCTATAAGCTGACCTTGACCAATAATACTGCTGTCTATAAATAGTCAGACTATTAAAAGCCCATTTTAGATTCTAATCAGTCATAAGACAACAAAGAATGTGATTGAAGCTATCATGCTTGGGTTTCCATGTTTTGGTTTTTTTTTTTGTTTTTTTTTTGCCCTGATATCTTAAACACTCCAAAGGAGTACTCAAGCAAGCACTTGTCTTTTTTTCACAATTTTGCTCTTAACAATCTATAAAGCCAGCTAAGTGTCTCTAGTGGGGTGAGAAGAAAAAAACACTTAATGCTTTGGGGGAAAAAAAAAAAAAACTCTGTCTCAATCATTACTGCAAAGGGAAAGAAATCTTCTGTTGACATAAGCTTGGGAGGGCTGGCAGAGGTGGGAATCCAAGTTGTTGTTTTTCTTCTGTTTGTCCTTAATGAGTGAGCGGGGTCCCAGGATCACCCAGCCAGGGGTCTGACATTCCTAGTGTTTCTAGGGGCTATTGTCACATACTTCTCTGCCTTTGCCTGCATTGGAACCCCTCCTTTCTTGGGCAAAAGGAAAGCAGTTGTAAAGGTCATTTTGGTTTTGAGCTTAGCCGTGTATTAGAGCATGTGTTCTCAACATTTTTGTGTCATAGTGCCCTTTGGAACTCTGGTGAAACTTATGGATCCTCTTCTCAGAATGTTTTAAGTGCATTAAGTAAAATATATAGAATTATGAAGGGAATCAATAATAGTGAAATAGAGTGATAAATAGATATACACATATGTATATATATATTTTTATATATGTATATCATACACATATATAAATATAAGTGTCTGTCTATACATACATGTGTAGATATGTATGTATAGACAGACACACATATTTATTTATATTTATATATTTTTTCCAAAGTTTTTGCAGATTCTCTCTCCTAAAAAATTTCATTATTACTCTTCCTGCCCCCTTGTCCTCCCCCCACCATCCCATACATAAAATCCTCACTTAAGTTTATTAGCTTAGAAACATTTACAGTTTCCATTTGCCTGTAACTTTAGCTAGCCAAAAGAAGCCAGTCTGAATGCCGCTTGCTTTATTTATGTGGCTCCTTCCCAGTGCTGTCCAAATCCTGCATTGTCATGGTGAGTCATTCAACCTGAATATTATTCTGTGTTTAGCCACAACAATGACCTTTAAGTGACTGGTTTCCTCAATCTTTCCATACATGTGCCTCAGAGTTTCTTGGGAAGATCACTAGTTTTTGCAAAGCCTTTTTTTACACCATTAAAAATGCAGTTTTTTCCTTTTTCTTATAGCTCTTGATTCTTTTTCCTCCACCAGCCTCCCAAGCTTATGTCAACAGATTTCTTTCCTTCAGCAGTAGTGATTGAACCAGAGTTTTTTGTTGTTGTTGTTGTTGTTGTTGTTGTTGTTGTTTTGTTTTGTTTTTCAAATGCATCATGGAAAATGGCTTTTTCCTAAGTCTTTTAGTGACCTGACAAGGCTCTTTGTTTAGATGCTAGTTTCAGGCTCCCCTTAAGTTCTGATCATATCGAAGTATTATTGCTCTAATTCATTCTAATTACAAAGTCCTACTGGGGATCACCCTCTGAGCATTGTTGGACTAGCTGGAGTCATGGAAAGGATGGGTTCTTTGGATTAGGAAAAGATTGATTAAAGAGTATAAAGCTTTCAAGAAGGGAACACAGAATTTTTTCACCTCTAAAATAGATGTTCCACGCAGCTGTGTTTTCTCTATCCTGACTGGAGATTGACTGATCTGTAAGATACAGAAATTGTCAGATGATCATAATGGTTTTTTCTGGGGGGGAATTCTAATGCTGTAGATTAGTCCTGTGTACATTTGCCCCCAATTCCTGAATTTGTTTGCCATTTTGCTTTGAATTGAAATTTCAAACAACAAATGAAGCTTTCTTATAATTGCCAGTGATTCCTAATGGCTCACAAGAATTATGAAAATTTATATTTTAATTCACTTAAAAAATATGTCCTTTCAGTTGTTGTATGTATATATGTTTATGTGATCAAATATAACAGGATTTAGAAATTGTAAAAGGTTCCCCTTAGGCATTAGCATAATAGCACATTTTTAGACCATTAAATTATGCATTTGAAGTAAAGAGATAAAATCCTCTAAGTAATTTAAATACCCAAGTCTAAATTTCTTTTCCATTAAAACATTATTAAGCTATTAAAAAGGAAGGCATTTCATATGAAGTGTTTTGACCTACCTCTGTGTCTGCTGAAGCAACAGTAAACTTTGCTTGATCCACTATTTAAAATGTGATTGAAAACATTTACTTCTTTATGTCTTGGAAGACAAAATAAAATATAGTGATTCAAAAGCATTATTACAACAATTTGAACCCTATTCCAAGCAAGAGAATGAGAAAGTGAGGTATAATGCAAAGAGCATTAGACTAGAGATCTGAATAATTCTGCCATTAACTTGTATATGACCATAATGTCTCTGGTCTATAAAGGTTTGCATAAGATGACATCTAACATCCCTTCTGGCTCTGACACTCTCTGACTTTGTATGGCAGCTAGAGTTTGTTCCTTAGTGATATTTTCAAGTAAAAAGGTTTCATGAATAATGCCAAGTTTAATTTTTTTTGTATGGTCAAAATATGGGACATTCATTGCTGTACTTTGTATGTGTGACTAACTATAGAACACTTGGTCTTGTAGTTTTCTAATACAAACTCATGGAAGCTGAGACAAACACCTGTTTGTTTGCTATCTATGCTTAAAGACATTTTTTCAGTCATTTCTTAGCTTGCTTTTTACAGACAATCATGTCTAGAACAGACTAAAATTATAAAAGTTTGACCCCAAAACTCTATGATGATGATAACCTGGGTCAATTATTTACATTGTGATAAAATGGATTTAAAAAATTTGTGCTTTTCATTCTTTAACGTTTTAGTCTTAAGACCACAGTGAACAAACTCCTGTGATCATTTTTATATTAAAGTGAAATGTACACCATGAAACATTAGTTTGAGACTAAAATAATGTCTGAAACATGGAAGAGCAATCAATATACTTATAACTTTCATTAAATTTTTTAGCACTTTCAGTAAATGAAAATCTGCTTGAATTCAAAATCCAGGCTCAATCAACAATTGAAATTTGGACACCTATAAGCAAGTCATAGGGTCTTACTTAAGCTAAAAGATAATTGTCCTACATTATAGAACTATACATAGAACTCATATATATACTTTTTCTCATTTTTCTTCTCTTTTGTGAATAATAGTCATTGACTATTGCCCATAAGGTACTTATTCTGTTAAAGATATTGTGTGTTTTCTTGTGGTACTAGAATGTCTATAGATAATGTGTAATTGTAGCTAAACAATAAGAATATAAGGCTACATACTAATTATTTATGCTGTGTATTTATTTATTACTATTAGTATGTTTACATATTGGTTTTATGTCACATGTAATTATGGCTTAGATAGTAAGGATAACGTGGGCTATATACTAATCATGTATCAAGAATAAAATAGCTGTGAATCAAATTTAGTTATAGTAAGTTGCCTATTAATCCAATAATAGCCACAGTATTTTATCATATTTTCTATTAACTTAGCTGAAGTTATTTAAAAAACAAAAAAATTTAAAAATCAATTGTAGGATAAGATGTTTTATTGGTGTGTTTGTATGTTTACCTTGTCACCAAGATGTGTTCTTTATCTTCTGGTAATAAAATTTACAGGTATCACTGTTTTCTCATTTATAGTCAAACCATATAATGATCTGTTGTCCAATATCAACAAAATTTTTGGGGAGGAAAATACCTCAAATCTGCAGTACAGAATTCATTATTTATTTTCTCACATGCCATTTACATGACACACTATCACTTTTGCTACTTTTGAGGGGGTAGGATTTTTACAATTCTCTGGAGAAATCAATGCAGGAAATTGACCACCTAGAATTTTGGTATAACTTCAACTTAATTGTATGAAGTGGTTAATTTTCTTTCTATTCATAAGGCTCCTTCCCAAACATCTCCCCTTCTGGTACTCCAGCTCTCACAAGATACATATTGAGATCTCTAATCTGTGATTTTTTTAAATCAGCAACTTAAAAGAAAGAAACTAAAAAGACAGAAATTAAATTCCTTGGCACCTCTTTTCCAGAATACAAATTTATTGTTAGTTTTTGATAGATTAAATTGATAGGATTAAAAACTAAATTGAAGCTGAAGGTTTTTAACCTCAACCATGAAGCCTGCCCTAAATCATTCTGCATTCTATTAAGTTAGTAGGTAAATACATATATTAAAAATGTGTGTGTGTGCATGTGTGACACTAATGGGTGGAATGGATGCTGCTGTGGAAGATACTTCAAATTTTCTTCTTTCTTTTGGAAAGAGTAGAATTGAATAAATCTCATGTAAGTCTCATTTTCCTAGGTCTCATCTATGCCTAGCTTTTCCCTATTATTTCTTCACAGGCCTGAGACTTAATTAATTACACCCATTTCCCTATTCCCCTTTATAATAACTAACTCATTTTTAGCCTAAGTACAATATAATGGCCTTCAGGTACACATGATACTTTTCTCTGCTGTTTCATGGAGTTTATATCAGGTCAAAAAAGTTTTTTAAAAAGCATGTTATAATCTCAATTGATCAAAGCTCTAAGTTTGGAAAATTCCTAACATTTGAACAGAGTATTGACCCCCTATTCTATTTTAAAGTTTTGAATAGATATACAATATTTTGTATGGATAAAATAATCCCTGGTCTCTTTATATCTGAAGCAAAAATCAGGATATAGGAAATGCTTAGGTAAAAGGAGTGAAAATGATATATTAGTATTTAGGACTAGGTGGGCATAGAGAAGAGATTTGGAGAAAGAACAGACCTATTTTGGGGACTCCCCTCAGTTCTTCAAGAAGTGATTACAGCCACTAACTTCAATATGAGTCTCTTCTCCGGAGATTTCTCCTTCCTGTGGTGCAGCTAAACTCTCTTTTGCCAATTCTTTCCAAATCATGTTGCAAAATCCTGGGTGGGGCTTTGGATGCTATTGCCCCATTGCTGATGCTGGTTCTCCTGCAGCTTAACTCTTGCATTCCCTATTCCTTCCTCTCAATCTGTCTCCTGTGTGTGTATGTGCATGTGTGTCTGTGTCTGTGTGAGCATGCACATGGGCACATGTGTTTCCCTTTAAGGTCCCCTGGATGTAACTCAAGTATACCTTCTGGCACAAAGATCTTGACAGTCCGAAATTATTCCCAGAATTATGAAGGAATTTTTTCTCTCTGAACTGCAAATTCCAGATTGCCTGCTGGTTCTCAACCCCCCTTACATACACAAGGCACTCAAATACAAAGTAATTTTGGAGGCAAAGAAGAATGACGACACTATGGACAGGGACACATCCTGGATCTGCAGGCTGAATCAGCTGCTATGGACTCAGACTGCCAGAAAAGACTGAAGAAGCATAACCCTTTCTTTCCCTCACTCTCCATGATCTTAGTTCCCATGGATTCACTTTTCACTTTAATGCAGATAACCCCAAGATCAATATATACAGTCCTAGTATCCCTCAAGAACTCTGGTCCCATATTCCCCAGCATGTGTTAGAGATTTCCAACTGGATGTTCCATAGACTATCTCAAACTCAACATGCCCCCCCCCCCACTTCATACCTTCCTTCCAAATCGATACACTTCTATTGAAGATATCATCATTGTTCTGGTCACACAGATTGTTCAAAGGTTTTCAGTCATGTCCAACTCTCATGACCCCATTTGGGATTTTTTTTGGATGAGATACTAAAGTGATTTGCCATTTCCTTCTCCAGCTCATTTTACAGATGAGGAAACTGAGGCGAGCAGGATTAAGTGACTTGCCCAAGATCACACAGCAAGTATCTGGGCCAGATTTGAACTTGAATGGAGAAGTGACATGATTAAACATATGACAAGAATACAAATTTGGCAGCTGTATGGAAGAATAATTGGAAAGGGATTATTGTTATAGTCCAGACAAGAGGTGACAATGACTTGAATTAGGGTGTTAGCTTGAGGATGGTTAAGAGAATAAATGCAAGAAATAGAGGTAGAATCAATATTACTACCTGATCAGTTATGGAGGATGAGAGTAAACATTTGAGAGCAGCTAAATAGCACCATAGTGCACAGAGCACTGGGATTCAAATCAAGAAGACTCATCTTTCGAAGTTCAAAGTCCTCTGGCCTTTAAAGCCTTTCATTAACCTCTCTATATTTTTCATTTTGTTGCACATTACACCCCTTCATGCACTCTCTGTCCTAGCCACACTAGCCTCTGTACAAGATAATCCATCTTCCATTTCTGCACCTTCACCCAGGCAGCTAAATGATGCAGAGGATAGAATGCTGGGATCAAGAGGAATTGAGGAGACACACTAACTGTGGCCCAAATCATTTAGCTCTGTTTCAATTTTCTCACATGTAAAATGTGAATAATAATAGCACCTACCTCTCAGGATTGTTATGAGGATCAAATGAGATAATATTTGTAAATGTGCTTAGCACAGCACCTAGCATAGAGTAGCTAATGAATACATATGTGTGTATACATACATATATACATATATGTATATATATATATATACATATATATATATCTAAAAGGGAAAAGCTAGACATGGGTGAAACTTATATATAGGTTTATGGATATCTATAGATCTATCTATCTATACTTATTCCTTTCTCTCTCCCCTATCCCTTATGCTGGAATATACTTCTTTCCCATGTCTATCTTACCTTACTGGTTTTCCTTCAAAATCCAGTTTAACTGCCAACTTTTAATCCTCTCAATTACTACTACCTCCCAGAAATTACTTTATATTCTTTGCATATGTATACACATATGTATTTACTTTTTTCTATACATGTTTTTCCAAATAGAATGCATAGACTTTGAATGGGGCAGAGCTGTTTTCATCTACCCACTGTTTGGGCACATATGGAAAGCAAAATGTTGTAGTATATAGAATGCTGGACTTGAAGTTAGGAAGATCTAACTGAATCCTAAAGTATCTGAAAAGTAACAACCTCTGTTTGCCTCAATTTCCTCATCTATAAAATGAGGAAGTTGGACTCAATGTCTTCCCACAACCTTTCCAATACTAGATCTATGATTCTATGAGCCTATGATAATGTGTATTGATGGACTGGTTGATAGTGTCAGGTCTTTGTCACATTTCAATTGTGCTCAACTCTCTATGATCCCATTTGGAGTTTTCTTGGCAAAGATACTACAGTAGTTTGCCTTTTCCTTTTCCAGCTCATTTTACAGATAAGGAAACTGAGGCAAACAGGGTTAGGTGACTTGTCCAGGATCACACAGCTAGTAAGTATCTATAGCTGAATTTAAACTCAAAAAAAAAAAAAGAAAGAAAAGAAAAGAAAAGAAAAGGAAAAAAAAAGAGTCTTCCTGAATTCAGGTCCAGCACTCTGTGCACTATGACACCACCTACTTGCCCTTTCAGGGGTCTTTAACTTCAAGGAGTAGCATTAATTAGCTTCAGGGATTAATAAAGCAGAATTCACTGTAGAATGACTGCAGAAAGTCTGTGACTTTAATTTCTCTAACAGATTCCAATGGAGGGTAGCTAGGTGGCTCTCTGAAGTCAGGAAGGCCTAAATTCAAATCCGGCTTTCGGGGCAAGTCATTTTCCCTAGTTACCTTAGTTTCCTCATCTGTAAAATATAGCTGGAGAAAGAAATGGCAAACCACTCCGGTATCTTTGGCAAGAAAACCCCATAGAGTCACAAAAAAGTCAGATATGACTGAACAATAATAACAGATGCCAAAGCAGCCTTTGCTACTTTCTAAGTTAAATCAGTTCAGTCCAACTCATTCACCCTATGCCTGGACAGCTCCTTGAATTTAAAGAATTTACCCTGATCCTTACTCATATTTTCCAGCAACTCCAAAGAGAAGTAGGAGCTCAGAGAAGACTCTTGATGACCAAAGCTACTGATTTCCTATTTATCTCCTAAGGATTTTTGATGGAGAATTAGGAAAAGAAGTAATTTTGGAGCATGAGGGGGACATGGCAAGATGAGGAGATAATGGAGCAGGAATGGAGACTTTGAACAACCTAAAATTATAGACCCTTATTAACTTTGGGTAGAAGAAGAGAGAACACCAATAGGTAAAAGAAGATAGGACCAGAGAGGTGGAAGTGAGTCAAAGACTAACTTTTGTCATAATCAAAAGGACATGGGTTCAAATTCTGCTTGTCACTTCTTACCTTTGTAACTCTTGGTAAATTCTTTAATCTAGATGTACTTCCATTTATCTGTAAAATCAGAGGTTGGACTGTGACCTCTGAGATCCCTTCTACCTCTGATTTATGATCCTACTTCAAAAGTTTACTTAGAATCAACTTTTTCTCTTCAGAGAACCAATCAAAAGAGTCCCCTGAATGTTATCCAAGCCCTGAGGTGCCCAACTCTCCTCATTGTTCAAATCTGCCTTGAATAATAGTCTTCCTTCTGCCCTCCCAAGTAGAGAAACAGATTCCCTTCCCTCTACCCTCCAGATCCCTACTTGTGAAAGAATTCCCCTTCCCTAGTTTCCTTCTCTCTCTAGTCAAAGTGGATAGGCTCTGTGGGGTCAAATATAGAAAGTGGGGTGGGGGATGATTCACAGAAACAGGCCCAAGTTTGGTTAAGGCAACAAGATTTGTTTCCTCATCTTCTACAGCATACAAGTTCCTTTGTGTTCACCTAGAGAAAATTATGATTCCATCTTCAGTGAAATTGATATTTCAATCAATAAATGAGCCAAAGGGCTTGTGTGGATATGACCCAAATGGTAGTTTTTAAGTTTAAATGAGATAAAGTTTTTAAATTTTAAAACACAGAATACTTGGCAAGAATACCTATAAATTCCATATGGCGTAATTGTCAGATTTTGCCCTTAAATTCTCTGCTATCTGAATCTTAAAAACTCTGCAGTGTTTCAAAAACCACATGCTTTTCCAAAGAATTCACTTAAAAATAGAAAGAAGATGAGACCATTAGAGATGTCTTAAGGAAAGGCTGTTTTGTTCATATTGTAAAATCGAGCAAAGAACAAGGTGTGGTCATGGGGAAAAGCTTGAGCATCAGTGTAAGACAAAGTATGCAATAAAAAAATAGAAAAATAGTCATTGTTTCCTTTTCTTCACATTTCTGTCACTCAATCAAATTTTTTCAGTGGTTATCAAGGACCTTATAATCACTAAATCCAACAGCCTTTTCTTAATCTTCATCATTCCTGCAATCTCTGTCAATTTTGGCACTTTATCAGTCCCTTTTCTTGAGTTCCTACTCCTGGTTCTTCCCCTTAGCTGGTGAGCCTTTCTATATCTCACCCCTTCCCAGGGATCTCTTTTCTCCCTTTATTCTAAGTAACCTCACTAAGTCCCATTAGTCCAATGATTATAACTCAACCAAGTAACATTGTGACTGGCCCAATACCATCAAAGGGAGGATTTAAACCCAAATCTTCTAACTCCAGAGTTAGCCCTTTTTCAGCCTTCATCTTTCTCACATCAATTAACATGTCCAATATAGAATTGACTACTTTTCCCCTTAAAGTTCATCCTCTTCCCAATTCCCTACTTTTGTTCCATCTATCTTGTCCTCCAAATTGATAATTTCATAGTTATTCTTAACTCTTCCCTTTCCCTCACAACCCATGTCCAATCAGTCTCCAAATTATCTATTCTACCTCCATAATATTTCACATCTCCCTTTTCCCCTCTTTTTTATTAGAGCCTTTTATTTTCTTTATTTCTTTTTTTTTTCTTTTTGCTGAGGCACTTGGGGTTAAGTGACTTGCCCAAGGTCACACAGCTAGGGAATGTTAAGTGTCTGAAACCAGATTTGAACTCAGGTCCTCCTGATTCAGGGCTGGTGCTCTATCCACTGTGTCACCTAGCTGTCCCAGAGCTTTTTATTTTCAAAACATATGCATGGATAATTTTTCAACATTGACCTTTGCATAGCCTTGTGTTCCAAATTTTCCTCTCCTCCCCCCCACTCCCTCCCCTAGATAGCAAGCAATCCAATATATATTATACATGTTTAAATATATGTTAAATCCAATATATGTAAATATATTTATACAATTATCTTGTTGCATAAGAAAAAACAGATCAAAAGGAAAGAAAATGAGTAAAAAAACAAAATGCAAGCTAACAACAACAAAAAGAGTGAGAATATTATGCTGTGATCCACACCCAGTTCCCACAGTCTTTTCTATGGGTGCAGATGGCTCTCTTTATCACAAGATCATTGGAAGTGGTCTGAATCATCTCATTATTGAAAAGAGTCACATCCATCAGAATTGATCATTGTATAATATTGCTGTTGCTGTTTACAATGATTTTCTGGTTCTACTCATTTCACTTAGCATCAGTTAAGTAAATCTCTCTGGAGTTCTCTGAAATCATTCTCCTGATCATTTCTTATAGAACAATAATATTCCATAACATTCATATACCATAATTTATTCAGACACTCTCCAATTGATGGGCATCCATTCAGTTTCCAGTTTCTAGCCACTACAGAAAGGGCTGCCACAAACATTTTTGCACATGTGGGTCCCTTTCCTTCCTTTAAAATCTCTTTGGATACAAACTCAGGAGAAATGCTGCTGAATCAAAGGGTATGCACTCTTCCCCTTTTTTTCTACTACCAGCCAACACCCTAATTCAAGTCCCTCTTCACTCTTCATCTAGATTATTATAATATTCCTCCCCATTGGCCCTCCCCTTCCATTCTCTTCTCTTTCCAACTTATCCTACACTTTACTGACAAATTGACATTCATAACACACGTCTGACCATGTCATTCCTCAGCTCAAGAAGCTTCTGGGGCTCCCTATTGCCTCCCAGAAGATTTTGGAGGGGAAGGTGAGGCAGGTGACCTTACTCAGCCCTCCCTCCCTTAAATCTAATTCAATTGCATATCATGGCACTCTCTCTGATGTCATGGTCCTCTTCGAGAATAAAGGACAAACAACAACAACAATGTGAAAATACAATTCCTCTGTTTAGCTTTCAAAATCCTTATCAATCTGGATACAGCCTGTTTTTCCAAACACTATATCTGACTTCCCTTTATGAACTCTCCATTCTAGTGAAACTGGTTTATTTGCTGTTATCTGTATAGAAAATCCCATCTCCAATCTCCCTGCTTTTGCTCAGTTTATCTCTCATGCCCAGAGTGTTCTTACTCCTCACCTTTTCTTTGGACTTCCTTGCTCCCTTCAAGGCTTAACTCAGACACTGCCTCCTCTACAAGGTCTTTGTTACTATTCCCAGTTTTAGTCCCCTCACATTAAAATTACTTTATATATATATATATATATATATATATATATATATATATATATATATTTTGCATTTACTTATTTGTATTCATGCTATACCCTTTGAAGAGAATGTAGATTCCTTGAGAGAAGGGACTGTTTTTGTTTTTTGATTCTGTACCCTCTGGATCCAGAACAGTATCTTGTATGTACTGTAGCAGACACTTAATAAATGTGGAGTTGAATCATTTCCCCAAGTCCCTCTATGTTTCAATGAGGAATAATTAATAAGCAATACAATTTTAAAATTTGGCAGTTGTTAAAAGTCTACCAGCATTAAATAATCATAACATGATGTCTATTCTAGACATTTTCTATCTTTTATAAGTGAAAGGAAGAGATATATTAAAGTCAATATTCTAAATATAAAGCACAGACCATATGTAGGAATATAAATCAAGGAATTATGCATTATGGAGGCAAATTATAGCTGATTCAGAAATTATCATTATGGTTCCTTGATATTTCTCCAATCTTTGCTCTGATATACTTCTTATTTCACCAGTTTATAAAGATTGTGATGCATGTATTGCATATTTATTCATATAGCACCTGAGGGCATTCCCACACCACATACAGACCTTAGACATGGGCCATCCAAGTTCAAGGTACCCTATAGGTTCATGCTATCTCAAGAATTATAGTCTATGATTTCCTATCGATGAATTTACTTTTATTAGTGGACCAGAAAACATGAGTTCAAAGCAAAATTAATCAATTGAATGTTATTTTAGGAAGTGAGATGCAATTTGGAGTTAGTGCCCCACTCCTTACTCACACTGGAAGGTTGAATGCCCACAGAGTGATGGATTCTTACTTCAAAGTTCTAGGGGTGGGGGTATATTTCTGACACTATATTTCTTAACTGTCATCACACCTTACAAGAGAAAGACCTGCTGAATGCTCCAAAGTCTGGTCAGCATCCTTGCAGTGTCCTTGGAACGGATAAAGTCAGGGCAGGACAACCTAGACACACTGAGAAAAAGGCAACTTCAGGATTCTACAAGGAATCTAGAAGAAAGTTATATCATGTCAAAGAAGAATTTCATAAGGACTTTATGAAAGGAGAAAAAGACTTCCAATAATCAAGGGAGAAAGATTGTCTACATCTATATCTCTCCAAGTGATTCCTTCTCATGGACTTGCACCTTCCACCATTGGAGGGGCAAGACTCTTGAATGCTGGGTTCAGAAGAAATGTTATATTACATAGATGTGTAATTTTTGAGGTTTTACTAACTTAATTAGTATCTCAGGGGAATATTAAAACAAGTCTAATGAAATTTTCATTTAAATAACATTTCCTATGATTCTAGATAACTTGAAAAAATATAGGAAGGACATTCCCTATCCTTGCCACTCCTATAAATGTCTATAATTCTGAATTTTATAGTCATAAACATTAGTAAGCTGATAAAGTTCCAGTACCTTGAGGCACATTTTCTATTTTTCCTTAAACCCTCACTTCTTCTCACTTGAATTTTTCTGAAGCTAAGTTTAACTCCTTGTAGGCCTTTTCATCTCAGCTAATTAGAGCTTTTAAATAACTCAAACATGTAATTTAAATCATCACATAAATGACAAGAAATTTATTTAGATTTCACTTACTTTCAAAGAAGATTCATCATGGAAAGAATACAGTATTCTCACTCAAATGATTAATGGCTAATTCTGTCTCAGTCATCTTTAATTGTCTACTGTTGACAACTTACTAAACTAGAATTTTGATGAGGATATTTACATTGTATTCTTTTTAATCATGGAGGTACTAAATGTAGCCAAACTAATATGTGATTTAAAGTTCATATTCATTAGTGAGCTATATGAAAAATCATAGAATTCGATAGATGAAAGAGACTTAGAGGTAACCTAATCCACCCTTTTATTTCACTAAAGAAAAATGAAGCCCTGAGAGATTGTGACCCGTTGAAATAGATATATCATAAAATCATGGTATAGTGCTTTGTAAACTGTAATGTCTTATATAAGTCTAAATTAGTATTTCTGTTAGTAATATTATAAGGCAATTGGGTTTCACAGTGGATAGGGTGTTCCTTAACTCTGTTTCCCTCAGTTTCCCTATCTGTAAAATGAGCTAGAGAAGGAAATGGCAAGTCACTCCAGTATCTTTGCCAAAAAAATCTAAAATGGGGTCACAAAGACTCAAACACAAGTGAAAATAATTAAATAACAATAGTAATATTATAACTAAAGCTAAAAGGGAGTTCAGGGATTAACTAGTCCAACCCCCTGCCTGAGAGAAGAATCCTCTGTAGATGAAAACTCTTTTTTTGGTTGTTAGAGCTTTTTAGTTTTCAAAAAATATGCATGGACAATTTTTCAACATTAACTCTTGCAAAACCCTGTATTCCAATCCCCCCTTTCTCCACACTCCCTCCCCTTGATAGCAAATAATACAATATGTGTTAAAGATGGTAAAAATATGCATTAAGTCCAATATATGGATATATATTTATACAATTAATAGATTTAAAACTCTTACAGAGGTTGCTCTCCCTACCGCTCTGTAATGGGACATGAGCTATCAATAAACTATTATGTTTTTCTTCTTCTTGAGTTCTATATATGATTGTCACCAGCCAGTTTGGGGTAGCAAGAGTTTAGTTCCTCATGTGTGGGTAACAGACAAACGCTCAGCTGAATTCTACCAATGCAAATAGATGATGGACCCTTCCTGCCTTCTGGAGCTGCTCAGGAAGGAGCTGAAGAATTCCCATCAGCATAAGGATAAGACTCCTAGGTCCTAGTTTTGTTTCCACTTTTACTCAATGACATCTAAAAGGATGCTTCACTGCCAGCCAGTTTAGAGGGACTCCAAAGACTGTGTAGTCCAGCACCGACATATGGGATAAGCATCTCAATCTAAAGGTCTATTTCTCCCTCTCATACTTCCTTCTGCTATTCTGGGCTCTACTTCTCCATCACTGTTTTGGGATTTTTGGCATGATAATGGGTGAGGAGGCTTGGTGCAATATCTGATCCACCCTCCCTGATATCTCCTTTAAGGTTTTTAAGTCTTCTGATTCATTGTGGCCTTGCTCACAGGATGACGCCTTTGTTCTGTTATCCAAGGTGGTCTTAGCATAATTTTGCCTTATGCAAGATGGAGCTCCTGTAGGTTCATGATGTCATATCAGATGATTGCAAATTTAGAGCTAAAAAAAACCTTAAAAGCCATCCAGTAAAACTTCCCATTATATAGATGGAAATTGAGGTCAAAACTTCCATTAGGACACAGAATTAGTAACTGTCTGAGGCTGAATTTGAATGTAGCTTTTTCCAATTCCAAATTGACTACATCATCTAGCTGCCCTTTATCAGGAATATTGTCAAGGAAGTGAAAGCTTTATCTTGTATTTCCCTCATATAAAATGCAAATATTTCTTTTCCTAGAAAATAGGTTATCTCCCAAAAGGAGATTTGCCTTTGTGGTTGCATTAGAAAGCGTAAATCTTTCTTGAATTGCCAAAGAGAGTGGAATGGGTGTGCATTTCTGGTTCTAGTACCTCTTTTTCCTAATTGATTTTATATATGTATTTAATATCTCTCCAAATACAAATTGAAGAGATATGTGAATTGGAGTAGTTGAATACCTTTTTTAAATATTTTATTTTTAATGGTATTTCATTTTTTCAAATGCATGCAAAAATACTTTTCAACCTTCACCTTCGCAAAACCTTGTGCTCCGAATTTTTCTCTCTCTCTTCCCTCCTCCCCTCAACAGCAAGCAATCTGATATGGGTTAAACATGTGCATTTCTTCTAAAGATATTGAATACTTTTTTTAAGGGCCAAAAGAATTTGGGTGTGAGAAGCAGAACATTCTAAGGTTCAAAATTACTTTTGTTCTTCCAAGTTTGAGCCCAAGAATTACAAATTCTCTTTCATAATTTCCTTGGCCTAACATTTAAATACTATTTTACTCTGGTAAAGATTGGGTTCAGAATTTATTTAATATGACTCCATATGAAAATAGGGAGTATTATAGATCTATGGGCAACTAGGTAGAGGCTACCCCTTTTAAAGAGGGAAATAATGGCACATTCAAGAAAGTTCTGCCACTATGTTTATGAGGACATATTTCAAATTCTTCATACTGCTCCTGAAATTTGTTAAAATTCAGTAATACTATGTAGTAACATTATTATGACTTCAGAATGTCATTGTTGAGCAGTCCAGTAAGTGATAAACTTACACTCAGCTCTTTTTGATGGATTTGTTTCATGAAAATATCTATTTCATCAAAAATATTTTCTAGCACCAATTCTAATTCTAGCACTAAATTAGTGACTCCAGAGTCATATTCCCTATGCTACACTTTCACGAGGCAAGTTATCTATCTCGTTCATGGAAAAAATAACCTAGAAAATTTGATAGTTTAATTAATATATTCCTTGATTCCATCTGTGGGGGGGCAACTTCTTCACACTTACAAACATATGCTGATATGCATATTTACAACAAACCATAGTCCTTCATAATTAATCTTAAATATCTAATGTTGGCCAAGATTAAAAACTGAGAAACTTGGATTTTGTTTTAAGTGCTAATTTTAAAGAAACTCTAATTAAAATTTTAATTATTTAGACTTTTTGAAACTTTTGCTCACTAAAACTATCAGCTCTCCCTACACAGGGTCAGAATCATAATTTTTTAAATCAAGGTTTTTTTTGTTGTTGGGTGTTTTTTGTTTTGTTTTTTTGGCTGAGGCAATTAGGGTTAAGTGACTTGCCCAGGGTCACACAGCTAGGGAATGTTAAGTGTCTGAGACCAGATTTGAACTCAGGTACTCCTGACTTCAGGGCTGGTGCTCTACCCACTGCGCCACCTAACTGCCCCAAGGTTTTCTTTTAATATTTAGAAATTTAACTTTAAAAAGAGAGAATAAAATCATTTCCTAAATCACTGCAAAGTATTCGAATGCAAAACTCTCCTTACTGGTAGAGAATGATTATTTGATGTTCCCTGCCTACATGAGAGGCAGAGTTGGGGAAATCTTGGGAGAGAGAGTTCACTAATAAGGAGAAATTTATGCAAATGAGCTTGACCCCCAACTTACATATTACAGTAAAATATGCCCTGTTGTGTCAGAATATAATACATATATAGACACAACAGACAAAACTTAATTTACCACTGAACCAAAATATCTATTCCCAACTTTTAAATTTGTTATATGTGCTGAGAGTAGTCTTGGTCATTTTACCTAAAGTTTCCTAAGCTTTATCCTAAAATCAAGATATTTTAAGCAAATAGGTTGCAATTTCTATCCACTGATTTTCCATCCTGAAATAGAGCTCAGATACATCCCAACTGTTTTCTTCTTTGCTCTGTAGAGAGTATTTGCTAATTTCTTTGAGCAAAGGCATGCAAAAAACCAATGGAAATGCTTTGCCAGAGTATTCTGGGACATCTAACCCATACTCAGTCATGCCTTTGGAGGAAGTGTGCAGTTTGTTCCCTATCCCCAGGGAATAAGCCCTTACTTGAGGGGTGTGTGAAGTTCACTGTCTCTTGCTCCCTAGTTAGTCTAATTGTACCTCACTTAGATCTCTTCTCAGGCATCCAAGGGGTAGAATAATCTGGGGTAAGTGGAAAGGATAAAGATCATGCTGGCAGGGGCAGCTAGGTGGCGCAGTGGTTAGAGCACTAGCCCTGAAGTTCAGGAGGACCTGAATTCAAATCTGGACTCAGACACTTCCTAGCTGTGTGACCCTGGGCAAGTCACTTAACCCCAATTGCCTCAGCAAAAAGGCAAAAAAAAAGAGCATGCTGGCCCTAACCCTTGGTTCTAGTTCTTGATAGTATCTCAGGTTATTACATACACTTACACATACACATTTTAGCCAGAGCCTACTAGTGTTCCTATAGCCAAAATAGGAATTTTCTATTTATAATTTCTAGATCCCTTGTCCTTCTGTCTTGAAAAACTGGGGCCATTGCTAAGAATTAGCCCCTGAAGTTTCTAATTAACTAATATATCATAAGTAGCCTGGAATTCTGGGTAGCTGATTTGTCCCAGTCCTTGCTATACCTACCAGGACCTGTTAAATTGGATGTGTGTGTGTGTGTGTGTGTGTGTGTGTGTGTGTGTGTATACATATATATACATATATATATGTATATATATGGGCTAGGTTTACTCAACTTGTAATTCAACTCCCATGAATGAGTAGTTTCATGTTATGTATGATATTATGGTGATATGCAAATTATTTGGAATAAATAATAATTTTGATATTATTTCATTTTGTGACAGTTCTAGGTATAGTAATGCTTCTATTGATATTAGGGGGATTCAGAACATCTGACCTTGGAAGATGAAAAGGAATTGAATTAGTTTTCCCACTTTTAGATAGTCATTTGTCAGCTCATGCCATGAACTTGTGTTCCATTGCTCCCTGCTGCTGTTTTAGATTTTGTGGTTTTTAAGAATGGATGTTTGTCATGGAATACTATTGTGCTATAAGAAATATGTAAGAAATGATGAGGATAATTTCAGAAAAAACCTGGAAAGAAACATATGAACTGTTGTAGAATAAAGTGAGAAGAATGAGAAGAATATTGTATATAGTAACAGCAATATTGTATGATGATCACCTGTGAATGACAGCTATTCTCAGCAAAACAATGATCCAAGAGACTTACATGAATTGATGCTGAGTGAAGTGAGTAGAATCAAGAGAACATTGTACATGGCAACAAGATTATGTGATGATCAACTCTGATGGACATGGCTTTTCAACAATGAGGTGATTCAGGCCAATTCCAATAGGGATTGGAATTGTAATGGAGAGAGCTATCTGCATTCATAAAGAGGACTATGGGGACTGAATGTGGATCACAATATAGTATTTTCACCATTTTTGTTGTTTACTTGTCTTTTTTCTTTCTCATTTTTTCCTTTTTGATCTGATTTTTCTTGTACAGCATGATAAATGTGGAAATATGTTTAGAAGAATTGCACATGTTTAACACATATTGGATTACTTGCTTTCTGGGGAAAAGGGTGGAGGGAGAAAATTTTGAAATACAAAGTTTTGTAAGGGTGGATGTTGAAAACTACCTTTGCATGTATTTCAAAGATACAATGCTATTATAAAAAAAAAATACAGTGATCTAAAACAATTCCAAAGGACTCATAATGAAAGAGAAAGGACTAATGGAGTTTGAATGCAGATTGAAGCATACTATTTTTCACTTTATAAACTTTTTTCATGGATTTTTTTGGGGGGGAGAGATCTGTGTTTTCCTTCACAACATGATTATGTGAAAGTGTTTTACACTTTGATACACTGTATCAAAATACTTACTGTTTTCAGGAAGAGATAAGGAAAAGAATAATAAAATTTATTTTTATATATGATGGGGAAAATTAAAATATCATTCAAGAAGAAAAAGAATAAATGTCACTCCAAGGGAACTTGCAAAAGAGAATTCGCAATATTAGGAACATTGCAGTGACTGAAGGAATAGGGAAGTCAAAAGTTTCAAGAATTATTCAAGCCCCCACTGACATAGTATCAGTTGCAACAAAGCATAAAACATGATAAAAACAAAAATAAAACCAAGTAAAAACTGAAAACTGACAAGTTATCACTATAAAACACAGTATCTGGCACATAATAGGTACTTAATAAATGTTTATTAATTGGCCAACAAAACAGTATTATTAATATTCAGAATATGAGCAATATACCTCAGAGGGATCTAGAAGCTGGAGAAAGTTACTGTTGATTCCTCTACAGGACAGTTAGCTTTCTTACGTGAGAAGAGCATCAGGAAAACTGTCCTTAGTGTGCACAGTCTCATGTCTCTCTCAGTAATAAAAGAATGATCTTTATCACTACCTGCCCTTTGGGACTGTGGTCCCAAGTAGTAGTCCTTGATTTTTCCACCATATGTTGGTCACTAGATTTAAGAACAGTTGGTCCTGTTCTCAACTGTACTGTACATATTTCATTACACAGATTTTTCTATGAGCAAAAAAACTTTAAAATTAAAAAAAAAAAACCCAGCACCAATCACACGGACCATAAAATATATAAGGCTACATTATATCTAAAAGCTCTGAAGTCAAGTCCCAGTGGGTGACATGGAGAAATTAAAGTACTGCCCATTTTTTAATGTAAGAAAAGTGCCTTAATACATGCTTCAATCACTGTGAGCATCTCAATAAAGAGCACCATGTGCTGCAGACCAAAGAATAAACAAACAAACTGATAAATAAAAACTTGTAAACCACTGTGATGGTGAGAGTGGGAAGTCAGAAAATGCATGTCATGGGCAAGACAATATAAAGATAACTTTTATGAATGAAACTCATTTTTTTTTCATTCAAGGGCTATGCAAAAGATAATATAAGATGTCTATGTGAACCTATAAGAGTTAAGTTGTTTTGTTTTGTTTTGGTTTTTTTGCTGAGACAATTGGGGTTAAGTGACTTGCCCAGGATCACACAGCTAGATTTGAATTCAGGTCCTCCTGACTTTGGAGCTGGTGTTCTATCCACTACATCACCTGCCTCAAGATCTAAGTATCTTTATCAGATTATAAAAGATCTACTGTAAAAAATTCACTGTTTTGGTTGTTTTTGTTTTGTTTTGTTTTGTTTTTTAATTGTTGATATTGTTATTGTTTTACCTCCCTGTGGACTGGGAAATCTTGTTTTCATTGAGATAGTGATCAATTGAGATAAATATGTTGATATAAAATAAGAAGGTTTGTTCTGGAATTATAATGTAATTAGGATGCATTGTAATGATATTGTAATGCAATGTTCTGGCACATGTGAAGACTGCATCAACTTGATAAACTAATGCAAGATCCATCTTTAATTTGGAGGACGCTAGTGAGCTTGTTTCTAGGAGAACTGTGTGTCTGAGAGACACTGTGGAGAATATATAGATATTTCATAGAGAACCTGGATGATTCTGATTGTTGTCCTTCATTTTTGATATTACCATGTTAGAATCGAGTTACAGTGTGTCCCACTGGCTGCTCAGACCAATAAGAGTTTGGAATGTTCTGCCACAGGTCGGATACCAATAGACCACATGAACATTTGGGGTAGCTTCTCTAATTTTGCTTATTTACCAATTCCTTTGGGTTAATTCAATTCTGCTTTGCTCATAGAGCACAGCTCCTTCTCTGATGAGGGCATGCCATGCCCGGTGAGCTTATAATGTCTTCCATTGTCATACAGTTGATTCTAAAGTTCTTAAGAAATATGTTGTGTGGAAAAAAAAAAGAAATATGTTGCATGTCTGATGACCTATGAGCTTCAACTACTGCCTCGTTCCCCAGTGATGGTCTTGGAAGATCTTAGTGACTTTTCTGCTCATGATATCTAGTGGGATATGGGGCTTAGGATCTTTGTCCATCTAAGACCAAATGATGTAGAGAAAGAGCCTTCAGATCTTAGGGAGTTCGTTTGTTCTTTCCATTCCAAGTGAGCTTAAGGAGCTCAGAGGGAGCTTTTTCATCCTGGTATTTGGGGCTACATTTTATAGCAAGTCCATCACTGAAAATCTGAGGAGCAAAGAGAAAACTTCTGGAACAAGCCCAGAAGAAAGATGAAAATTTATCTTTTGTTTACTGCCTTTTCAGAGGGTTATTTTTGTTTTTAATTAACAGAAATCTATATTTTCCCTTTGGACATGAATTTGGTGGGATGAATGCAATGTGAAAACTAAGCTAGGTTATGAACCTAATCCCCAGAGATCATGATGGTGAATGGAAGAATAAGGTCTTAAGGTATGAAAAGAATTGAGTTAGGGGCCCTAAGAAAGGGTTCAAGCCAATGTCAGTAAAGAAGAAAAACATTCTCTAATCCCTCAGGGAATCCTGGAACCCTGAGGGGAGGATGTAGCAACCTAACACTGGGAGAGAAGGCCAGAGTACACATGTCACAAAAGAAATTCCCAAATTGAGGTAGAATTCTACAGCAAAATCTCACACCATGCCATATGCTACAAAAGGTTAAGAAAATCAAAAAGGCAAAAGTCCAGCCTGCAAGAGAAGACAGCAGTCTCCCCAAACTAAGAAAACAAACTCCATAATTTGAAACTAGAATATGGACTGAAATACCCAGAAGCACCTCGAAGATTTAAAACTAAAAATTTTATAAATGAGATAAGTGATTACCATGAAATGGTAGCTGCAACAGAGCATAAACATGGGAAAATTCTTTTAGCATTAAGGTTGTACTCAGGCTTCATTAGCTAAAGTTTCTAATGATGTCCACAGAAAATATGAAGCTTTTACAACCTCCAGCAAGACAAGCGTAAGGCAATTTCTTTGAAGCACATCTCTATGTTATCCTAAACCAACAATCTATTCATGCTAATGTCATCACTAAATCTCAGGATGTAAACCCCACACATCAAAAGAACTCCAATTAGTGTATCTGACTTAAGCATTTGTAAAAATATATTTATATATGCACAGCCATTATGTTTTCTGGCACAATTGGATAGAAAATGTAGCATAATATTTTTCTCTTATCAAAGTAGCATCACAGAAGCATAACCTTAAAGTATCCCAAATGGAATTTAGTTTTTACAAGATAAAAGCCTGAGCTAGTTTGCTGTGGAATAATCTGTGTTTCAGAAATTTAATTTCTCCAGGAGGAAAATATAAATGGTATGCTGTATCCATCTTGCTTAGTGAAAGAAGTACAACTTAAGTTGTTTTAAAAAGTAGGTACAGTAAACACTGTTGCTTTAAAAAAAAAAAGGCATAAGCCCTGACTACTAGTAGTATCCCCCCAAAATATTTTGCTTTATTTTAATACCTATATTTAATAAAGGGGGATAATGAAGAAAGGGGGTGGATTTCTGTTTAAAGAGCTCCTTTGTGAACTGACAACCATTCTGCAGAGCAATTTGGAACTATAGCTTTACTTCAGCAATACCACTGCTAGGTCTGTATCCCAAAGACATCCAAAAAATGGAAAAGGTGGTGGCAAAGAATAAGAAATAACAGAGATGCCCATCAATTGGGGAATAGTTGAACAAATTGTGATATATGATTGTGATGGAATATTATTGTGCTATAAGAAATGATGAATAGGATGATTCAAAAAAAAAAAAAAACCTGGAAAGACTTATAGGAACTGAATAGAAATGAATAGGAAAATGTTGTACACGGTAATAGCAATATTGTGAAATGAAGAATTGTGAATGACAACTATTCACAGTATACAATAACCCAAGGCAATCCCAAAGGACTCATGATGAAAAGTGCTATCCACTTCCAAAGATAGAACTGATGAACTGAGTGCAAACTGAAATGTATTATTTAAACTTGCTTTATCTTTATTTTATTTTTGCCCATTTTCTTTATTTTGCATGTATAATCAATAACAAATTACTTGCCTTCTCAAGGGGTGGGAGAGAGACAAGAGGGAATGAGAGAATTTGGAACTCAAAATTTTTTTTAAATGATTGTTCAAAAACGTGTTATATGTAATTGGGAAATAGTTAATGAAATAAAAATATTTTAAAAGCTTTTTTTTAAAATGCTAAATGTCTTCAGAGAAATAACTAATACATAAATACAGACTGAAGCATGTTCTTTCTTTCTTTCTTTCTTTCTTTCTTTGAGGGTTTTCTTGTACAAAATGACTAATATGGAAATTTTTACATGACTGCACATGTATAACATATCAGTTTGCTTCCTGTCTCAGGGAAAGGAGAAAAGAAAGGGAAACAGGGAGAGTATTTGGAACTTAGAACTTAAAAAAAGCAAATGTTTAAAATTATTTTAATATATATTTAGGGAAAAATATTTTTAAAAAAATAAGGATAAGAAACACTTTTAAAAATGCAGTTTCTGAGTTATTTATGATATCCATAGTAAATACTTGTTAACTTCATTCTCTTAAATCATGAATTTAGGCATAAATTTTTTTAAAAAGGAAATAGGTATATAGATATGTGATTCTAAGATTAAAATTAGTCTTAAAACATAAATAATCTGGAAAGCAAAAACAACAGAACAGAAATTTATCCAAGAGAGGAAGATAAACATGCTTCAGTGATCTGGGAAGTTACCTGAATGTTAAGCCCCATTGAAAACTAATGGGCAGTATAATCAGATCTGCACTTGGAAAAATGAACTATTTATCAAAAATGTGCTTAATGCCTAATGTGACAAAAGTGTGGTTTCATGATAAACTGAAGTATATATGTCAAAGTTATATATTTAATGCCAAACCTTATTTGTTTTTTTTTTAAGTGAATGTATCAAAGAAATGATTAAATTGCCTGTTATGAGGTAGGGCTATTTTTTAAGACATAAATATTTTAAAGTTTATTGTACATCAAAAAATATGATTTGCACTTTAATTAAGAATCTACTTAATTTGTCTGTTTCTTGAATGCTATTCCTCCAACAAGACCCTCCATCTTTTTGTCTAGGGCATTTTCTCTGTCTGTTCCCCAAGCCTGTAATACTTTCCCTCCACATCTCTAGCTGAGGTCTTCCCTGGCTTCTTTCAAATCCCAGTTAAAATCCCACCTTCAACAAGAAGCATATTCCAGCCCCCCTTAATTCTAGTGCCTTCCTTTGTTTCTAGGACCTCTTTTATTTGGAGTGTATAAAGAAAAGTAAAAGCCTAAGAAAGGAATATGTATATACACATACACAATTCACATATATGTATATACACATGCATATATACATATATGTGCATGTATATTAATATATATATATACACTCTTTTCTTAGGAGTATATATGTATATATGTATACACACACATATATACATATACATACACATACACTGTAAAAGTCTTAACAGAGGGGGTACATACACATAAATATATGTATACACATGCAAATATATATGTTCCTCTTTAGGAATATATATACATGTACACATATGTAGATACTCCTCTGTTTGACTTTACAGTTCTTCACAATTTGACCCCCTGCCTAACTTTCCATCTTCATTATACATTTCTCTTCTATCATCTAATCAAACTGATTTCTTTGCTGCTTCTTTCACACCCATAACTATTGGCTCTGGTCTCTGCCTCTGAACTGGCTGTCCTCCACGTCTTGAATCTCCTCATCATTTCCACTTCCTTGAATCCCTTATTTCCTTAAAGACCCAGTTCAAACATCATTTTTTAAAATATGAAGCCTTTCTTGATCCTCCCAATTGGTAGGACATCCTCTCCCTCTAATTCCCTTATTTTTATTTTTTATATATTCATATGTTTTCCTGCTGTCTTCCCCAAAACATTGTAAGCTTCTTGGGAGAGGGAATGTTTATTTTTTTTATTTTTTTTTATTTTTTTTTTTGCTTAGGCAATTGGGATTAAGTGACTTGCCCAGGGTCACACAGCTAGGGCATGTTAAGTGTCTGAGACCAGATTTGAACTCAGGTCCTCCTGACTTCAGGGCTGGTGCTCTATCCACTGTGCCACCTAACTGCCCCGGGAAATGTTTAATTTTTGACTGTGTATTCCCAGAACCTAGCTCAATGTTTGGCATATAATAGGTGCTTAATAAATGCTTGTTCATTAATTAATTATATAAAATAGATCTCTTTTAAAAATATTGCCAAATTTTACATATGACTTCCCCTCATGAAACAGATATTTCTTCCAACTAAGAGATTGGGTAATTCCCAAATTGGGGTTTACCACTGTAGTTGCCTCAAATAGAACAATTTTTTTTCTCCCTTCCTCTCTCCCTCCTTTATTCCCCCCTCCCTCTCTCTCTCTTTTTCTCTTTCTCTCTCTCCCCTCTCTATTATTCCTCTCTTCTGTCTCTCTTCCCCCCTCTCCTCCCCTCTCCACCCTCTCCCCCCCTCTCTACTCCCCTCCTTTCTCTCTACCCCCCTCCTCTCCCTCTGTCTCCCTCTCTCCTCTCTCCTCTCTCTTCTCTCTCCCTCCCTCTCCCCCCCTAAAGTACAATGGCTTTGATCCCATTGCTGATCCGCATGAGAGCTTTGATCTACTCTCCATTTCCAATCTGGATTGATTTGCCCCTCCTTAGTCAATCTAGTTTCCTTCTGCTCCCAGGAGGGCCTCAGCTTAAGTGATCCACCAGCTTCAGCCTCTACAGTTTCAAGGACTATAGGCCTCTATTACCTTACCTGACCAAGGAAATATTTCTTAACTTGTAGGATATAATGAAGTTTTTATACAAGTATTTATAGGGAAACCAAATGGGAATTTCAGTTATAGGTGAGCTATTCAAACCTTCCAAGACTCAGGGCCAATCTAACAGTCATCTTTTGGGCTTAATCAGTCATATAAATAGACAAGTAGAATTACAGTTGTTCTGTGTTAGCCTGCCAAGCAATGAACATTAGCCCATAAGAATCTCATTCTGCTGATTGACAAAGCCCAGGGCATTCTAGGTCAAATTTGAGGTAACCTTCTAAGAGAAGATTATTTTCAAAGTTAGTTCCTTAAAACCTATTTCTAAATGCAGTGAATTTTTTTCCATCAGACATCTCTTGAGGCAATTAACAGTCACAACCCTTAATCATTTCTATAAAATGTACAAAGTTAAATCTATTACTCTGTAATTTAAGAGAGATCAAACATTTCAAATATATGATTCCACATTATTTATATAAACACTTGATACAAGAAGTGAAGGATTTACCTCATGGAAATTGCAAGTACATTTGAGAGTTCATTTTTCTTTGGGGATATATCTTTAGCACTTTAGTGCCATAAATTATGATTCATAGATAGATGACCATGCCATAAGCTCTCTGTGCAGTCTATACTGAATACCATTACTGCTCAGTGGTGCCATAATCCAAATTGAATTGGCAGAATCCATATATCCTATCATGCATGCAAGCATTTTTTTTCTTAGCATTTAGATATTTTTTAATTCAATTCTTAAAAATAAAAGACTCTAGTAAACAACAATAATTGGGAAAGTTTTAACCCATTGATTCAGATTAATTTGCAATATAACATATTGAACTTAAATGTTTTTCCTCCAATTGTTGTTACAAAGAAGCTTAATATTAAAGAAACAATAATAAAATACTTTTCACAGATCTTATTCTTACATCAGATGTTGTAATCCATGGCAAATAATGTTTGGAAAAGCCAGTACTAGTGGGCAAGAGGGAGTGCTATAAGGACAATAATATTACTATTATCGCCATCACTGAAAACTGTATTAAACAGAATACCAGCTAAGATTTCTTTCAAATTTGACTTATATAAAACATAAATTCAGGCTCATTGCTTATTATCAGCAAAAAGAGATTATATTATTCCTTTCTGGGGTGAGAATAAGCCACTACCCAGTTCAGATTGACACAAAATGATATCATCAAAAGAAATCTTAAAAAAAGAAATCTAAAAAATCTTGTTAACAATCATAAACTCTTAGCTAGGGAAGGGGAAGAATATGGAGAATTCATTCTCCATGAATTCACTCTTCTCCCCTATTCTATATCTTGAAATAATTTAACATCATGGCCCATTCTCCCCTCTTTTATTCTAGTCTCTGGTTAAGAGGTACTCTTTCTCTTTGAGATCTGCCCCTCTATTTATACTCTTGTTCCTTAGCCCTCTTTTCTCCTACAACAAAATGTCCCCACAATCACCCACACTTTCTTTAATCTTCAGTCTTCTCCCATCTCCTGGCTCATGCTGAATTGCCTAACAAAACATAGAGATCTCCCTCATACATAAGAATCATCCACTTATCCCTATCATCCTCTCAAGTTGGCATTCTATATTGTTCCTTTCTTTCACAAGCAAAATTCTAGAAAAGTTGTCTGTGCTCATTACATTTCTCCCATCTCCTCTCATTCATTTCTCAGTCTCTTGAAATGTGGCTTCCAGAATCATCATTTAAATGAAGCGATTCTCTCCAAATTCGTGGATGATCTTATCAGCTAAATCCAAGGTCTTTTTTCATGCCCCCTCCTTTTATTAAAAAACTTCTTTTGCAGCCTTTGACATTGTTGATCATAATTGTGTAATCTCTCCTCTCTAATCTCTTTATTTATTCTTCTGCTTGTCTGGAAGTTCCTCCTCAATCTCCTTTTATAGATCATCACCCATTTTCCAACCCTAAACTCAATGTTATGTTCAGTTATAACCTTTTCTTCTATATTTGTGTGTATGTATGCAAAATACATATGTGCATATGTGTAAAAGCCTAGCAGAGGTGTGTGCAGACATATGCACAAAACACTTTGCTAGGAACATATTTTGTGTGTGTGTGTAAGTCTAACAGAAGTGTATGTACACAAAACTATACATATGATTATACATATATACACACTCCTTTGTTAAAAGTATATTTGCATATGTATATATCCCCATACACATTGTATAAAAGTCCAATAGAGGGACCTATGCACATAAATATATGTATGTATAGTAGTGACATCAACACCCATGGGTTCAGTTATCATTTCTACTTAGATTGCTCTCAGTTCTGTTTGTCTAATGTCTCTTCTAAGAGAATTGGATTCAATATCTATCACTAATTTATTGGCTAAATTCTCAGTTCTGTATCATCAATGGCCTATCAGTTTGAGCTGTATGTTCCACAAATATATGAATATATCCAAAAAAGAACTCATATTTTCCCCCAGACTCACTCTTGTTTCCAAATTCCCTCTTTCTATCAAGGGTCTCACCCTCCTTCCAGTCTTTTGGATTCATAGCCCTGAAGTCATAACTATTTCCTCACTTTTCCTAGAAGTCTTGTTGATTCCTCCTCCACAATACCCTTTCACTACTTCCATGGCCATAATACTAGTTCAGACTTTCATCATTTCTGTAATATAACCTCCTATTTGGCCTCCCTGCCTCAATTGTCTCCTTCTAATCCAACTTCCATACAGTTGCCAAAGTAATGTCACATAAGCGCAGGTCTGAGTATGTCAATAAATTGCTTAATAAACTCATCTGGGTATTACCTTTGGAGTCCAGTGGAAAATCCCATTAGGCATTTGAAGTACTTTATACCCTGCTTCCAATCTGATATTCCAGACTTTTCATATATTGCTCTGCTTCATGTACTGGACAGGATGACCAGGGTTCCTAGCACTTCCCCCTACAAGACCTGTTTCCCATATCCATGCCTTTACATGGACTGAAACCCTTTCTGCCTCTTAAACCTCAGTTTTCTTTTAAATTAAATTCAGATATCATCTTCTACATGAGGTCTTGAGCAATCTATAAACTACCTCTTCCCTCTACCACATTTATCCCATTGCTAGAGCCCAATGTTTCCTTTTGAATATGTGTGTGTGCATGCAGTAGATCGTTATATATGTATATGCTATCTTCCCTGATAAAATATAAATTCTTTATGTGTAAGGACTACTTAATTTTTATCTTTATATTCTCAGAGATGAAGGTAAAACATTAAAGCTAGCAAATGATAAGTGCTTGTTGGTCAATTGTTTAAAAAGTGTTTGTGGACTGTTTGCTGCAGATTCAAAGATTTCAGAGAAGAAAAAGATTTGAGAAGTTAGCAGCCAGTTAAGAAAATGGAATTGAGAATGGGATGAACATTTCTGGACCCTAGCTTAAAATTTGGAAATGACAGAAAGGAATCTAGATGACGTTAGAAATGAAATTTACCTAACAAGGGTTGATAAGGCCTGGTTTTTGGTTAAATCTAATCAAAAAGGACTTAAATAGAGCATGATAGGGAGGAGAAAATACATATAGCCATTGATTAAGAAACTGTAGGAAATAACTAAAATATAGAAAAAAAATAGCAGTAGAATAGCATCAGATTTGCATGAAATATAAAAACACAATTATCAATAAAATCCATGACCTCAAATATCTAAAAACAAATGAACCAAAACCTGTAATAAGGAAGATGAAATGGAGATGCTAATACAAAAAGATCATGTTTGACCTTCATATGTATTACTAAAACTGGAAGAGATGAGACCTGTAACTTGAATAATGCTCTGGAAGGGCAAGCTTTATTCAATAGAAAAGGAAAGGGGCTACAGAAAAGTGGCATTGTCACTCAAGCAAATACAGTGGTGTGAGTAAATCCAGGAACAGTATCAGTTTAAAATTCTGATAGACAATACAACAATTGGGAATAATGTGACACACAGCCTATATTTCTGAAGAACACATTTCAAAGTATTTTTTAAAGTATGTGGGATATATATAGACTGTAATTCTACAAAGGAAATCAGCCAAAAGGTTTGAAAAATTCTCAAGAATGAAATTCTGAAGACACAAAGAGAAGCAATCCTGATAATTACAAGAATAGGAGTCATTTAAAGAACTAATGTGGATATACAGAGAATTCAGCAATATAGCTTTTTAAAATACACATTTAGTCTAACCAAATGAAAGATGAAGACAATGACAAAAGATGAAATAATTTCATTTACATGAAATTGAAAAGATTTTGCATAAACAATATCAGTGAAACTAAGAAGGAAAGCTGTTATATGGGGTAAATTTGTATCAAATACACATGATGAGATCTTACATCTAAGAGATATATACATATATCCACATATATGACATATATATGTGCTTTATAAACTGTAAAGACTCATATAAACATAAACTATTAAATACTATTATTATGATTATGAGATGGTTTGCAAAAGTCAAATTTGTGAAAGGGAAGGATTATTTTATTCATAGCAACAGAAAGAATTAGGGTAGATCATGTGATCAACAAGATATGAAAATAGGAGGCACATTTTCTAAATACTTCTCTGAGGTCAAACCAAGTCATAGTTATATGTATTTAGTTTCATGCATTCAAATATATGTATATATAGGTAGAGATACATATATACATACTTATAAATATGCACATATATGCACATGTACATATACATATATGTATACAGATACGTATCCATCTTGAATATATTAAAAACAAGAGTAACTCTCCATTGTGTTAGTGATCAAGGATATGAATAAGTAATTTTTAAAAGAAGAATTGTGAAATGCTAACAGCTATATAAGATTATTCCAAATCACTAATAACAAGAGAAATAAAAAAATATTCTTAGGTTTCACCCCACAATCAGTAAATTGATAAGGATGACAAAAGATAAAAATGGAATTGGTCTGGGAAGCCAAAAATTAACATATAATTGGTAGAATTGTTAATTAGTCCAACTAGTCTAGATATTCTTTCTATATTGTAACTATTTCTTAACAGTTTCTTGATTGATTGCTATATTAAATATATATTCCTTCCCCCTATCTTTTTCTATTTAAAGTCCCTTTTAATTTACAAGATATAAGGCAAATACATTTCTACCAGAACTTGCCAGATGAATTTCATCTTTAACTTCATCTATATTTTTTCTTGTAATTCCAAAATTTTAAGGTAGGGTCCAGAAATATAAATTTTAATCCCAATTTCTTAACTATCTGCTCACTTCCTAAATATCTCTTTTTTCCTTTAAAACCCTTATCTTCAAATTGCAGAAAATAATCCATAAGCATTTATGTTTGAGGGTAGCTAAAATGCACATGCCCTTTTGACTTGGAGAATCTACTCCTAAAATTACACCTCACAGGGAGTCAACAGAAAGAAATACCCCATGTACATCAAAATATTTATAACAACATTTTCTATGATAGCAAAGAACTGGAAACAAATGAGAAGACCATTGATTGGAGAATGATAAAGAAGTTGTATTACATAAATATAACAGAAATATGCAAATACTAGCTATTAATATTTTGCCATAGGAAACAATGAATGTAAAGAATTCAAAAAAGCATCATCAGTCTTCTGTGAAATGATGCAGAATTAAATTAGCAGAACCAGAAAAACAGTATACACAAAAAACTACAGTGTGAATAACCACAGCAACAGCAAGGAATAACAACAGTAAGTGAAATTGAAAATTATGTGGCCAGCTTGGCCACAGAGAAGCATTAAGAAAAAAGTGTCTCCTGTTTTGCTTTCTTGTGAATCACATGACCTGCCTTGATTCTTTCAATCACTGTAAATAAAATAATCCTCACCCTCCTCAAATTTGGCTTTTGTAAACCATCTCATATATCAAATCATAATAATAATGTTTAATAATTCACCTTTATATTGGCCTTTACAAAGCACATTACTCAGAACAAACCTATTATCATGATAATAAAAATAATAGCATCAACAATAGCAACAATAACCTACATTTTATAGTGCTTTAAAATTTGTAAAGTATTTTACATATTTAAATTCCAGGTATCATTGCTAATCATTAACATCATTCTATTTATCAAAGGACCAGACATTGGGAAGTCCCGCATTCACCCTATAAATTATGTATTCAATTTTGCTCTAGCAGATAGTACCAGGCTTTTGATGATCCTCAAAGAATGAGCAATCTTCTATTTCTCGGTCTCACCTCTCTCTGGTTGGCTATCTCATTCCATTCATGTAAGGTGTGTTGTTATTGTAGATTTGCCAATCAGAAATGTTTAGATCGGATAAGAGAAGATCTAAGAGAAAATGATAGCTTTCTTCAAATATTGGAAGATGTGCTCTCTCTGATCCCAGAGGCAGAACCAGGGAAAATGAGTAGGAAGTGGCAAGCAGGAAATATAGACTTGATGTCAGGAAAAACTTGCTAATAATTAAAACTGTTCAAAACTGAAATGACTTGCCTTGAAATGTAATAGTTTCTTCTTTCTTGGAATTTTAAGCTGAGACTGAATGATTACTTCTCAAGCATATTATAGGTGGGGAGAAGAGGTTACTTTCACTTGTGAGTTCAACTAGATAGCTACTAGAGGTCCCTTCCAAACTCTCAGATTCTGTGATTCAGTGAAATCACTATAGAGTCCTTACCTATTTAAAACTTTATATTCTCTATGCATCTGATAGATTTCATTGGCTACTCCTCAATGTAACAATGACATGATAAAATTGATATCCATTAAAAATAGACATGTTTAACTACAAAAAAAAGTCTTATTATTTGCATAGAACCAATAAAAAGAATAAAGAACAATACATTAAAGAAAATCTCTCTAAAGCTTCTTCTAGACCCAGGCTGCTCTCAATCCCAAAATGGACTCTCCCAGAACTCTAGAGTTTTAGGAAAAACATAATTCAATTGTTTTAGCATTCATCACAGCCACTCTTCCTGCAGAGACTAAAAGAGTATAGGAAATGACACTGTCAAATGTTCAACTCAGCACTTTGAGGTGAAACTTGAGAACCAATGACAGTTCTCAGTGGGGTGTAAGCAAGGGTAGAAAATTATTCTCTCTTCTCTGTTCTTACTTTTGCTTTCTCCCTATTTCTTTGACCTTCCTCCCTCTCTTGTCCCTAGCCTAGAAGTACTTCACTTCCATAGAGCTCTCTTCCAAGCCTGTCCACTTGCCACTGAGGGGAAAGATCAAGAGATGAGAGAGACTTTACCAATATCTTACCTCATTTAGTTTTCTAACTATGTTGACTGGCTGATTGATAAAGGAAAACATACCATTGGAGTTTCACAAACTATACTTTTAGGAATAGCTGCCCACAGAGACTCCAGATCCTTATGGAAATAGCAGTCATGCACTGAATACCCAATTTGAGTGCAAGTGAAGTGTGATGCACATATCACAGGAAATCAGAGCTGGAAGGCACCTCTAGTCCAAACTGCATCTGGAAAATAGTCCTCCCTATATCATACTCAACAAATAGTCACTCATCTCTTATTTAAAGACTTCAAGTGAAGAGAAACCTACCTATTTTAGTTGACATAGTTAATGCATTTAGATTCTCACATTTAGACTGACTCCAAATTGTGCAAGAAAATGGGGTGACTCAGCTCTATGTAAATATCTGAATACAGGAACTTTACAGAGCAAACTTGCTTTTACAAAAACAAAAACAAAACACAATTTCTGGTACTTCTGCTCATGGTAAACATTTACAAAGTAGTGATAAAAGTTAATGAGCCATACGATATTCAGAATCTGATATTATTAACTATTAAAGTATTGCAACACACTAAAATGCTTATTGCTACTTTGGAAGGTCAAGTGCTTCTGATTAGAAAGCATGTTTATAAGGGAGAACCAAAAGGCAAGATCTCAAGAGTCCTTGCTGGAAAGAGATCAGCATTGAAGAATTCTAACTCCATCCTCACAACCCATTTTAATAAACATTAAATTATGCTTGAGAAACTGAAATTAATTTAAACATGTTTCACCAATATATTGTAGTTGCTGGATTGTTTTTCTTAACTTCATTTTTTTTTTTTAAATGGTGGGCTGGTATTTCACAGAAGAAAATAAAAATTGGAGAACCAGATAAAGGCTATTTGGAAAAAGTTAGCCTTTTCTTTTTAACTTATGCATTTTATTTTTATATCTTTACATATATATATATGTACATGCATATACATATACATACATATATATATATATATATCCCTCCCTCCACCTTCTGAACCTTTTCTTGCAACAGAGATTAAAAAAGGAGGGGAGGGGGGAATAGTTCAGCAACACAATATATCACCCATATATGAAAGTATAGATGATTTTCCATACTCCTACTTCCCCACTTTTAAATAAAAGGAGGGTAGTGCATTTTTTTTCAACTCTTCTCTGGCGCCAGGCTTAGTCACTATAATTACATCATTCAGTTTCATTTCATTGTTCTTTTTTTTATTACATTTTTGTAGTCATGGGTATGATTTTCCTGGTTCTTCTTCCTTTATTCTAATCAACTCATTGAAGTCTTCACATATTTCTTCATATTCATTGTTTCTTTTGACCCAGTAATAGTCCATTAATTTCATGTACCACAACTTTTGTTTATCCATTCCCCAATCAATGGGCATCTAGTTTATTTCCAGCTTTCTACTACTGCAAAAAAGTGCTTCTATAAATATTTTGTTATATATTTATCCTATACTTTTCTTTAAAAGGCTGGAAGGAGACCTAAGGAAGATAAAGAAGGGAACTTCCAAGGATGGGGTAAGTCACTTTTTAGCCAAATTAGGATTAAAATTAGCTGCAGAATAGTTTAGGCATGAAAGGTTGTGTTCCATGTAATTTTCAAGTCCATGGGTGCAGTTGATTTCCCCTTATGAAGGTTAATAAACTATAATCAATGAGACTATATTTAGGACAGTTGGTCTATTACACAATCATGATGATGATCATGAAGAAAGTAGTTGACATTTGTATAATGCTTTAAGCATCACAAAGAACTTAGCATGCCTTACTTCACTTGACACTTTCCACCTACTCCCATGACCCTTTGAAATAGGTACTACCTCAGAGGAACAGAATTTATGCATCACGGCTTAAATTTAAGAATAAAAGACTCTTTCCTAGGGATGAATTCTACTTAAGGAAGGCAAGTAAAGGAATATTTTTCTGGAAATTTTTGAATCTAATCAAAAGAGCTTTAAATTGGAAAGGAAGAGGGAGGGAAAAAACATTCCTATGTTCACTAAGCAATATGATGTAGAGCAATTGTTCTCAAACATTTTAGTCTCAGTGCCACACTATACTTTTAAAAAGTATTAAGGACTCCCCCCAAAACTTTGTGAGTTATTTCTATCAATGTTTCCCATATTACAAAATTTTGAATATTAGTATTATCATTAAAATCAAAACTTAAAGGGATCTAAATGATCACACTTTGAGAACTGTTGTAGAGAGTAGCTACTATGTAGAAAGAATAGCAGTTCAAAATATAGAGAAATTCACCAGTGGGGGGAAAGAACCCAGAAATAAGACCCATGCATCAGATGTTTATATGCAAACTCAAGACAGTAGTGTAAAGAAGGCAATAATTTTCGAATAAAGAGCTAGTAGTTGGGGCAACTAGGTTAGAGCAATGGATACAGCAATAGCCCTGGAGTCCGGAGGACCTGAGTTTAAATCCAACCTCAGACACTATGTATCTGGGCAAGTCACTTAACTCTGATTGCTTCTTCCCAACACCATCTACCCCACTCCCAAAAAAAGATAAATATAAAAATGTATAATATTCCCTGCCAAAATTTGCCTTGAACAAACCATATCTTGTTTTATGTTTAGTTCTGAGAATCACATTAGAATAGAATTTCTCGTTCTATCTCTTATTTTAATGGTAATATAGAAATGCTGATGATTTATTTGGGCTTATTTTATACACTGCAACTTTGCTAAAGTTGTTAATTGTTTCAAGTAGCTTTTTAGTTTATTCTCTAGAATTGATTCTCTAGGATTCTCTATATTATCTTCAAAGAATGATAGTTTTGTTTCGTCACTGCCTACTCTAATTCCTTCAATTTCTTTTTTTCTCTTATTGCTAAAGCTAACATTTGTAGTACAATATTGAATAATGGGCATCTTTATTTCACCCCAGATCTTTTTTTTTTAAAGCTTTTTATTTGCTAAACATAAGTATGGGTAATTCTTCAACATTGTCCCTTACAAAGCTTTCTGTTACAAATTTTTCCTCCCTGGTCCCCACCCCTCCCCTAGATGGCAGGAAATCCACTACTTGTTAATTATGTTAAAATATTTGACAAATTGAATATATGTATACATATTTCCACCCTTATCATTGTTGTGCAAGAAAAATCGTATCTACAAGAAAAAAAATCAGAGAAAGGAAACACAATGCAAGCAAACATCAAAAGAGAGCATGAAAATGTTATGTTGTGTGGGGCAGCTAGATGGTACAGTGGTTAGAACACCAGCCCTGAAGTCAGGAGAACCTGAGTTCAAATCTGGTCTCAGACATTTAATATTCCCTAGCTGTGTGACCCTGAGCAAGTCACTTAACCCCAATTGCCTCAGCAAAAAAAAAAAATGTTGTGTTCCACATTTCATATCCCTCTCTCTGGGTGTATATGGCTTTCTTCACTGAACAATTTGAAACATTTCATTGTTGAAGAGAGCCATGTCCATCAGAATTGATCGTCATATAGTATTGTTGTTGCCGTGTATAATGATTTCCTGGTTCTGCTCATTTCACTCAGCATCAGTTCATGCAAGTCTCTCCAGGCCTCTCTGAAATAATCCTGCTGGTCGTTTCTTACAGAACAATAATATTCCATAACATTCATATGCCATAATTTGTTCAGCCACTCTCCAACTGATGGGCATCCATTCAATTTCCAGTTTCTAGCCACTACAAAAAGGGCTGCCACAAACATTCTTACACATGTGGGTCCCTTTCCCTCCTTTAAGATCTCTTTGGGATATAAGCCCAATAGAAACACTGCTGGGTCAAAGGGTATGCACGGTTTGATAACTTTTTGAGCATAGCTCCAAATTGCTCTCCAGAATGGTTGGATCTGTTCACAGTTCCACCAACAATGTATCAGTGTCCCAGTTTTCCCACATCCCCTCCAACAGTTATCACTATCTTTTCCTGTCATTTTAGCCAATCTGACAGGTGTGTAGTGGTACCTCAGAGTTGTCTTAATTTGCATTTCTCTGATCAATAGTGATTTGGAGCACCTTTTCATATGACTAGAAATAGTTTTAATTTCAAAATCTGAAAATTGTTCATATCCTTTGACCATTTATCGATTGGAGAATGGCTTGAATTCTTATAAATATGAGACAATTTTCAATATATTTTAGAAATGAGGCCTTTACCAGAACCCTTAAATGTAAAGATGATTTCCCAATTTATTGCTTCCCTCCTAATCTTGTCTGCATTAGTTTTGTTTGTACAAAAACTTTTTAACTTAATATAGTCAAAATTATCTATCTGGTGTTCAATTAAGAGTTCCAGATCTTCTTTGGACATAAATTTATTCCATCTCCACAGGTCTGAGAGGTAAACTATACTATGTTCCTCTAACTTGTTTACAAAATCACTCTTTATATCTAGATCATGAACCCATTTAAATCTTATCTTGGTATGTGGTGTTAGGTATGGGTCAAGCCCTAATTTCTTCCACACTAGTTTCCAATTTTCCCAGCAGTTTTTTGTCGAATGGTGAGTGCTTATCCCAAAATCTGGGGTCTTTGGGTTTATCAAACACTAAATTGCTATAGTTATTGCCTAGTTTGTCCTGTGATCCTATCCTATGCCACTGATCGACTACTCTATTTCTCAGCCAGTACCAAATGGTTTTGATGACCGCTGCTTTATAATATAGTTTTAGATCTGGTACAGCAAGGCCACCTTCACCAGCCTTTTTTTTCATTAATTCCCTTGAAATTCTTGACCTTTTGTTCTTCCAAAAGAACTTTGCTACTGTTTTTTCTAGAATTGTAAAATAATTTCTTGGGAGTTTGATTGGTATGGAACTAAATAAGTAAATTAGTTTGGGTAGTATTGTCATTCACCCCTGATCTTAATGGGAATGCTTCTAGGTTATCTCTATTATATAAAATTCTTGCTTATGGTTTTAGATAAATGCTACTTATCAATAAAAGTTTTTAATCCATTTTTTATTTTATCAATTTTATCAATTTTTCTTTATCAATATAAGGAGAATTCCATTTAGTCCTATGCTCTCTTGTGTTTTAATTAGGAATTGGTGGTTGTATTTTGTCAAAAAAATTTGCATCTATTGAGATAATCATGTGATTCGTTAGTTTTGTTATTGATATGGTCAATTATGATGACAGTTTTCCTTATATTAAACCAACCTTGCATTCCTGTTATAAATCTCACTTGGTCATAGTGTATTATCATGATCATAAGTTACTATGATCTTTTTACTAATGTTTTACTTAAGATTTTTGTATTACTATTTATTAGGGATATTGGCCTATAATTTTCTTTGAGAATCCCATTTGAAAAAGGACATTGATAAACTAGAGGCAAACCTAGGGCAACTAAGACTGGATGATTATATCATAAGAAGAGGGTCTAAAGACACTAGAGATGTTTGTTATGGTGAAAGGTCTTGAATGTATGTCCTATAAGTATAGGTTGAAGAAAAGACTAAGACCATTTAGACTGAAAAAGATCTTTCCTCACTTCAAGAACAGGACTCTCCATTATAACATGCTAAGCTATTAGGGCGAATTTCTCCACTTATTGAATAGTATCTTTGGCTAAAAGAAGGGTAAAATCCCCATAGTAACAGACCCTATGTTTAGCACCAACACAGCCTCTGTTATAAGAAATTACAAAGCTGACACTGAGCAATGCTGGATCCTTCCAAATAAATGTCTATAAAATTTAAAACAAAAAGTCTAAATTGGAAATAATGAAAAAATTATCTATGCACAATGAATTATTTTAATTCTTGTTTATTCTCCAGAAACTTTTTTAAAAATCTTTTTAAAAAATTCCACAGAACATGATATACAAACCAAAAGAAAATTTCCTAGCTCCTCATTGTTTCTCCCTTATGAGTGGACAATGCTGAAATGAATTTAGTCATTCAACAGAGTCTATTTAGTCAGTCAACAGAAACTGGGGTTTGGGAGGATGCAAATGTTTCTTCAGTAACTAAACTCTTCTTCTACCATTAGTTGTGGCTATAGGACTTTGTGGAGAGAGGTACTACACACTTGGCAGCAGCATCTTGGGTCTACTTGAATTCTTCTTTCTATAAAACTCATTTATTTAGTGGAGGGACTAGAGAAATAATCTGCTTGAACCATTAGCCATAGTTTCCTTTTTCAAGTAGATAACCTCTAAGATTACTTCCTTTATCTGTAATGGAGATATAAGAGGAAGAAGGAAGAAGGAAGAACATATAAAACTAGCAATCTAGAGCTCACAGTAAAAAGTTGAAGGAGAAGCAGAAAAGATGTTTAAAACAATACAGAAAAAAAGCTTTTTCTGTTTCCAGTTTTAGGTACTGGAACTCACCACATGGAACAAATTCTAAACCGGGTCAGTCCCACTGCAAATTTTAAGGTAAGCAAAGATCAACTTGATGTCCTGCTTCCTCAATGGTTAGGAATTAATCTGAACAACATAACCATTAAGATGTAAATGACTAAATTCTAAATGCCACTTCTGGAAGGGGAGAGTAAGTTTTACCATTTTAATAGGTGACAAACTATTAAACTAAGAAATAAATCTCTAATGTGAAGTGTGTGTTGCCTATATAGATTATGTGTATACACATGGGTCTGTCACATTTACTTAGAATGGAGTCTCACCTCTCATTCTCCAAGATGCTTTTATTCATTCAACTAACATTTTTAAGATATCTACTATGTGTCATGCTCTGTGCTATGTCCTGAGGACACAAAGGCAAAAAGACAATCCCTTTTTCAAGGAGTCCACACTAATGGGGGAGACAACATGTAAACAACTATATAAACAAAATACATACACTATAAATTAGAGATATTCAATAGAGGGAAGGTACTAGTCTTAATAGGAGATAAGGAAAAGTTCCTTATAGAAGGTAGGGCTTTAAATGAGATTTGAAAGAATCTAAGGAAGTTAGGAGGCAGAGATAAGGAGGGGAAAAGTTCTAGGCAAGGAGGATAACCAGTGAAAATGCTTTGGAGTAGGTTTTCTGTCAGGCAAGGAGCAGAAGACTGGGACCATGAGGCTAGCCACTCTATTCTTCTTTGAAAAGGGTAGAATTATGCCTTTCTGACATCCAGATACTATTGGTCTAGGGGAAATAAAATTTAAATACAAGCCATTCTCCTGATCACTATTTGTTAACAGGGAAGGAGTATACTAACTCTATCTAAAGGCTTGTCTCTTCCCATCAAATGCCAAAATCACAAAAGTGATCATATATAAGTACCAAATAAACTGATTTTTCTCAAGCTGAAAGCAAACAGAAATCAGAGAAGTTATACAGACAAGAATATACCAACCAACACAAAGAGAGAATGAGTTTTTCATTGGAAATGAAAAACCGCAACTCAACCAGAAAACAAACTCCTCAACTTCTCCCAAGGGAAAATCCCCCAAGCTTCCAGGATGGGCAAACAGGGAACAGGGATATGCTTGAGATGCTAGTTCCTCCAGATGGTGGCCTCTTCTGGAATCTTCCTCAACCTCTAGATACCTCTTTCTCTGAAGAGAATCTGGAATTATAACTTTTTTTCTCCTCTGTCTGTCTCTATCTCTCTTGTGTCTCTATATTTGTCTCTTTTGTCTCTCTGTGTGTCCATCTGTCTCTCTCTGTCTCTCTCTCTGTCTCTATCTTTCATGTACAATCATGTTAAATATATTTCCATATTAATCATGTTGTGAAAGAAGAATCAGAACAAAAGAGGAAAATATCAAGAAAGAAATTTAAAAAATCAAAAAAGTGAAAATAATAAGCTCAGATCTGCATTCAGATTCCAGAGTTCTTTCTCTGGATTTGGATGGAATTTTCCATCATGTCTTTTTTTTCTCTCAATAGTAATTTATTTTTCCAAATACATATAAAAATAGTTTACAATGTTCATTTTTGTAAGACTCTATGTTCCAAATTTTTCTCCTTCCCTCCTTTGCCTTCCCCCTCCCCAAAATAACATGCAATCTATATAGGTTTAATATATACAGTTCTTTTAATCATATTTACATATTTGTCATGTTGTGTAAGAAAAATCAAACCAAAAGGGAAAAGAAACAAGAAAGAAAAAGCAAGCAAACAAGCAAACAAAAAAAAGGTGAAAATACTATACTTTCATAACATTCAGTCTTCATAGTTCTCTCTCTGGATACAGATAGCATTTTCTATCCCAAGTTTACTGGAATTGTTTTGAATAACCACATCATCACAAGTCTTTTGGAATAGTTTTAGATCACTGTATTGCTAAAGTAAACTAAGCTTGTCATAGTTGATCATCCCACAGTGTTGCTGTTATTGTGTACCATGTTCTTCTGGTTCTGCTCACTTCCCTCAGCATCAATTCATGTAAGTCTTTCCAGGTTTTTCTGAAATCTGCCTGCTCATCATATCTTTTTATTAAAAATTTT
>JAJPUD010000107.1:709242-731806 GCA_023553655.1 Myrmecobius fasciatus
CTGTTTCACCCATTCATTCTTTAGGATAAAATTATTTAGTTTCCAATTGGTTTTTGGTCTATTTTCTCCTGGCCTTATATTGCATGTGATTTTTATTCCGTCGTGATCTGAAAAAAATACATTTATTATTTCTGCCTTCCTGCATTTGATTTTGAGGTTTTTGTGTCCTAACACATGGTCAATTTTTGTATAAGTTCCATGGACTGCTGAGAAAAAAGTAAACTCCTTTCTGTCTCCATTTAATTTCCTCCAAAGATCTATCATACCTAACTTTTCTAACATTTTGTTTACCTCCTTAACTTCTTTCTTATTTATTTTGTGGTTTGATTTTTCAAGTTCTGAGAGAGGGAGGTTGAGATCCCCCACTATTATAGTTTTGCTGTCTATTTCTTCTTGCATCTCTCTGAACTTTTCCTCTAGGAATTTCCATGCTATACCACTTGGTGCATATATGTTTAGTATTGATATTTTATCTATGGTACCCTTTAGGAAGATATAATTTCCTTCTTTGTCTCTTTTAATTAAATCTATCTTTGCTTTTACTTGGTCTGAGATCAGGATTGCTACCCCTGCTTTTTTTTGTTCACCTGAAGCATAATAGATTCTGCTCCAACCTTTTACCTTCACCCTGTATGTATCTCTGTGTTTTAGATGTGTTTCTTGTATACAACATATTGTTGGATTCTGGTTTTTAATCCAGTCTGCTATCTGCTTCTGCTTTAAGGGCGAGTTCATTCCATTCACATTCACCGTTAAAATAACTAATTCTGTATTTCCTGCAATCTTATTTACCCTCTGCTCATCATATCTTATTGCAATAATATTCCATTACATTCATATACTAAAACTTATTCAGTCATTCTCCAAATTAATGGGCATCTCCTCTATTTCTAATTCTCTGCTACCACAAAAAGAGCTCCTATAAATATTTTTGTGCATGTGGGTCTTTCCCCCTTTTTATGACCTCTGGGATACAGACTTAGCAATGGTATAGTTGGGGTGTGTGTACATACACACACACACACACACACACACACACACACACACACACACACACACAATGTCTTCTTTTAAGTCAGAAGTCAGAAGATTTTTCCTCTCCAAGCTTTTGCCATCTCCAACTCTAAAGGAGGATCCTGAACAACAATGATCTTGACTAATGAGGAGAGCCTTATGCAAATGGATTTAAAACCTAGATTACACTTATAATTATTTCCAGGCTAGAAGGTTAGATTGGGATCTTGTCTAAATCACAGATATTGCCCAAATTCCCAAGATCATGCCAATATTTTCAATATACTGGCATTCTCCAGAAAGCAAAACCAATTACTAATGCTGCCAGCACAATGCTAGATACTTTAAGTACAACAGTAAAAATGAAAGTCCATACAACATGGAAAGAAATAAATATATAGAAAATATACTGAAAGTAAAGACAAAGTAATAGGGGCCTATTTGTACAAGGAGTACTAAATACCTGAGAAGATTAGGGAAAAAAAAGGTGATGAGTAAAGAAAGCATTCTAGGTATAGGTGACAGTCAATGCAATGTCATAGATACTAAAGATAGAATGTCATGAATAGCAAGTGGGCAAATTTGATTAGAAAAGAGAAGTTGCAAGGAAATTAATGATAATAACAACAATCATGACACAATTAGATCAGGTAAATTACACACCTGTTAGATTGGCTAAAATGACAGGAAAAGTTAATGATGAATGTTGGAGGGGATGTGGGAGGGCTGGGACACTGATGCATTGTTGGTGGAGCTGTGAACGGATCCAGCCATTCTGGAGAACAATTTGGAGCTACGCTCAAAAAGTTGTCAAACTGTGCATACCCTTTGACCCAGCGGCATTTCTATTGGGCTTATATCCCAAAGAGATCATAGAGGAAGGGGGGGGCATATGTGCAGGAGTGTTTGTGGCAGCCGTTTTTGTGGTGGCTGGAAACTGGAAATTGAATGGATGCCCTTCAATTGGAGAATGGCTGAATAAATTATGGTATATGAATATTATGGAATATTATTGTTCTGTAAGAAATGACCAGCAAGATGATTTCAGAGAGTCTTGGAGAGACTTACATGAACTGATGCTGAGTGAAATGAGCAGAACCAGGAGATCATTATACACGGCTACAACAGTACTATATGACAATCAATTCTGATGGACATGGCTCTCTTCAACAATGAAATGCTTCAAACCACCTCCAATTGTTCACTGAAGAAAACCATATACACCCAGAGAGAGGGATGTGAAATGTGGACCACAACATAACATTCTCATACTCCTTGATTGATGTTTGCTTACATTGTGTTTCCTTTATCTGATATATCTTTTGTGTAGATAAGATTTTTCTTGCACAACAATGATAAGTTTGGAAATATGTTACATATTTCCATATACATGTGGAAAAATACATATATTCGATTTGCCAATATTTTAACATAATTAGCATGTAGTGGATATCCTGCCATCTAGGGGAGGGGTGGGGAGTTGGGGGGAAAAATTTGTAACAGAAAGCTATGTAAGGGTTATTGTTGAAGAATTACCCACACATATGTTATGCAAATAAAATAAAATAAAAATAATAAAAATTTTTAAAAAATTAGATCAGGTAAGAGAATTGAAAGGACTAGAAATACCATATGAAATTTTTTTAAATTGTAAAAATTCATGAAATTCAAATTAAAGCAACTACAAAATTGATAAAGAATCCAAAGAAACACCAGTCTTATAATCAGAGTCAAATTCTAAGTTCAAATCCAACTTCAGATACTTACTAATTATGTGACCTTAGGCAAGTTAGTTAACTCTGTCTCAGTTTCCTCAACTGTAAAATGGAGATAATAATAATATTTGCCTCCCAGGGTTGTGGGTGAGAATCAAATGAGATGATATCTGTAAAGTTCTTAGTACTGTACCTAGCACACATTAGGAACAATGTTGATACTCTCTATTATTGTTATTACTATTATTATTTATTATTACATTGACCACTTTTCTCATGTGACCAACTTCATTCTGTTTACCACTGCAAAAAAGGAGGGCAGATCTGACTGAGAGACGCTGAGGAAAGGTCAATACTGAATTTCCTTGGTCTGACATTTCTTTCATCCTAAGAAGACTGTTTGTGGGGGGAAAATGAGATCTAATCACTTTGGCTCTAAAAATCCAAATGCTGGCTATGTCTGATTCCTTGCCTGCCATTATTCTCAGAAAGTTCAATAATGAATAGAGAAGGCTTGTAACATTCTGTACAACTTGCCTCAACTAGTGGTATTTTGCAATGTTATTAAAACATTTATAGCCAAACTCCATTGTAAGGTGATTAGGGTCTCTACTCTGTTCCTGAACAAGAAGAGAATAATTAAATAGAGTACTGGGCTTAGAGTCAGGAAAATGAATTCAAATCTGGCCTCAGATGTTTATTAGCTGTGACAAGTTTATTTAATCCTGTTTGCCTCAGTTTCCTCACCTGTAAAATGAGCTGCAAAAGGAAATGGCAAATCCTTCTCATACCATTCCCAAGAGAACCCCAACATGGGGACATGAAGAGTTGAACACAACTGAAAACAACTAAACAACTATGTCTTGCACCATTTAGAGACACTTGTTTTCTTGGAGAATGCTACCAACAGTGGGAGGAAGGTCTTATAACTACAACTGATTTAGAGAAAGCAGGAAGGCAGGTTTGGCTCACAAGACCATGAATGTCCCCACAGCAAAATAATTGTAGAAAATTGTGTCTATTATGTGGCTCTTACACACTTTCTTTTATGTCCATGATCGATCCTAGCATCACATCTCTACTTTCTTCACAGACTCTCCTTTTGTTTCTGGTGAGGACCCTTCTTTTTAATCCAGATGTCACCTTCTGCCTAAGGTCCCTCCATTAGCATTGTGTGTACCCTAGAAACAAGGCCAGATCTCATATGTCCTATAACACTTCTGACTTCTGAGACTGCATCATTGAATACTGTCCAGTTCAAACAAATTCAGGTTCTATCACTATACAACAAAATGTCCCTGTAGCATCATTCACCTAACTTCATGTATTTTAAGTGTATACTTGGAAATTGCATTGAAGGCTGATTTTCCCCTGTTTGAATAGTTACATCATAGTTATATCTCTCCTGACAGGCCCTAATCACATTGCCATCTAGAATGACATGCTGAAGAAAATGTAAAAACTTATGAATTAAAATAGATGATTGTTTATTGAAAACAGAGGAAAGGAAGAAAACTCTCCTCCAAACCATCAATTTTACATCTCAGAAAAGACACCATATATTCCCTTAATTGAAATTGAAAAAGGTAACAGCTTTTCTACTTACAAATTCTTTTTTGTATCTATATGGCTTGCAATTATAACATTAATATAATTCAACAACTATAAAGAGCTTTCAATGATCAAAACACTGAAGAAAGATTTTTTAAAATCAAGTAATCAACAAGCATTTATTAACCACCTACTGTGGACCAGACCCTATGTTAGATGCTTGGAAATATATAGACAAAAATGAAATTGCTCTTACAGTCTACTGGAAGAGAAAAATATTCACACATATAAAAGTCTGTTCAAAAGGTATAAAGGGTAATTGTATAGGAGGCATTAGCAACTAGGGGGAACAAGAAAGGCTTCATGAAAAATGCTATCCACCTTTAGAGAGAGAACTGATGAAGTCTGGGTGCAAATCAAAGTATAATTTCCTTACTTGGTTTTTTTTAAAAAAATATGGCTAATATGGAAATGTGTTTTTCATGATTTCATATAATTGACATAATTCTGCTTTATCTTCTCGGTGGGTGGGGAAAGGATGGGAGGGAGAAAATTTGGAACTCAAAATTTAAAAAGAAAAGAATGCTAAAAACAAATAATAAACTTGGGGGGGGTGGCTGGAGGGAGAGAAGAGAAGAAAAGCTTCATGTAGAAAGCTATCCTTTACCTGAACTTTAAAGAAACTAGGTGAGGAGAGAGGCTCAGCTATGGGGGAGGAGGAGGCAGGGGCATATTGTTCCTTCTTACTTTTTTCTCGTAGAATTCCTACTTTCTTCAAAAATCAGACCAAATACAATCTTCACATGAGGTTTTTTACTTATCCTCTCAGATTTCAGTATCTTCCTCTTTTAGTTACCTTGTATTTAATATGTATGTGAATGTATATATGTATATATCCATGCATACTTATAAGTATTCCTCAGTGTAATGTAAGCTCCTGGAGACAAGGAGATGTTTCATTTTTATCTTTTTATCTCCAAAGCCTAACATAGTATCTGGCACATAGTACATGCTTAATAAATGACTACTTATTAACTGATTGGTTGATAAAGCAAAACAAAGTCTTCAAATAATTGAAAGATTATATATAATAACAAGGTTAGAATTTGATCAAATGGTTAGAAAAAGAATTGTGTGAGTCACTGTGGGATATTAACATTCAAACTCAGCATTAGCTAATAAAGTGAACTGAAAACAATTTATAAAGGAAAGTGGCATTTTCTTTTAACCTTAAAATATCATATAAATGTGAACTATTATGATTATGTAGCAGGAATCTGACCAATAAGAAGCCAGTCCTGGGAGAATTGCAGGGGATTTATGTGGATGTTTGGTGAGCCGGCTTGGGGAAATGCATAAGGAAAGCCCTACTGTTCACCGGAGAAAGCATAGCTATTCTATGACTGCTCTTACTATGGGTCTAAAAAGGACCTTTTGATTGTCTCCTGAGCTGGCACTGGTTCTTCATACAAAAAGCACTCACTTGCCACATCAATTTTTCTCTCCCTGGCTATGTTTGAGTGAGGTAAACAAAGCTCTATGAGCCTCCAGGAGAAAGTGATGTCTGCAGTCCTCTCTTGGGTCCTAAAGCTATTGTTTTGAAACAAGATGGCCTCTTAAACTACCTTCTATTTGTGTCTTCTTTCCATTGGAAGATGGTCTCCTGAGACTTGAAGAGCTCAGGAGAAAAGAGATCCAGTGATGAGGGTCTGAACTGGGGCTGCCAGCAGGTGAGCTCTACCTACACGGACATGGAAAAGAAATCTGCTTCCCCCTGTCTAGTAACAGATTGATGTAAAAATGCCACATCTTATTAAAGTAAGGGAGCAATTCAATTCATAGCCATGCTACATTCAGAAGTGACCTTGATGTACCATATACTTTGTAGCATTATGTTTGATTCCACTCTTCCCAGGTACTGAGGTGATAGAAGGGAGGAGTGAGCCCCACTGGTGCTGGGGAAATGCTTTATAACTTCTGTTCTTTACGAAAAGTTTTCAGTAAATATATTGATGTTAATTAGTCAAGATGATGCTGGACCACTAATCACTGGTTCAATCCACTAGTTGAATAGATATTTACTGGTAACTAATATAATGAAGAACACACCTAAATGAAAGCTTGAGACTATAGCATTAGGAACTTCCCCTCAGGAGTACTCCTTAGGAATCTCAGGGGGACATGTAGCTAGACAATTCTTAAGGGATCCAACTCATGTTAATGAGAGTTAGGATACAGGACCCCAGAGTTTTAAGGAAAACATCTAGTAATAATGATATAAAAGAAGTGTATAATCCAAATATATGTTCATAGTTTTCCTGAAGATTTTTTAAAATATGCTTTCTTCCCTTCACTCCATTAATTTTACAATTATAGCATTTTTTATTCTATTTCTTAATGGATTTTTTCTCATTAGGCTTTCTATTTTTGAGGACCACAAATTCAACCTGAAAAAAATTTTGTTAAATGGCCAGGTAAAAGAAAGACCAGTTCTTTAGGCTAAATCATCAATGCAACTATAAATACAAAGTCAGATATTCAGATTCCATGCTACTCACCCATTAGTAACTTTTCTACCAGGAAGGCAAAAGTTGAGTAAGTAGGTAGCAATGGCAAGAGGTAATTATGGGAAATTAGAAAAGGGTGACAGGAAATGGAGGAAAGGAATGAGTCAAAGATTAAATCTAGATGTGTTGACTTGGGAGTGTATGTGTGTTGTGTATCCTTGTCTACCTCCATTTCTTTAAAATAGACATCAGTTTCTCATAGCTATCATAGATTCAAAGACCAAAACCAATTTCTAGCCCAGAGCAAGTGGATGTGGTTTTTATAAAAATGATTTAAACACCCAATGATGGAAATTCTATATCATATATATTGTGATCATATGATTCTATATGAGATCATGTTCATGTCAAAGTATTAGTTTTGGTGATGGGAACTATTGCTGTAAGCTTCTTTTATTAGCTTTTTACTGATATTAGATGAATATGAGAATGCCAGCACCTCAAGAATGATTTCAAAACCAAATTTCAGCCTGCCCTAGGATTTTGGAGATGGGTTGTCACCCCGTGATGAATTGCTAGTCCTGAAGACAAGCATCTTTTGTACAAAGTATAAGCAGCAGTCAGTCATGCAAATTTCCTCCTCCTCCTCTGCCAAGCAGATTATCTCATCTGGCAAGCTTCTCTTTTTCCTTCATTTTAGTGTATGAAATATGCAAAACACAAGCAAATGAGCCAACAGCAGCAGTCTGAAAATTTTATAAAAAACTGAACTATGAAAGAGTTAAAATATGCCCTGCAGGAATCCAAATATATTTTTTAAAGAAAAATATGTAAAAGATAATTTGCATAAAATATTGATATATGAATCAATACAGATTCACAATTACTAATTCTTGAAAACCAAACAGTAGAGGAAAAATCAAAATTGTCATTTTGAGAAAACAGCCATAAAACTATAGCTTCTAAACATTTTTTAGAATTATTATAAAGCTGCCCATATTAAATTGCTTACTGTCTCAGGAAGAGAAGAGGAGAGAGGGGAAGAGAATGTGGAACTCGAAATCTAAAAGAATAAATTCTTTAAATTATTTTCATATGTAATGGAATAAACAAAATATTTTAATTTTTTAAAGAATTATAATAAAGTTGCCAACATGAGCAGTTAATAAAGTTGTGTAAAAAATTCCAAGTTCTTCCTCCCTCCTTCTCTTTCCCTCTCTCCTCTCTCTCTCTCTCTCTCTCTCTCTCTCTCTCTCTCTCTCTCTCTTTCTCTCTTCCTATTTTTACCAGAGGTAGAAAGCTTCTGGTAAGGAATTTTTCTACCATAAAGTAATATATTTCCATACTAGTTGAACATAAATAATAGAAAAGCCCATATAGTAAAATGGTCTAAAACTCAATCCTCATAAAATCAATGGAAAATCCTTTCCTCCCAAAACTCTTCACTAATGAAGAAAAGGGAAGAAATCTTTAAGAGTTAAAAAATACATTCTAAAAAGGAAAGGATACTTTGAATTTTTGCTGGAATAGCTGTTCAGGAATCTCTTTACCTTCCAACCTGTGCCTCTGGGAAGGCTGGAGGGAGGAATTACTTGAATTGCTTATGGAGAACTTTTCATGGCAGCATCAGACCTTCTTAACTATCATTAGACTGTGCTCAGTTTCTAAGGATGTCAATCATAGCCAGCTCCACATCCTAGTTCTCAGAGGTTTCAGTTCTGACAATCACTGCAAATTTCACCTATGCAACCACTGTTCTATTCTGTACCTGTCTGCTACAGATCTAGATGGTGGGTAGAATTTGCTGTACCTTACAAATATCATCTTAGATTCATATAAAACTTTACAATGTTGTTGTTGATTTGTTTGTTTGTTTGAGACAAGATCTTCTTACATGCACAAAGCTGGAAGTGCAATGGCCACTCATGGCTCCATACTACTAATAATCCACAAGGGAGCAGTAATCTCTCTTTCTGAGCAGTGCTAGTAAATCCCTCCTCAAACAGCCTAGAGACACCTCCTTACTCTCAGGGTTCCCCATATTGATGTGGATACCTAATTGGCTTAGCTTTTCTGCAATTCAAAACTCCTGAGCCTAAGTGATCCATCAGCCTCAACCTCCTCAACAGTAGCAATACTTTATATTTCTAACAGTACATTTATCTGTACACTATCTAACACTGACTTTGAAATAGGGTTATTAGCATTATTTTGCAGATGCATAAAGTTAGAATTAGAAGGAAGAAATTACTTACCTTCAAATGACAGAACTAGATATGAAAAGGAAATTGAGGAAATAAGCATAGATAAAAAAGAAACAAAATTAATGCTTTTTGTTCAATTAAAATTATTTGAAAATTAGTAACTTTGTCAAAGTTAAAAAATATAAAATAAAAACACTTTAATCATCAGCTTTTCTGTATGCTATCAACAAAACCCAATGGGAAGAGAGATTGCATTCAAAATAACTAAGAGATGTATAAAATAATTATACACACAGGAATTATATTAATACAATACCTCTTTAGATAATTTAAACAGAACTAAATAATTGGAGAAATATTAATTACTCATGTTTAGGCTGTGCCTATTTATTGAAAATTATAAAAGTATCTAAATTAAGTATCAGCATCAAATTAATGAAATTTACAAAAATTATTTATTAGAACTGGAAAAATAATAAAATTCACTTGGAGAAACAAAAGATAAAGAATTTGAAGGCAAACAATGAAAAAAATGGCAAGGAATATAAGATCCAGCAGTATGAGAGCTATTCTATTGTAGAACCACACTACATAGCAATAACCATCAGAACCGCAGAAAAGCTAAGCCTATTTGATATCCACATAAATATGGGGAATTGTGAGAACTGGGGCCTCCAGGCTTTCTAAGGAGGGATTTATTAGCTCAGATCAGAAAGAAAGATCATTGCTCCCTTGTGTATTATTAGTGATAAGAAGACCTTGTCTCAAAAAGAAGCATTTATTAAGCTCCTACTGTGTGCTAGAGGCCATAATAAGCACCTTTAAAATATTATCTAATTTTATCATCATAACAACTCTGGAATCAAGGTGCTATTATTATTCTCATTTTACAATTGAGGAAACTGAGAAAGACAGAGGTTAAATGACTTGCTCTGGTTCATACATCTAGTATCTGAGACCAGATTTGAACCTGCAACCAGGTTTAGTGTTCCACCCCTCTGTACCACCTAGCAGCCTCTTTAAGAAAAGTTCAATAGAATAAATTAGATAGGGGCAGCTAGGTGATGCAGTGGATAGAGCACTAGCCCTGAAGTCAGGAGGACCTGAGTTCAAATCTGGTCTCAGACACTTAACATTTCCTAGCTGTGTGACCCTGGGCAAGTCACGTAACCTCAACTGCCTCAGCAAAAAGCAAAATAAATAAATAAAAATTAAAAAAAGAATAAATTAGATACATAAGCACACAAAGAGAGAAGCATAGGCCTTAATATTTTTTCTAACTATGAGTTTTGATAGAATTCTTGACCAAGAAAGAGATGAAGAATGATCATAGAAGAAAAAATGGGTAATTGAAATTACATAAAATAGGAAATATTTTGCATAAACAATTTCCTTCTCCTCAAAAAAAGTTTGCAACAAATATCTTTGATAAAGTAATAATGACCAAGATATATGAAAAATTTAAATTCAGTATCAAACATAAGGATTCAAATCTATAGGGTGTCCCAACAGTGTTAGTATGTGGTTTTAAACCATTTTTAATTAGTTACAGAACAAGACCCATTCCACAATAGATTGAAAGGCCAAAGATAAGAACAGCAGTTTTCAAAGAAAGAAAACTATATGAAGATAGGGAACTGTCTTTTGCCTCTTTTTGTTTCCCAAGATCTTAGCACAGTACCTGACACATAGTAGATACTTAATGAATGTTTATTGATTGATGGATCTGAAAAAAAATATATGGTAAAAAGAACAGTTTCAAAGAAACTTGGAAAGACTCATATGAACTGATGAAGAATGAAGTGAATAAAATCAGAACAATTTATATAATAACAACATTAAAAAATAACTTTGGAAGGCTTATAAATTTGATTCCACAATTACCTACAGATTCCAAAGGATTGTTGATGAAGCATGGTACCAACCTGTTGATCCAAGAGAGAAGACTTATGATATATACATTTTCAGATATAGTCAATCTATGGGTTTGATTTTTTTTGCTTGACTATGCATATTTGTTTCCAAATTTTGTTGTTGTTTTTCTAATGAAGATGGAGAAATGGAAAGGGGGACAGCAATAAAAATTGGAAGGAAAGGAAGGAAGGAAGGAAGAAAGGAAGGAAGGAAGGAAGGAAGGAAGAAAGGAAGGAAGGAAGGAAGGAAGGAAGGAAGGAAGGAAGGAAGGAAGGAAAGGAAGGAAGGAAGAAAAAAAGGAAGAAACAAAGAAAGAGAGAGAGAAAGAGAAAGAAAGAGAGAGAAGGAGGGAAGGAGAGAGAGGGAGGGAGAGAGAGATGGAGGGAGGGAGGGAGGAGGGAAGGAAGAAAGAAAGGAAGAAAAAAGCATTTTTGAAATGCACAGAAGTGAACAGAAGGCAGTTCTAAAAGAAACACAATTGAGAAGAACAATTTTGAGGATTTCACATTTATTTTATTTTTGAAAAATAAGTTTTATGAAATAGAAATTCCATTTCATGTCCAATGCTCATTTTCTGTTCTATTGTTTCTATTCTTCTCTCTCTCTCTCTCTCTCTCTTTCTCTCTCTCTCTCTCTCTCTCTCTCTCTCTGTGTGTGTGTGTGTGTATAAATTTATCTTGTGACTCTTCATTTTATTTGGATTATTTATTATTTTTTTAAAATCACAGAGCTAGTGACAATAGGACCCAGGACTGGCCTTGAGTCTAGGTATCTTCCAAAGTTAGCATGATTTCACTTATGGAAATATTTTAAACATATTTTAATCAGTGGTTTAGTCATTTACATTTGGAAATTAATTGAATCTTTAGAATAAATTTTTAATCACTGTAAAGTGTCTATTAGTTTATATATTAGTATTATGGACCCTAAAACTACATAAGTGAAGGATCTAATATTAGATCTTATGTATTCTTCCTAATTAAGAATAATGCTTACCTTGCTTCTCTGATCAATGATCAGATTTTTAACCCAAAGTCAAAACAAAGCCATATGATTTACACCATGTCTTATAAACTAAGTTTAAATTCTCCTTGTCTAAAGTATGGAAGTTTCAATTAGAACAAGCTCTTGTCTTTTCTAGAATGACTGCCAGCTTTTATTATCATAACTCTATATCAGGAACAATTATTTAGCCCTGATTATATGCAGAAAACTGAAAGAATATTGGGCCCTTCTTCTCCCTTCTCCATATCACTAAATCCCCATTACATTCTCAATTATTTTTTCCTCTGCTCCTATCTCTGAGGATTCTCTTTTTTAAGGCCAATTGTTCTGCATACTTTCTTGCTTCAATCCTTCCCATCTTCTCTGAGAGACTTCCACCTAGATCATTCCCTTTCTCCCTTTGTATGGATTGTATGGATTGGCTCCTACTCAAGTGTCTGGGTATTCCACATCATTAAAAAACCTTCATTTTGAAGGCTGCCATACCCGCAAGCTATTTTCCTATATGTCATATTCCTTTTATGACCAAACCCTAGAAAGACTTTTTCCAGACTTGAGAACTTCTAATGATTCTTCCAGCTCTAAATTGATCATATATAACTTTTTGTTAATTTTTTCCCCTTATATCAAACTTAAATCTGCCTCTAAATCTATAGCTTCCAACCATTGATTCTTGTTCTAAGCCCACTAGAGAAAAACATAACGATGCCTCTCTTTCAAATCTCTTTATTAACTGACTGATATTAATCAATAAACATTTATTAAACACCTAGTATGAGCTGGTACTCTATTAAGACCTGGACACACAAAGAAAGGCAAAAGACACTTCTTGCCCTTTTGGGAGTAGCCCACACATAAAAAAGAAGCTGGAGAGTAGGGGAGAAAAGGAATAGAGGAATCTGGCATCAGGACATGATGAAATCCTGAACTTTTTATGACATGATCTCCAGGCCTCTCATTATCCTGATAGCCATCTTCTGGAGGTTCTCCAGCTTATAAATTTCCTTCCTAAAAATGTGGTATCCAGAACTGAACATAATATTCTAATTGTCTGAATAGAGCAGATTATAAATTATCTCTTGTTCTGGAAATTGTGCCTGTGTTAATGCAGTCTCCAATCACATTCATTTTTATGGATGTTACTGTTTACTCATGTTGATCTTCCAGAGTAACCCAAAATTTGTTTTTTAAATAGCAACTGTTGCCTATCTCCACCTGAATATATGAAGTTTTTTTAACTGAAGTAAGACCTTTATATTTGCTCATAATTTAATCTCACCTAATTAGATTTAGCTTCTTATTTTAATTTTTCATAATTCAATTATCTATCTTTCAATGTTTTAATCATTCCTTCAAGCTTTGTATCACCTGAAAAATTTTAAAGCATGAATGAATGCATTTAAGTCTTTATTAAATCCTCACTGTGCTAAGTGCTAGGAATACAAATAGCAAAGCAAGAAAGTCCTGATCTCAAAGGTTTCACATTTTAATAGGTGAAGACAGCAAGTATAGGATTTTTCAGTTCCAAGTTAGATGGGAAGATCTCATGATTCCTAGGTTGTAACAGTAAAGCAGATGGCAATGCATCTTCTTCAATTTCTTTCTTGTTTTGATCTTGTTAACTAGATCTTGTTAACTTTGCAAAGACTGGTGATAAGAACTGTTTTTTCAGGGTCTTAAGTAAATCCAGTTGCTCATGAATTAGGGACTAGTGCATCTAAAGTAGTTGGCAGGTAGGTGGCACAAAGGATAGAATCCTGGGATTGGAAAAATGAAAGATCTGAGTCCAAATTTGGCCTCAGACACTTATGAGTATATCTGCGGGCAAGTTACTTGACTTCTGTCTACCTTAGTTTCTTCAACTATGTATATCCCTATTTTAATAGGGATAATAATAACACTGATCTCACAAGATTGTTATGAGGATCAAATAAGATAATATTTATAAAGTTTTTAGCATAGCTCCTGACACATAGTAGGTACTTCATAAATGTTTATTCCTATCCTTTCTCTTCCCAATTATGCACCTCAAATCCCTTGATATTCTTGCCCATTTTCTGATCCTTTTCTCCATTGTAAGAGGATGAAGTAGTACTTTTCAATCTTACTAAAATCAAATCTTCTTGATCAAGTCCAAATTTATATGCTCTTGATTCTAGGTCCTCCCAACTCCACTGAAATCCTAATATCTGGAAGCCTACCATCTTCAAATTATTATGTCATGTTTATTTTCCCTTTCTCAGTAAAACTCATAGGAAAAACTAAGCAGACTTAAATTTCCTTTCTTTGTACTCACTGTGTAGCACTTTGTATTCTGCCTTCTACTCTCATTACTCAACTGAAATTGCTGCCTCCCAAAGATTCCAGAAATTTCTTTAAAAAAAAAAAACAAAATAAAATTGATATCTTTTTAAATATATCCATCAGATCCCAGAATCTGTGAATTCTAGAATCCCTTCCATTTTCCCTCTTGAAGAGCCACCTCACATAACAAATAATATTTTTGAAGAAAACAGAAAAGGAGGAAAGAGAAAAATCAGTAAAATCAATCAATACGTAGAAAAATTCTGAATATTTAGGTAGTGTATTACACCTGTGGACCTCCTACCTCTGCAAATGGATGGGGTTGGTGTTTCTTCTCATATCCCTTCTTTGGAGCCATACTCATTTTGGGGGGTAATTTTGCATTTATTTTTGATTATTCCATTCACGTTATTGTAATAATTGTATACATTGTTTTCTTGACTCTGCTTGCTTCATTCTGCATCAAATTCATGTAAATATTTCTGTGTTCTGCATTCATATTTGTAATTTCTTATAGCACAATAATACTTCATTTCATTCATGTGCCACAATTTGCTTAGTTGATTGATAACTATCTATTTTGTTTTCAAGTCTCTGCTACCATAAAAAGTGTTGCTTTTAATATTTTGGCATGCATATGATGATTTTCTTCTTATCAATGAGCGCATTTACTTGGTGTCTCAGTCTAATAGTAGAATCTTTGGGTCATAGGATATGAACATTTTAATCACTTTATTTGCACTATTCCATATTGCTTTCCAAAATGATCAAATTCTTCACCAACAAAGCATTAGTATGCCAAACTTACCCCAACTCCTCCAGTATTGACTATTCCATCTTTCAGCAATCTTTAAATAGTATGTTTTTTTCTCAGTCCTCATCCTTCTTGAATTGTATGTTGTCTTTGACTCCCATGGACTACTTTCTCCTCCTGACTACTTTCTTCTCTCTAGGGTTTTGTAGCACTGTTTTGTCTTAATTCTCCTCCCATCTGTCTGATCACTACTCAGTCTCCTCTATCAGCCCATTATACATATCATAACACCTAACTGTGAGAATTCCCAAAAGGTTCTGTCCTCAGCACTATGCAGAATAATATTCTTCTAACTCTTACCCTTATTATTTTTGTAGGGGCTACAATACTTGATTTTAATGAGATTTAAAGAATTTTATTTTCACAGTCTTTTAAATTTATATTGTTAACAAGCATATTTTGAAGAAAAGAAAATTCCTGATGTAACTTTTGGAAATAAATTTTATTGGAGTAGGTATTTTAATTACTGTTTATTTTCTGGTTGCAAAGCTTTGGGATATAGAAATTTCTCTCAATCTAATTAATTTAGAGCCTAAGGTCTTTACTATTATAGACAATACTTTTGATATATTTAGCACCAAAATGCTTTAGAGATTAGAGAGACAAAAGAAGGGAATGTTTATCTCTTGAAAAACAATTCCCAGAATGCTAGTCAGGTCTCAAATCCTTATATCTGTCTGAAAAGATTTGGAATAATAAAAAACTAGAGGGGATCATAGGAAATCTAATTGAGGGGTCCTTAACAATTTTTGGATCAAGATTTCTTTTGACATCCTGGGGAAACATGCTGAGCACTTCTCAAAATATTTTTAAATGCCTTAAAAACATAAGAATCCAAAGAAAACCAATTGTTTTGAAATATAGTTAGCAAAAAAAAAAAAAGTAAAGTTAAGACTTCAGGCAAAGAATGCCTGATTCTAATGCAAATCCCTCATTTTTAAATGTGAAAAAATTAGATTCAGAGACTGTTAGAGGTCACACAGTTTGTTAGCATCAGAATCCAGGTTATAACCCAGGTTTCCTGACTTTCAGTCTGGTGTATTTTGGATTTGAATACTTTCTTGACAGGGCAGGGAAGATGTGGGCTAATAAATGGCCTCCTAAGATCTGATAAGCCTGGGATCAGATAGCTGCTATATCATGTGCTAGGCATATCTGCTCCTTAGTTGGAACAAGCTATTTGTTGCTTATTTCTACAACCTTGGATTCTCATCAATTGACTAGCAGTGTTTTCACTGATTTTATTTTCTTTTGTTTTTCCACCCAAGTTATCAGCATCTTGAAGAAAGAAATTCTAAGCTCTATGTTGCAAATGCCCAGTTTCTAACACCGGGTATCCTTTTCTAGGATTGACATCAAAATTGAATTCAACAAAAACAATTCATACAGGTAATGCAAGGATAACTTTGGTTTGGTTGTTATCCTTTGTTTTCAAAGAGGACCAAAGTGAGAAAACTATGTTACAGTCAAGTTACAGTGTGTCTGACTGATGCTGATCAGCCAATAGAAGCTCAGAATGCTCTGACACAAGCAGGGCACAAACAGTCCATGTGAACATTTGGGGTAGATTCTCTAACTTTGCACATCTAGTATTTCTTTTGCACTACTTCAATTCTGCTTAGCTCATAGAACATAACATCTTCTCTGATGAGGGCATGCTGGGTGATCCTATGCCAGTGCCTCCCATGTCATGCAACTAATCCTAAAATTCCTAAGAGAGACTTTCCAAGGATGTCCACATTGATGATGAGGTTGACACATGCATTGCCAGAGCTGACTCATTGTTTGCAAAGCTCTGAAAGAAAGTGTAGGAGAAGAGACATACTAGACTGACCACCAAACTGAAGGTCTGTCGAGCCATTCTGCTGACTTCACTGTTGTATGCCTGTGAAACCTGGACAGTATATTAGTATTATGCCAGGAAACTAAATTGCTTCCATTTGAATTGTCTTAGGAATATTCTGAAGATCACCTGGCAGGATAAGATACCAGACACTGAGATCATTTCTCAAACTAAATTGCCAAGCATTCAAATTCTACTGTAGAGTGCAACTTTGTTGGGCTGGCCACATTTTCTAATGCTAAATGTACGTTTGCCAAAAAAAGACTCTTTGTTTCTACAATGCCTTTAATTCTAAATATGTTTATTTATGAACACCGAATATCTTTCCAATCATTTAAGTTATTATACACATATACATACATATGTGTAAAAAATGGGAGGTAATGGGATCAAAGATATACATGCATTATGATATGTAAGTAAAATATATTTAATTTATTAAAAACATATTTTACATATAAACATATAGGCATTTAATATATAGGTATAAAGGTATGTATACACACAATCCAATGTGGGAGACAACATGCAAAGAAATATGTATAAATACACTATATCCAGGAGAAATAGGAAATAATTAACAGAGGGAAGGTGTCGGAATTAAGAAGCATTGAGAATGGTTTCCTGTAAAAGATGGGATTTTAGATGAATTTAAAGAAATTCAGGGACATCAGAAGGGAGAATTGAGGAGGAAGAACATTCCAGGAATGGGGACAGCCAGAGCAAATGTCCAGACCTGATAGATAAGAGTGTCTGGTTTGTGAAACAGCAACAAGTCCAGTATCACTGAATTAAAGAGTACATATTGGGGAGTGAGATGTAAGAAGACTAGAAGGGTGGAGGGGGCTACATTAAAAAAAATCTATGAAGGGCAAAGCTCCTTAAAGAAACCCTTTGTTTCCATAGAAACAAATACCTCTCTTTTTTTAAATCCCAAAAGTGTACAAATATTGATGTATGACAATGATATATAGAATACAACAATCTCCATGTAATGAAAAAAATAAATATCCAGAGGGCAATGGAAAGGCACATGATTGGTGGGAACAGGTTGCAATATATTATATAACCAAAAGGGAACACTGAAGAAGAGGAGTACGATACATCATTTTATAATTATGAAGAAAAGATGGGCTGGTCACATAGCCAAAGATGAAAAATTGATAGTCCTTGATTTTGTCAGAAAATTTTTTTTAAAAAATGTTAGATGGGCCTCCTGTGTACTTATGGGAGGATACAGACATAGACAAGAGTGACCTAGGATGATGGATAGACATGGATAGGTTGCACTTTACATTGTTAGTGTGAGGACTTTGATTATTTGAGTATGCTAATTGTTAGTACTTGACTACAATTATTGAAGCCATGTCCTGATTTTATACTTGTCATTTCTGTTGCATTGTATCTGCATGTCATTTGATGTTTTAGTCACCACATATTCATTGTATGTCTTCGTTTTAGTGTTATTGATATATTATTGCATGTTTACTTATCATGCTCATATAATTTTTTTGAAAATTACAATCATAAAGGAATACCTTGAAAATGAGCCTGAATTGATTGAAATCCATTGCTTTGTATTATGTATGAACACCTCTAGCATTCTATATTAAGAGTAAACAAAAAGTACATAATGTAATATCTTTAAAAAATAAAAACATTGTAAAACATTATGAATGACATGGAAGACTGCAGATTAATTTATAACAATGAGAACTATCCTGTATCCATAGATAACTAGTTATCAGAAACCAATTACATTTACCATAACAGTGACAGTGAGACATCTATTTTATACACAAACTAGAGTAATTGGCTCTGAAATAGGCTCTCTCTAAAAAGTTAAAAGATTGAGTGTGTTGAGAAAAATTCCAAGGGCTGGCTGACAATAATTCAGTAACCTATACTTTGACCAGTGCCAAATTAGGTGCTACTTGCCATAGAAGGTAAGCTATGCTAGTCCACTATGAATTCATCATACACTTTTGGCTAGGGAAGACTATTGTAAATGCAGATGGTCTGCCCTGAAGGCTATGTGAAGCTATGGTGACACCTAAGGAAGTAGTGAAATCAGTAATGATGCTATAGCCTTTTCACCATAGTTTCTGACCAGAAGTCCTTCCTATACACTAACTTGTGCTTTGAAATATCAGAAGATGGAGAGGATGCAAATATTCAGAACCAGTACATCTCTTGGCAGAGAGAAAATCTGAAGGAAGTTTAGTATTTCATTTCATAGACCTCAAACAAAAACAAATGATACAATGATGTCTGAGTTCATTATCAGGATCTCCAAAAAGGAGTTTTTCCTGGGAAAACGTGGTGTTCAAGGGACAAAAGTTGGCAGACTGATGGGAAGATATTCTATATCAAATTGTAGAGAGACTGTCAAGTATCCTGTTTACAGAAGAGTTTTAAAGAGTTGTGGGGGCACAATTCACTTCAAATTTTTATTGTTCACAGAAGAGTTGGTAGGATTCTCTGATAAGCAGGAGAACAGAAGTAAGGCGTACCTGTCCTACTGATTCTCAGTAAAAGACATTAGTTACATAAAGATCATTTGAAATAGACACTAATTTTGGAAAGGGACATTTCTAGTGAGACTCTCAAATATGCCCTTTTCCTCTGACACTCCTACCCTTCTACTACAGAACCTTATCACCTTACACCTGGACTACTGTAATAGACTAATGGTGAGTCTCCCTGCCTCATGTCTCTCCCCACTGCAATTCATCATTAAGCCTCTAAAGTACTTTTCTTTAAGTGCAGGTCTGATCCTGTCAACCTTCCTACTAGATAGTGACTCCCTAATGCTTCCAGGATCAAAACCAAAATGCTCTACTTGAGATTCAATGCCTTTCATAACTTAGCCTCCTCCTATCTTTCCAGTCTTCTTACTCTTTGGCACATACACTGACACTGTATTCTATGAACAAGATACTCTTATCTTTTAGTTCTGAGCATATTCTCTAGCTAGTCCCCATTCTCCCTCCTCCATTCCACTCACTAACTTCCCCGGATCCTTTTAAGTTCTAGAACTTAAAGGGAGCCAAGAAGCTTAGTAAAATTCCCTATTTTACATAAAGTGTTTCCCAACCTGTCTTAACTTTGACACCTTTCTTCTGTTAATTATTTCCTGTTTATCCAATATATAGCTTGCTTTGTATATATTTGCTTGTATCTTGTCTCCTCCATTAAATTACAAAGTGACTGAGGGCAGGGATTACTGTTTACTTCTTTTTTGTATCCCCAGCACTTAGCACAGTACTTGACACATTATAAGCTATCAAAAATGTTAATTGATAATTGACTCAACAACTTTTCCTTGAACTGAAGAGAATGTCTTTTAGAGGTTCAAGGAGAAGCATTGAACCCAGAAGGAACACCTTTCAGAATTTCAGCTGGAAAGACAAAAAGCGTATAGAAAGGCTGAAGCAACCTGAGTCTTTTACAAGTTCAGTTTTAGGGATGTAAGCTGTAAAGCTAGGACTTCTGAGAATGATAATAGGCCCATATTATCAACTAGCTCAGATATAAAGGCAGAATGGCCAGGAGGTCACAAGAGATCCAAGTCTACCTGACCTGTCTCCAGAATAAACATGATACAATAAGTGAACCTATGGTTTTACATGCAATCAGATGACAAGATTAATGTTTGTCCATGTAATGTGTGCATTCCATGTAATTTCATATTTGTGTTGATATTAAATATTGCAAGTTTTGAATTGGACTTCTGTTTTGTTATTTTGCTGTTATGTTTCCTCAATTACATCCTAGAGTTGTGCAGATAGTTAACTCTATTTGTTTTTTGCATATATGCTAATGATCATGCATGTTTATCTCAATTTATTGTTGTTATGTAATTGTGTAACTGTTATTATTTGTTTTTGTATTGTTGTTGCTGTTATATGTCCTTCATTCTCAAAGAGGACCATGACATCAGCGGGGTAATGCAATGGCATGAAAGTGAATTGGATTTAAGTGATGGAGGGCTGTGCAAGATCACCTGCCTCACTTTCCCCTCCAGAGCCATCTGGGTCCAATGGCCAGATATAGACCAGGGCCACTAGAAATGACCCTGTATGCAATGAGAGACCTTGGCCTGTGGCCTCAGTCAAACTGTTGTTGTTTAAGACTTTAAAATCTGCTTTACAACTGTACTCTAAGGTCTATCTTCTTTTGCCATCTACCTTGCCATTATCTATTATCTCTGTCTTTTCCATTTATATCCCCAATATATGGCACAGTTTGGCACATAGTAAACACTTTGTAAATGTTTTTAAATTCACTTATCTCTATTGAAATTGTTTTTCCTAGCTTGGAATTGTTGTTTACTCTTTATGATCATATGCTTATGTTTTATGGATATGCATGTATTATCAGGATGTATGTGTACTAACTGATTACAATATAAATAGGTGCTAAGGCAACCTGTCAAAAGATGCTTTGTATTGTGCCATGTCTATTACATGTACTGTTAATGTGAATTTGCTGTGAAGGGTAGCATGGGATAATTGTTATTTTGTGTTGAAGATTGTTGTGAGTAGAAATTTTTTTATTCTTTACACTTGCACCTGCAGACCCTAGAACAGTGCTTCATATTTTAGGTAGCATTTCATGTTTGTTGATTGGGTCATTGTGGTGTATTTTTTACAGATTTCAAAGATGTCTCATCTGATTTTTACAAGGAACTACAACATTTCTGATTCTGGGGCTTTCCCCCCATGCTTACCACTCTCACAGGTGTTACAAAGGGTCCATGAGGGATGAAGGAAATGGCTATAATATCTAAGTAAACTTTTCATCCATACTTCCAAGATGCCCACAATGATGAACTTAGAAAAAGATGTCAGGACAGATATGGGACATTTGCCTGCCCACGTGGGGCAGTAAAATAAAGAAAAAGGTGTGGCAGCCATGCTGAGGCTGAATCCTCTATTTTTCAAGCTGAAAACTAGATGCTGGGTCAATGCCTTGCTGAGAGATTTAAGAAGTCACAAAACCTAAGGCATGATAAGAACATAGCTGCAAACAGTGGAGACTGGACAAATTGGATACCAGTGGAAGCAGATTTTAGAGTAGACTAGTGAATTCTGCCTGCCCTCTTTCTTCCCACCTCCCAAAATGGGCACTTGGAACCATCATTTTCTCTACTTTGTCCCTGATGGGTGAGTCCCCCTTTAACTGCTCAAGCACTCCTTTTCTGTTTTCCTTTCTTCTTTAAGAGGGGAATAGTAAAAGGGGTATATAAAGCCTATATTTTTTTCCTTTTCATTGCAGCATAGATAACCAATATTCCAAGGGCATTGCTCTCTGATTGATTTCTGTTTCATTGCCTATACATTGACTCTGTTGATATAAAAAGCCTGTGGCTACCCACCTTAATGGTTAATGATGGCTGCAGGGATGAATCTGAGAATTGAAGTTATATTTTTTTTCTCTTAAAGAAACAGGAAACATTTTCCTCCTTAGCAAGGCATTGGGGCAGAGGAAGAGAGGGTCCAAAAAAAGAATGAGATAAGGATAATATGTGTATCTAAAGATATATAGATATATATACATATATACACATATACACATACATATGCATATCTACAAACACACACATATAGATATATACACATACATGTATATGTATATACATGTATAGATATATACATACATGTATATACACATAGATAAATATAGATATA
>JAJPUD010000107.1:740056-771114 GCA_023553655.1 Myrmecobius fasciatus
TACTCTAAGGTTAGACTTCTTGCTTTAGTCCTGGTTGATCGAGGAAGGCTCTTCTGGGTTACAACTCTTCCTTATATACATTCTACATATACTTCTTAACATGTCCCATCTCCCTGATTATGTGTTGCATGTTATGTTAATGAAGCCTAAGCTCCTCCTGGGAAGGAAAAACTAATATTAATGAGGCTAATTAAGCATGCTGTGCACTGTGATCAAAGTTTGAACCCTGGGGAGTTTGAATGTCTGTCACGTGTTGTGATTTTTTAATTACTGCTGGCTAAGATAGTATAGACCACTGGGTTAACTCCCCCCAGTTCCTTATTCTTGTAGTCAAGTTACAGCATCTATGGAAATAGAGCTTTGTCTTCCCACCATTCCTCATAGAAGGAACAGTAATCAAATTAATAATATTATTGCTTGGAAAGGTCATGATGATTGACTGTCCTCTGGTTGCATTTGCCATTCCTATGACTTCCCAGAACAAAATTTTCTTGTCTAGTCACCATTCTCAGATAAGTATAGTCTTCTTTTATTAGAATATAAGCTCTTTGATGACAGGTGTTATCTTATATTTGCATTTGTAAAGACTACCTTTAGTAGCAAGAAGCTGCAGAGTACTAAATTAATTTTTCAATAGATCTGATCTAATTCATACTTTGAATGTCCTTAGCACCTAGCACAGTACCTGGCACATAGCAGGCTCTTCATAAATGTTTTTATTCATTGATTCATATAGATTTTTGTTTAATGGTAATTGGAAATGCATTTCCAGAATCACATGTCTCTATATACCTGTCAAATGTTACCAAGAAGGTGTATTATTAAAAAAATAAAAGAAAAAAAGATAATGAAAGATGCTTAAGTCTTTGAATCTTCTTTCCTTATATCAATCAATAAACACTGAAGTATTCACCAAACCTTACCAGGCTGTGGAGACTTTAAGAGAAATGTAAGGGTAGGTTCTGTTCTCAAATAACTTAAAAATTAGATTATGTACAAGGTGGAATTATAAACACTACTAAATGGTATATAATATGAAAATTTTAATAAGGAGAGATTAGTGTGGTGTGAAGTAGTCAAAAAAAGCTTTATGGAGGAGGAGTTAAGAATTAGATTAGGTTTGTTGAAGGATTAACTCTGCATTCTCTATTTTCTTGCTTAGCCAAGGCATTCTTTATTACTTGTAGCTTCTAGAGGAGAGACAGACTCTAAGACATATAAATAAGGACTATAATCAAGTTCTTCACCAACCTAGACTAAATTTGAACATTTTATAATCTTTTCAATTGGGCTGAGAAAAGACAAATGAGCATAACGGGTAACATATTAACAGGATATAGTTTCAGCAAATTGAACTACAAAATGCAAAGTTTCCCATGGGAAAGAAAATGTCATAGTCTTTCAAGACAGTAAAATCTTCCCTGCTTATAGGCCCTTTCCAGTAAAATCAAACTTTATAAATACAAGAAAAGGGAATTTAGGCTTAAAATTCTATTTCCACATGCCTTAAAGAATGGATAAGAGAAAGGAAGGTGGCTATGCATGGGTGAATAACACATGTTTAAGAGATGGGAATGATCATGAAGAACAAATAAGGAAAAACATGAATCCTTTGTACTTTCCAGGGTTTTATCAGAATGTAGAAGAAATAACCAAGAAAGTTTTTTTGAGTATCACTTTGTCAATTAATTGTTCATATAACTAGATGGTAATTGATGTTTCTATTCTGCTGAAAGAAGGAAAGTACTGTCAATACCTTCTAAATTCACCACTCTCTAAACTTTGTACCTTGAAGCAAAACTCCTATGGTTCAACCCTAGTTAAGGCTCTGAAGTTTTCAATACATCAGTGGTGTATATCAAACTCTATTTAATAAATTTGATAAAAATAATTTGTAGTAACTTACCCATTGATAGTAAGTTTAAATCTACCCCAACTCCTGCACATTGTAAGATTAAAAAAATGTTGAGGAATTTTATAGTATTTTATGTCACTCATTTGATTTATGTTCCCAAGATAAATTGGTTTCATAACTCAATATTTAGATATCCTGAAAAATATATAAAAAGTAATAAAAAGCTAATAAAATAGAAAAGAACTGAATTAACAAACAGCATGTCAAATTTCTTATTTAGGAAGATTTTGAAAACCTGAAAATTAAAACTACAATGCTTAATATATGCTTAGAAAACAAGATATTTAGTGTGTTATATACAATCATCTCCATCAAAATGCTTTTCCTATGCCTATTCATTAGATGGGAGTGATTTTGGTATTTCAAAAGTCACAAACTCTGATGGTTTCTGTGCTAGAAAGGTCAAAAATAAAGGCTCAGATATGGTCTGTCCAGTTTTTACCCAAGAACCAGCCTACTTAAGTTCTCTCCTATCTGATAGTTTCAGGGTAATGAATTTTTGGTCCTCAGTAACTTTGAAAGACTATCTGCTGAGTTGTACGAGGCTTAAGATCTGCCTCGATGGGGAGAGCACACCCATCAATAAAAATGGATAGGGGAAGGATATAATTATCTAATAAAATGGAAAAACAGATTTAGTGAAATATTTTCCTTATAAGAAACTGAAACTTTATAAGAATTTATAAAAATTTATAAAAAATTTATAAGAATTCAAGCCATTCTCCAATTGATAAATGGTCAAACGTTATGAAAAAACAATTTTTCAGATGAAAAAACTGAAACCATTTCTAGTCAAATGAAAAAGTGCTCTAAATCATTATTGATCAGAAAAATGCAAATTAAGACAACTCTGAAATACCACTATACCCCTCTCAGATTGGCTAAGATGACAGGAAAAAATAATGATGAATGTTGGAGGGAATGTTGGAAAATTGGGATACTAATACATTCTTGGTGGAATTATGAACAGATCCAACCATTCTGGAGAGCAATTTGGAACTATGCCCAAAGAATTATCAAGCTGTGTATACCCTTTGATCCAGCAGCATTTCTACTGGGCTTATCCCAAAAAGATCTTAAAGGAGGGAAAGGGACCCACATGTGCAAAAAACATTTGTGGCAGTCCTTTTTGTAGTGGAAAGAAACTAGAAACTGAGTGGATACTCATCAATTGAAGAATGGCTGAATAAGTTATGGTAACTCATCAGTTGAGGAATGGCTGAATAAGTTATGGTATATGAATGTTACGGAATATTATTGTTCTGTAAGAAACGATCAGTAGGACGATTTCAGAGAGACCTGGAGAACATGGACTGATGAGTGAAGTGAGCAGAACCAGATCATTATACACAGCAATAGCAATATTATATGATGATCAATTCTGATGAATGTGGCTCTCTTCAACAATGATTCAGATCATTTTTAATGATCTTGTGATGAAGAGAGCCATCTACACCCAGAGAGAGGACAGTGGGAACTGAGTGTGGTTCACAACATAGCATTTTCACTTTTTTTGGTTGTTATTTGCTTGCATTTTATTTTCTTTCTCATTTTTTCCAGTTTGATTTTATTTTTCTTATGCAACAAGATAATTGTATAAATATGTATGCATATGTTGGATTTAAAATATATTTCTATTATGTTTAACATATTGAATTACTTGCCATCTAGAGGAGGGGGGTGGAGGAAGGGAGGGAAATATTGGAACACAAGGTTTTGCAAGGGTTAATGTTGAAGAATTATCCATGCATAGGTTTTGAAAATAAAAAGCTTTAATTAAAAAAAATTACAAAAAAAGAAATCATGTCTTATTTTACATTCCCTATAGATACTGATATATATGAAGCCACTAATGTAATTAAATTTTAATATCTTGGCTTGTTACTATAATGGTAATACTAATTAGCATCTTAAAGCATGTTATGAACATTAAATAATTAACCCTCAAACTTTTCTGTGAGGCAAATGTATCATGGTCTATCACACACATTTGGACACAAACCTTGTAAAATACAGTGGGCATATGAATAGTAATGGCTGTTGGGCTGCTATTTTCCAAATGCACAAATTAGATGATTTGTAATAACATAATTAAGCAATTTGTTTTAGTCACAAAACAGACTTTCTTAAGTCTGGATGACTACTGTTTACACTAAAACTCCATCTCAAGTTATAGCCTACAACATTGTCCTTTTATTGTTCAATCATGTCTGATTCTCCTTGAACCCAATTGGGGTTTCTTAGCAAAGATTCCAGAGTGGGTTTGCCATTTCTTTCTCCAGCTTATTTGATAGATGATGAAATTGAGGTAAATAGGGTTAAGTGACTTGCCCAGGGTCACATAGCTAGTATTTGAATCTAGATTTGAACTCAGTTCTTTCTGACTCCAGAACAGATGCTCTATTCACTGTACCATCTAGCTACCTCTGATATCTCTTTACTCTACCCTACCCACCTCCATCTCTTATACCTCCTCCCAAACATAGTTGGGTTAGAAGCTTAGAGATTCATGAAATGATAGTGGGAAAGAAGAAATGTTTCACATGACTTGTGTCTGGACTATTGCCAACAATCTCCCAGTTTCTGATTTTAGTCTCTGCCCATTGCAATTGTTGCTACTGGAGCAGAAAAACAAAAACTAAAAACAAAACCTTCATCTTTTTTTGATGACAATGCTCTCCTTTTCATTCATTTAGTGATATCCATTTGCTTTTTACACCTACTTCCCTCCTCACTTGGCAGACATTATTCTTATTATTATGGAAATGGTTTTGGAATGAATTTCACAGAAATTTTTTCGGTCTATTAATTGGCCAAATGGCCTGACATTTTTCAAATCTACTCTGCCCCATACTGTTCAGCTGTAGCCATTACAGTTTGTTCAGCTTTTCAGAACTTCTTTCTAAAAACCCAATTTCTAGAGGTGCCACACATATGGAGTCATGGAAAAGCCATGCAAATATTGTTTTGAATCTGTCCTCTAAAGAAACATGGTTGTTGGTGACTCAGAGGCCACTTTTTCTAGTGTTTTTCCCCCCATCATTTTGCAGAAACAGGGGCTAAAGTGAGGAACATGCTTTGGAGCTCAAGGCAGTGGAAATTCGATAACAGGAAAAGGCATATGAAGAACCTACAGAACATGATCTACTGGATTCTACTGGAATTTTGGCTTACAGAACCCTTCTGCACTTATCAAGTTTCATGTCCCTCCTCAAGGTTCTGATGTACTGCAGTAAGGGAGAAGGAAATGGGTGATTCAGTCTACTTCATTTTGTCTCGGCTTCAGTACATTTCCGGGGAGAACCTCCTTCCTAGTAGGAAAATGGGGATAGTGGTAGCTGATCTTACAATTTATTGTAAAGGAAAGAGCCTTGGATAGGGTGCCAGATGATTTGAGTTATCTGGGGTCTGTCACTAACTGTAACTTGAATCTTGCAAAGATCTTGACCAGATCTGTTTGATCCTAGTTTTGGAAAACAAGTAGATAGTAGATTCTCAAAATCTGTCCCAAACTGAAGGTGGTGAAAAGTGGTCAGGATTAAGTTTGAATCCTGCCTGTGATACTTATTGCCTACGTGACCTCAGGGAAAATCACAACTGTTTTCTCATCTTTAGAATAAGGGAAGTTGGACTAGAATCTAATTCTTAATCTTGGCAGGGAAGAGGGTGGTCTTGCCTTTTGTTGCGTCATGGACCCCTTTGGGTGAAGCCTGTGAACCCCCTCCTCAGAATGTTTATCAGTGAATAAAATAGGCCTACAAAGAAAACTAACAATTTTGAAATACAATTATTTTTTTAAAAAGTCATGTTCCCTATATTAAGAACTACTAGAGTGGTTCATTGCCTTCTACGTCAATAAGCCGCGAGAGATACAATTATTCTGGACAAACTGAAGGATTGGGGAAAAGAGGATACTTGAGGCGAAGAGAGCAAGGAGAGAGCCGGGGACGTGGCCGCTGGGGCTGCGCCGCACGCGCGGCCCTCTTGCCGATAGGGGGCGTGTCGCTGGGGTTGAGCCTGGAGGAGACGATTCCTCCTTCCGCTCCCTGAACCGCCGAAGTGCGGCCGAGGAGCTCTGAGCTCGGCTAACTGCTCTGGGCGCCTCCTCTGAGCGTCACTTCCGCCCTGGCGCAGGCCTCCCTTAGTCCGGTCAAGGAAAGAGAAGCATAAAGGGAAGGATCCGCGCAGGCGCTGCCCGATTGTAACAGTTTGGGCTGAGGCAGTGGTGGTCCTGGGGCTACCAGTCACTGCCCCCGGTTTCCGCCTGACGCCGGGCCCCTTTTGGGCTATTTCCCTTCTTCCTCGCGCGAGGATGAATATTCTTTTGTCTCCCACAAAACGGACAGGCTACAGTCCCAGAGGTTCTCCCCTCTTGAGGCCCCAGTTGGAGCCCCCTCCCCACTTGACCACCTCTATCCGATCAGCAGCCCAGGCCCTGTGCGCGTCTCAATCTTTGGGCTGCGATACGGAGAACGTGAATTTATCCTTACTGGAGAACAACCAACATCGCCCCCTCCCCGGCGCTGTTATTGAGCATTCCCAGTCCAGTCTAATAATCCATTTATCCGGGTTTTACTTTACGGCCCGGGAGTGAATCAGTACCTGAGCTTCCAACCCAGGAAAAGAAAGGGGGAGGGTTGGAGGAGGGAGTGTCAAGTTTCCCTCACCTTGGTAGAGACTCCACCTTTGTACCCACAATTCTAGAGCTCTTTATTTGCTGCCAAAGCCGCTTCAGTCAGGATTCTTCCCTGGCGAGGCAGACAGCCTGGGGGCGGGGGGGAAGGGTGAGGGTGGAGGGGAGCGTTAGATTGGGGAAGGTACCTCGCAGTATGAAACCTAACTCAGATAGCAGGGGTTTGCTGACAGATTTTAATTGCTAATAACATTGCAAGGACTCACTAAGCTGTGTGACTTTGGGCGAGTCACTTAACCTTTCTGCCTCAGTTTCCTTATCTGTAAAATAGGAATAAACATCCCAGAGTTATTGTGAGGACCAAATGAGAACGTCCAGCGCTTTGCAAACCTTAAAGCGATGTGTACATGTATGTACTGAGTATGTATGCATATGTGTATACACACAAATCATTCCGGTGCATTAGAGAGACCTCTGGTTCGGGATTTAAGAAAAGTTCAAACGCAACCTTAGGCGCTAGCTTTGTGACTCTGAACAAAGCACTTAATCTCAATTTCTTCATCTGCCAACAGGATAATAGCACCTCCTTCTCTAGATTGTTTTGAGGATCAAATGAGATAGGTTTAAAGCACTTTGTAATAATTATACCGTAGAATATAAACCGTAGATTTTGACCATACCACTTTACCTGGAATTCACATCCGATAATTTGTTTTCGAAGGTAGCTTTTTTTTTTATTATGCAGATAAAAGAAAACACTGGACAGCCGATTAACATTTCCGAGTTCTCCCTCCTCCCCTTACTAGAGGCCTCTCATTTCTTTCCCTCTTTTTTGCTTCTGAAACCAAGAATCTACATTACTCTATCACCTGCTGGAGCATATTCACTAAGAAGCTTGATCCATCTACTAGATATCCCTCTTCCTTAGGTTTTTGTTTTATTTGGTTATTTTTGGGTCCCTGTGTTCTTCCTAGAATGAAACTTATAATAATTAAAAACATATCCTTTTCTAAGTCTAGGTTACTAATCAACAGTCATTTATGGAGCTCCAGCTATTTGCCAGGCACTGTGCTAAAAGCTGAAAATCAAAAAGAAAGGCAACGCCGTGAGGATTGTGCTCTCTGGAAGCTCACAGTCTTAATGAGAGAGACAACATGCAAAATATGTACACGCAAGATGCGCGCAGTGTAAAAAGGAGGTAATCTCGGAGAGAACAGGCAGATGCAATCCAGATTGGAATAGATGCCCTCTAAGGTCCCGTGTCCGAAAATGACATATGAGACTGCACATATCAGCGTCCTTGTGGGGTTGGGAAGAAAGGGAGCGTCACACATATCTTCCCTATCCCTCTCGGAAGAGTTTAGGGACCCGTCTTCTATGTAGGCTGTTGCCTACCCCATCCTAGGCTTGCACCCGACATCTCCCAATGCTGTAAACTAAGTCTGCGTCACACTTCCCACCCGGGGCTTCAGAAACAAAAAAACCTCAGACGTCCAAAGGTGAAGCAGGTTCTTTCACATGACCCCATCTCTCAACTGAGAGTGCCTTCCCCAAACTGGGCTAGAGTCCTTCAGCCGCACCACCCCCGCCCCCTAGTAGCCGTTTGCCCTCACTCCGCAACTCCTCCCTCCTCCCAGTGCCAGGGCTGAACACAGAACACAGCCAATCTCCGGACTTCTTGCATTTCCCCCTTCTCCCCCGATTCCCGCCCCCACCCTTCCCCCCTCCCCGACCCTTCGTGGTTGAAGGGAAAACCTGGAGTAGGAGAAGGTAGGGGGCGGAGAAGGGGGAGAGATGGCAGCCTCCCGGGCTAGAGGCGGCGAGCAGCAGTCGCCGCAGCTGAGCATGCTCAGTAGTGAGGCAGGTTCCACTCAGAAGTAGGAAGCTTGAGCTTTACACCACCGGCGGCGGCGACGACGGCGGCGGCGACGGCAGCAGCGGCAGCAGCAGCAGCAGCAGCAGCAGCAGCAGCACCTCTGGGTGGCCGAGTTCTTATAGAACAACAAGATCGGATTGTTTCCATCTTTCCTTTCCTGCTCTGTCCACATCTCTTGGGGGCCCTGCTCTCCCGAGACCCCTCTGGCAACTTAGCTGCAGTAGCTGAAGGAAGGGGTACCGGAGACGACGCTCGCCGCACACCCCGCCTCCCCGGGGCTCCGTTGCAGGGCCAGGCCGGGCCGGGTGGGTCGGGCTCCGGGTAGACGCCGAAGGGGACCCTGGGGGCGGCGCCGTACCAAGGCAGGCCCCGCAGCGGTAGCAGCAGTGGGGGTAGGGGGGGAGAGCGCCTGCCCCAGCCCCGGCCCCGGCCCGGGGGAGGCGGTGCGGGATGCCGCCGCCGCCGTCTCCTGGTCCGGGCTCGGCTTGGTCCTTAGTCCTGTGTAAGTGGCCGCGCCGGGCCCCCGCTCGCTTTGCCCTCCACCGGGGCCGGGCGTGAGAGCACGGCCTCCTCCTCTTCCTTGTCCTCGTCCTCCCCGCCCCCTGGCGCCCCGCTCGGCCGCCGCCGCCCCCCAGAGGAGCCCCCGGGGCACCATGCAGGCACTGCAGCTGCAGTACGAGTTCTTCAGTGAGGAAAACGCGCCCAAGTGGAGGGGGCTGCTGGTGACGGCCCTGAAAAAGGTGAGATGGGGGCCCGCACTGGGGGTGGGGCGGGAAGGGGAATGGCATCCTGGGGACTTCTTTCCCGGGCTCTCGGGGCGGTGCTGGTGCGATCCCTGACCGCTCGGTGGCTGGCTGCGGGAGGACGTTTGTAGCGGCCACCCGCGGGAAGCTTACTGCCTCCCCCTACCTCCTTTTTTCTTCTTAGTATGTGTGGGTATTCTGAAGAGTATCTCAGATTGAGCCACTACTGCCTTTTCGTTCTCTCCATCTAGTTCAGTAAGCTCTGAGGCAAAATGAAAGACAGCCCTGTCCTCAAGGAGCTTTACATTTTTCTCGCCTTTGTACACTCTGAACTAAGGTAGATTTCTTATCCTGGGTGCCCAGAGCACTTCAGTGATCCGGCTATCGAAAACTTCTCACATTCAATTGCAAGCTTCCTCAGAGAAGGGACTGATTTTGCTTTTCTTCCTAAACCAGTGCCCAGGCTAGTGTGACACCAATTAGGAGCTTAAGAAATGCTTGTTGATTTGATTTTTGATCATCATGCTTGGCTTAAGAAATTATGTTGCTTGCCTTTGGTTAGCTACAGAATTAGATCAATCTCTTCATCTTGTTTTTATTAACACTTTGCCACAATCCAAAATTGCCCTCATTCTCCCTTTAAAAATGGTATGTAAAACAGTGGTACTATTTTGTTTGTATATTAGTTTTTACTTTTTTTTGGAAGGGTAAGATTTTTGAAACTTTGGCTTGATATTCAGAATTTTTAGCCTTTGTATATCTCTTTGTGATTTGTATCTGCAAACTTTTAAAAAGCCATATCCTGTACCAAAATTGAAATTCTTTAATGGGTGTGTGTGTGTGTGTGTGTGTGTGTGTGTGTAATTTTTGAAAATATAATTTGTTGTTTCTTTTCTAGTCATCATTTATATTGTGTCACATTTAGAAGTTACTTTGTCTTTTCCTATTCTTTTATTAACAACTTTTAAAAACATGTTTTAAAATTACTGTTACCAGGAATTGAGTTCAACTCTCAAGTTTAAACAAAATAACCGTGTTTAGTAATTGTGTTCTTCTTAAGATATATTTTACTTTTTGTTACTCTAGACTATAGGATTGAGTTTAGAAAACAGTTACTTTATGTATTCTTATAACCTTGTAACCAATAGTATCTTGATTTGTCTTGGAAGAAACAAAGATTGGGGGCAGCTAGGTGGCGCAGTAGATGGAGCACCAGCTCTGAAGTCAGGAGGATCTGAGCTCAAATCTGGTCTCAGACACTTAACATGTCCTTAGCTGTGTGACCCTGGGCAAGTCACTTAACTCTAATTGCCTCAGCAAAAAAAAACAAAAAAAACAAAAAACAAAGAAAGATACAAAGATTTTCACTCTCCTTACTTTTTTCTCCTTGCATTTTGCATCTGAAACTTTCACTTGGTTTTTTTTTCTTTGTAACAGTTCTTAAGTTCAGACTTAAGGGAATCTAAAAAAAAAAAAGGCCTAAATTTTAGAAGCAAATGGAAAATCAAATTGCAGAAGCACCTTAATTATGTGAAAATCAATTTCTTAGCAACATAAAGTATATAGAATCCAAAAAACAAGCAAAAATTTCTGAGCATCCTAAAAGAAGTCACAAAACTGGTAAACTTTTCGATCAAAATAATGCATTAGATCCTCACTTAGTTCTCACTTTACTCTTATTTCATGCATGATTCTACATTTAAACATGGAAGTAATTTGTGTCACTAAGGCTTCCATGAAGCCACAAAGAGGGAGTTGATAGCTTGATAGTGAGGGGAAAGGGAAAAAAAAAAACTTAAAAAAAATAAACAAAACTCTAGCTTAGCTGTCTGGAGCCATTAGGAGCAAATAGCCTTACACACCTCAACAACCCCCAAGGGCATTACTGTATTACCACATCGACCCATCATTAAAGTAATGATGATACTGACTCACCAAGAAAAGGTTCAATTATGTTTAGTATCTTACCTTGGGGAGACTAGAGTGCATCCCCATGACTGTCATCCCAGAATAGGGATAAGAGTCCTCTTCCCCTTTCCTGCTTCTTTGCTTTAGGTCTTACTATTTAGTGGCTTGGTCAAGCCTCCATTCTTCAATAGATTCAATTTAAGGAAACAATGTTAGGACTGAGAAATATTTGGCCCTCAAATGGGGTATGTTTCATTTATCTTGAAACAATTCATTTCCTGATAAATGAAGTGTTACTTTATTATATTTGTATCTGAGAGAAGAGATCAAGTAGGTCACAATTTGTGACCTGTTGACCTGACTAGTTCAGATGTTATTTAAAAAATAAACTTATTATCTTGAAATTGATACTACCTCAAGGGAGGAGAATTTAGAAAATGCCTTTTGAATGTTGCTTTTGTGCTTTTATTCTCAATTTCTTGTTGTCAATTTTAAAAATCCGCCACCTAGCACAAATCATCAGCTTGTTAGAGAAATGTAAATGCTCTACCTAACTACACATTAAAAAAATAAATTTTTATTGATGTCTTCTGATTTTTACATCACTATAATATCCCAAGTATCCCTCTCACTGCCCTCAGAGGGGGCATACAACAGTGTGTGTGCCCGTGTGCATACGTGTGCATTAGAGAAGAATCAGTACAAATAATAAAAGTCCCAAAACATATACAATACATAATGCCTGTGTAATTACTACCTTCATCAAGGGATGGTTTGGGAGTGTCCCTTCATATCTCTTCTTTCCAGTCCTTGATCTTTAATTTTGTTATATTCACTTTTTTTTTTTTTTTGGTGTATAGTTCTTTACATTTACATTGTTATAGTTACTGTGTATGTTGATTTCTTAGCTCTGCTCACTTCACTCTGCATCAGTTCATATAGATCTTCCTATGTTTTTTCTCTATTGATGACATACATTTCTTTCATCACAGTAATATTTCATTATATCAATTTACCACAATTTGTTTAGCCATTCCCTAATTACTGGGCATCTGCTTTATTTCCAGTTCCTTGCTATCACAAAAAATACTGCTATAAATATTTTGGCGTATCTGGGGATTTTATTATTATTCATGACTTCCTTCAGGTGTAAGCCAACTTTATTTGCATAATTCAAAACTCCTTTCCAAGATGATTGTACAATTTTATAGCTCCACCAACAATATTTTAGAATTATTATCATTTTACAACCTTTTCAACATCAACTATTGCAATTTTTAAAAAAAAAATGTGCTAATTTGCAGGATGGGAAGTGAAACCTCAGGGTTGTTTTGATTTTTATTTCTCTATTAGTGCTTTGGAATATTATTTCATGTGCTTCTCAATATTTTGCATTAAACCACTATCTTTATCTTAAGTGCATTAATTTTGTCTTCATATAAGCTTTTCAGTTTCATGCAATCAAAGTTATCTATTTTATCTTTTGTCACTATCTCTTGTTGGGTTAAAAATGAATCTCCAAATTCTAATGGTTTAGCTACCATTTATTTAGAGCTTACTGTATGTTAAGTGCTTAACAAATGTTATCTTGTTTGATCCTCACAATAATCCTGTGAAATTGGAGCTATTAATATACCCCTTTTAAAGGTAAAGAAACTGAAACAGACAGTGGTTAAGTGATTTGCTCATGGTCATATGATTAGTAAATGTCTGAAGCTGGGTTTGAATTCAGGGCTTGCTGACTCTAGGCTGGGCACTCTTTCCACTGTGCCATCTATCTATATATCTACCCATAAATGTGAGAGGTATAATATCTGTTTCTCTTCAAATTTTTTTTTAAAAATAGTATAATCTTTAATTTAATACTAAGATTGTATATTCATTTAAAATATATACATGCTCATAGGAATACATATTTTTCAATAATATAGTTAATATACACACAGAAAATGGTTAACCTTTTTGTAAATTGGTAGAGTATAGAGAAAAAGCTTGTTAGGGCTAAAAACAAAACAAAAACTACCTTTTAGGCAAAAGTAATAAATTTTAGAATTGTAGTACTTTTTGAAAAATCTAAGTATTATGACTAAAGTGAAAGTACCTTATAATACTGTTTTTTAACTTTGGCACTTTTAAAACTAAACAAATCTATTTTTCCTGAAAACTTTTTATTAAATTATTAAATCATTTATTAAATGTTTACTTTATATGACACTGTGCTAAGGATCTGGTAATATTAAAAAAAAAAAAAAGGCAAAAAACAGTCCCTCTCCTCAAAGAGTGTATATTCTAAGTAGGGAGACAAACTATAAATAACTGGGTAAATATACAAAGTACCTAAAAGATAATCTGAGAGATTAAGACTGGCAATTTAGGGAGAATAGGAAAAGGCTCCTGAAGAAGGTGAGATTTAGCTGAATCTGTACAGAAGTCAAAGAAAACTATGAGTTGGAAGCAAGAGGGCAGAGCATCCCAGGAATGGGGCTCATCCAGTGCAAAGGTCCAGGAAGTGGTGCATGGGTGAAGAACAGCAAATATGGCAGTATAAGTTCAATGAGGAGAATGCAGTATAAGAGAATTGGAAAAGCAGGAATGGATTAAGTTGTGGAGAGCTTTAAATGCCACTGAAAAGAATTTGTGTTTGATCTTAAATCTCCTGGAGCTCATTGAGCAGAAGAGTGACATGGTAAGACTGCCTTGGAGTGGCGGTGGGGGTGGGGTGGGGGGAGAACACTTTAGCAGCTGATCAAAGGATGGGTTGCTACATTGGGTGGCTAGGAGATTGGTTCTTCCATTTATAATGAGTTGTGTTGTTGTTTTATTGAATCAGTATTCTGTGTAATGATTAAATTCTCAGCTATGTATAAGAAAGTATTCAAATTGAGAATTTATTGCATTAGTATTTAATACTTTACAACTCTTTGTAGAAATTATGTCCATCAGTATGTCTGATAGCTAGATTGACATAGTGTCACATTGTGACTCTGATGATCATTTCCTATAGAACAATAATATTCCATAATATTCATATACCATTATTTATTCAGCTATTCCCCAACTGATGGGCATCCACTCCATTTCTAGTTCCTTGCTAGTACAAAAACAGATGCTACAAACATTTTTGCACATGTGGGTTCTTTTCCCTCTTTTATGATATAGACCCAATGGAGATACTGTTGAATCAAAGGGTATGCACAGTTTTGATAGCCCTCTGGGCTTTAATTTTTCATTTTAATTGCAAATATTCCTAAATCCCTTTTACTATTATACACCCAAATATGTATGAAAATGAATTATCACACCTTTCTCTCTCTCTCTTGCTGAGGCAATTGGGGTTAAGTGACTTGCTCAGGGTCACACAGCTAGGGAATTTTAAGTGTCTGAGACCGCATTTGAACTCAGGTCTTCCTGACTTCAGGGCTAGTGCTCTATCCACTGCACCACCTAGCTGCCCCAATTTGTTTATTTCTTTTCCATTTTTCATCACATACTTTAATAATTTTTTAACTTTTGAGAAACTTTTACTTTGTCTAATTGCAGAACTTTTAGTTGGATTATTATTATTATTTTTTAACAGTGAATAGAATGCCAGGCCCTGAGCCAGGAAGACCTAAGTTCAAATGTGGCCTCTGATATACTAGCTGTGTGACCCTGGATCCATCACTTAACCTGTGACTCAATTTCTTCACCTGAAAAACTGTTAACAATAGCAACTGCCTCTAAGGGTTATTATTTATCATTATTATTATTATTATTATTTTATTATTATTATTATTATTGCTGAGGCAATTGGGGTTAAGTGACTTGCCCAGGGTCACACAGCCAGGAAGTGTTAAGTGTCTGTGACCAGATTTGAACTCAGGTCCTTCTGACTTCAGGACTGGTGCTCTATTTACTGTGCCACCTAGCTGCCCCACATACCATTCATTTTCAAACTTAAATCAGATTCTCATTAAATATTTGTAGCAGTAAGACTTGCAAGATAATTAGATTTCTAATACTTTTGTCCTGTTTTGAAATATTTTTTAAAAATTCATTTTATTTAGTTTTTAAAAAAATTCAGTCTCTAGTTCACTTTTGTATTTTGTGAAGAGGAACCAATACTTTTTAATTTTACAGATTTAAAATTTTTTGATGAAAATCCAGAGCAGAAGTTGAAATTTGGTTTATGGCAAGATCTTAGGAGATAATTCTATTAAACTTGAAATTAAATTTTAAATATTTGATTAAATGATCAAATACTATAATTAACCCCTTTACAAGCAGAGTATAAATGTTTTGCTGACTTTTAAAAAGTAGACTAATAATATGACTTACACAGCTTTGAAAGTTCTATTATTATTTACTTATTGTTTTTTATGAAAATTTTTTCTGGCTAAGGTTTAATTTATTTGGTTTTGATCCAGAGGTAACTTTTTAAGAAAGTTTCAGAATTGGTGACAGTGTGAATATACTTAGATGTACAAAACAGTCTTTAATAGATTCTAGAGAAGTAGAATAATTTTCTTACTACCAATCAATAATTAACAACAACTAACACTTACATACTATTTACTATATACCTGGCACTTTACAATTATCTCATTTGATCCTCAAAATAACCCTTAGAGGGGCAGCTAGATGGTACAGTGGATAGAGTACCAGCCCTGAAGTCAGGAAGACCTGAGTTCAAATCTGGTCTCAGATACTTAACACTTCCTGGCTGTGTGACCCTGGGCAAGTCACTTAACCCCAATTGCCTCAGCAATAATAATAATAATAAAATAATAATAATAATAATAATAATGATAAATAATAACCCTTACAGGCAGTTGCTATTGTTAACAGTTTTTCAGGTGAAGAAATTGAGTCAGAGGTTAAGTGATGGATCCAGGGTCACACAGCTAGTATATCAGAGGCCACATTTGAACTTAGGTCTTCCTGGCTCAGGGCCTGGCATTCTATTCACTGTGCCACCTAGTTGTCCAGGTTTTGGCCCACACATTTTACATCAAATAAATATTCCATGAGCAATAACAATACAAAAGCAATTTTTGAATGGATTAATAAGCCCTTGTAATTTGCAACTAAACATCTTAATCTAGAATATATATATATATTGTAAAACCACAGTTTAAAAAGTATTTAAAGTCCCGGATTGTTCATCTAGAGCCCTGTGTTGTTATGATGTGATGCAGCTCTCAATACCTAAAATATAGATGAGTTGTTTGGGAATTTTAAACATTTTATTTAATGTAATTTTGGGCTTTTTGGGAATCATTTCACAAAATAATATTTCCAGTTTCCTTTTAGCTATTAACTTCATGATAATAGGATTTCATATTTTTTGGTTTAAATTTATCCTACTCTGTTGATGAAACAGTTTTAGAACTGGTAAAAATGTATTAATATTATTAGAAAGAAAACAAATGATCTTTTATGCAGAGAGATGAAGAGTGATATATGTGCACATTTAAAGATACGACCAATTTATGGGATTAGTTAGGTTTTACTATACTTACGGGAGTTCTTGTAGTCTGGAGGTTGGGAATTATAAAAGAAGGAAAGTTAGAGAAGTAATAATAATGCCAAAGGGAGAAAAAGAAGAAAGAGCATCAATGAAGCATTTAAAAAATAAACAGAAGAGAGCAGAAAGAATTTCAGAAAGAGGCATAATTAATCAGAGCAGTGTTGGAACCACAGTGTTAAATTTAATATGTGCTTTAAAAAACTATATAATTTCATATATAATCATTTATTCTGTTCTTATATGTGGAAATGTTCCTATTTGATAAATCCATATTAATAAAAAAATAAGTTGAAAATTTATTTCATTAAAGATAAACTAACAATATTTCAAAGTATCATATAATAATGTAAATAATCATGTAATATGTAAATGGTTCATAATCAGTTTTTTTAAAAAACAGTATTTATTATTATACTCACAAATAACTTCTCCTAATTTGTTGTATAAACACTATCATACATACACATACAAAAATCCTAAATAATCCCCAAATTCCTATTTTTGACTTTTAAGATTTTCATTGTATAGTGCTTTTTAGCAAGTAACTGAGCTTATTTCTTAATGTCTTTGTTATAGTAGCCTAAGTTTATTATTCAGTAAATTTGTATTCTCTGGTCATGCTTGTAATGGTTCTACATTTTAAAAAGTAATTTAGAATTAATAGACTTCATAATAATCTTTAACTTAATTGAAAAATGAGACTAAAAATATGTTTATATTGTCAATAAAGTGCTGATTCAGGCGTAAGAAATGGATATAAGAAGCATATTGAAAAGTCCATTTGGAACTCTTTGGTAAATGGGATATACTGCTTAGTCATTTTTTTTTTAAACCTGCAAATCATTTTGAAATGCCTAAGATATTACACATAATTAGAATTAAATTTGAAATGTCGTTGCTCTCAAAATTGAAATGGATTTTTGCTTGGAATTTCAATAACACTTAGAAATAATATTAGAAGTTAGTTTCTAAATTAACTTAGTATAAACTATTCTCTCTTAGGGTAAATAGATAAACATTTGATACCTGTAGTCTATACTTTGAATTAATAGTATTTTATTTTTCCAAATATATGCACAGATAGTTTTCAACAATCCCCTTTGCAAAACCTTGTATTCCAATTTTTTTTTTCTCTTTCTCTCTCTGTTCCCTCTCCTACACAGCAAGCAATCATATTTAGGTTAAACATGTGCAGTTCTTCTAAACATATTTCCATATTCATCATGCTGTGCAAGAAAAATCAGATCCAAAAAAAAGGCATGAGAGAAAAAAAACAAACAACAACAATAACAACAAAGGTGAAAATACTATGCTAAGATCCATATTCCCTCTCCATAGTTCTCTCTCTGGATGCAGATCACTCTTTTCATTACAAGTCTATTAACACTGCCTTAAAAAGAGCCAAGTCCAGCACAGTTGATCATCACATAATCTTGTTGCTGTGTACAATGTTCTCTTGATTCTGCTCACTTCATGTAGCATAAATTCATGTAAGTCCAGTCATCTATATTTTGATATATAATTGATGGCTTATTCTTATGGTCAAAGTCACTAAATATTTATTAAGTACTTGCTATTTGTCTACTATACTATATATGCCTATACTAAGCCCTGGAGATACAAAGGTAAAAAGCAGTCTTTCAAGGAGCTTACAATCCAATGGGAGTGACTGGGTGAAAACAACTATATACAAACAAGATGTTTACAAGGTAAGTTAGAGATAGATAATCATCAAGTACTTCCTAGTATTAAAGGAGATTAGGAAAGGCTTTTTTTTAGAAAACAGGATTCTAGGCATAGGTGACAGCCATTGAAAATAGTCTAGAGATAATGTTTACTTCCTCCAATTTCAGGAAAACTATTTTTCCGTGTAATATTTTTAGCTCTTTATACCTTGACCATATTTTATATAAATTTGAATCCTAGTTTGAGTTAATTAAGTTTTAATTCTTTGCTATTCAAATCAGTATATTGGAAATCTTTCAAAAATTAATTTGAAAATTAAGGCACTTATTGTCTTTTAAAACTTTATTAAGTTATGATCTTGGGATTTTAGTGCAAGAGTTAACTACAAATCTATGTGAAAAAATTTGCTTACCATATGGCATGATTCAGCATACTTAATTTAAAAAAAAAAACAAAAAACAAACAAAAAAAACCTAGGTTGTAGGATGTGAGGCATGTATAAGATTGAACAACCAGTGTTAAATAGATGGTCCTATTATCCCTGGTGTAACCAGTTTACTGCCCTCAGCTTCATTCTTTCTTCATTATTTATATGTCAGGCATATGAAATACATTTTTTAAAAATATTGAGAGATTTTTGCACTATGAACAACTTGCACTTTAGAATTTTAACAATTCCAGAAAAATTGGGCTAAGATAAATAGAGTATTGGGCAAATTTATGCACTAAGTCCTTGATTGTTCTGTTTCTTTATATTATTCCCCTAAGCAATCAACAATTATTTTGATACCAATCTTTAATAATTTATTTATTGAAAACCAGCATTATATTAGTACTGGAGATGCAAAAATATATAGTTAAATTTAACAGCTCTTTATTAAGTACCCATTATGTGTAAGGCACTTCGTAGGTGCTAGACATATTAAGATAAAACCAAAAATGATCCCTGCTTTTGAGGAGCTTGAATTTTACTGATGATGGGAAGATATGGCAACACACAAGTAGGATATTAAGTAATCTTCCTAGCACTGGTGAGGAAGGAAGCATCAGTTCTAGGAAGATGCATTTGAACTAACTAAATCTTGTAGGAAAATAAGAATTCCAAGAGGCCAGAATGAAGAGAGAGTACCTTCTAGGCATGGAGCATAGTCTGAGTAAGTGCAAGGAAGAAAAGAAGTGTGAAATTTTTATGCCCAAAGATCTCAAAAACTGAATACCCTTTGATCTAGTAGTGTCACCAATGAGTCTATATTCCAAAAAGATTATAAAAGGAAAAAGGATCCATATATTTGTATGCTTGAAGCAGTTCTTTTTGTAGTGGCAAGGAATTGGAAATTGAGTGGATACCATCAGTTGGGGAATGGTTAAACAAGTTATAGTATGGTAAAGGCTTACAAGAACTGATGCTGACTGAAGTAAGCAGAGTCAAGAGAGTTGTGCACACCAACAGGAAGATAATATGATGATCAACTTTGATAGACTTCGCTCTTCTCAGCAATTCAGTGATCCAAGGCATTTCCAGTAAATTTGGAAAATGCCATCCACATATATAGAGAGAACTATGGAGACTAAAGGAGGTTTTCATCTTTCGGGGGCTATTTTTTTTTCTTTTTGTATTTCCTTTTTGTTCTGTTTTTTTCTTTCCCTTTATGACTCATATGGAAATATGTTAAAAATGAATGTATAACCTATATCAGATTGTTTGTTAGTGGGGGGAAGAGAGAGGCAGAAGAAAAAGGGAGAATAAAATCTGGAACTCAAAATCTTATGAAAGTGAAAATTGAAAAACCATCTTTACAATGACCAGCAGGATGATTTCAGGGAGGCCTAGAGAAACTTACATGAACTGATGTTGAGTGAAATGAACAGAACCAGGAGATCATTATACATGGCAACAAGACTATATGATGATCAATTCTGATAGATGTGGCTCTCTTCAACAATGAGACTATTCAAACCAATTCCAATTGTTCAATGATGAAGAGAGCCATCTACACCCAGAGAGAGGACCATGGGAACTGAGTGTGGACCAACATAGCATTCTCATTCTCTCTGTTGTTGTTTTCTTGCATTTTGTTTTCTTTCTCAGTTTTTTTTTCCTTCTTGATCCAATTTTTCTTGTGCAGCAAGATAACTGTATAAATATGTATACATATATTGGATTTAACATACATTTTAATATATTTAACAAGTATTGGACTATCATCTAGGAGTAAGGGGAAGGAGGAGATAATTTGGAACAGAAGGCTTTGCAAGGGTCAGTGTTGAAAAATTACTCATGCATATGTTTTGTAAATAAAAAGTTTTAATTAAAAAAAGAAAAACTGTCCTTACCTGTAATTGAAAAAGTAATATACTATTAAAATAAAATATTTTTTAAAGGAAAAAAAGCGTGAGGTTTTATAAAAAGCTTGTGGTCCAGTTTGGCTAGAGTAAGTAGAGTACAGTGAAATAATGCTAGAAAGCCATCAGAGTGTTAGGAGCCTGAAAATGTCAGATCTAGAAGCAGTAGGAAGATAGTGAAAGTTTTTGAGCTGTGATATGGTCAGGTTTGTGCTCATGTGGCAGCTTTATGGAAGATAGATTGGAGAGAGGAGAGAGAGACTGGAAATAGTAGGCAGAATGGCATAATAGATATAGCTAGCATCAGAGCCAAGAACACTTGGATTCAAATTCCATCTTTAATGTCCTGGCAGTGAGATCTAGCCAAGTTATTTAATTCCTCAGTGCTCTAGATATCTCTCTCACCTGCTTGGCAGAGGAAGTTCCCTCATCTGGGAGTTCTATGATTTTATGATGCAGCTAAGAGGATAGGGTCTGCCATTTAATATACTAAGGCCAAATGACACCTTCTCTGAGTCTTAGAACAGTGATGTCTGGCTTCAGTAGAAACAAAGGTCACTTAACTATTTTATGGATCCCTGCAGGTTACACATTAACTCAGAACCACATATTGATACTATCTATAATCTATTCTGTTTGTATTTATTTTGTTGATATTTCCCAATTACATTTTAATCTGGTTCAGGGCTCTCAGGAGTGTTGCCTATTTGTTATCTCTGGCCTAGAGTATAGAGGGGTTTAGTGATTTTTCCCAGAGTGACACAGTAATAGTGTCAGAGGAAGGATGTGAAGCCAGATCTCCTTGGTTTTAGGTAACTTTTTATCCACTATGCCCCTATGTCACTCACTGTACCCATAGCTGTATTTTATAATTAAAATATCATGGGGGGGGGGATCTTCAATAAATAGAATGTTTGTCTTGTTAAGCAAACAAGTTTATTAAGTCTTTTTTTTTTTTTTTTTTAACTTTATGCCTGCTAAATTTTTTCATGAGAGTTTGGGCAGGGGAGCCGGGAACTGGTTATAGACGTGGATGGATTTAACAGATCTTTGTAAAGAATGGAACTAGGGCAGCTAGGTGGCGCAGTGGTTAGAGCACCAGCCCTGAAGTCAGGAGGACCTGAGTTCAAATATGGTCTCAGACACTTCCTAGCTGTGTGACCCTGGGCAAGTCACTTAACCCCAATTGCCTCAGCAAAAAGCAAAAAAAAAAAAAAAAAAAAAAAAAAAGGCAAGAATGGAACTGAGATGGAGGAATGAAATTATTCATGTTATCTGAATTTGGCAAATGTAAGTATATTAATAGTGATTTGATGGTTAGAAAATGCTAATGATTAGTTCTCAAGGAAGGCAAACTGGTATAATGTACTGTGTAGTTGATTGAATAGTTAGTAATAAAACAGCCTTGCAAAGGAGTTTTCTGAATCTGACTTGCAAAATTTCATTAAGCTTTTCTGTCTTAATGTTTTCATGTTATCTCCCCAGTTAAACCATAAGTTTCTTGAGAAACTTTGTATCCTCAGTGCTTAGTACAATGCTGAGCTGACTGGTACAACAGTAGTTCACATGAGTGTGTGCTACTATGCATATGTTTTGTGGTTGTTATTTTTAATGTTTTTTGGGAGGTATAGCTAATAACTTGGTCTTTAGTGCTGATTCATACTAGTTAACTTATTGACAGTCAAGCCAACAAGCATTTATTAAGCACTTACTCTGTGCTGTTAGAGAACTGACAACACAAGGCAAGTGCTCATGGGGAGATTCAGAAAACAAGGAAGCTCTCAAAGTCTCTCTGAAGAACTTTGGAATTATTTGTGAGACAGAAGATACTGACACAGGACTGTCCAGCATTGTGTGCTCTCATCAAAGAAGGTGTTGTGCTCTATAAGCAAAGCAGAATTGCAGTAGTTCAAGAGAAACTTGAAATGTGCAAATTTAGAAACTTCTCCACTCCAAATGTTCAGATGAACTATTTGTGCCCATCTTGTGGTAGAGACTGGTCTGATTAGCCACAATCAGACACACTGTACCTTGACCTTAACATAGTAATGTCATGTTCAAGAATGAAGGACAACAACCAACTCTATGCCAGGCACTGTGTTAAGTACTAAAGTAACTAGGGGAAGAAATCAGTTTCACAAATATATTTTCAAATTTAAAATTTGCTGGAAAAGCTCTTTAGAAGAAAATGTTTTCCATTTAATAATAATAGCTGCTAGCATTCATATGGCACTTTACGGATATCTCATCTTATTACTACCATGGATTTTTATCAAGTTGGAAAGGTTTAGCATATAGTCATTAGTGACAGATACTTACTAGCTGTATAAACTTGCATAAGTCACTTAATTTTTGTGTGTTTTAGTGTCTTCAACTGTAAAATGGGGATAATAATTGTACTTATCTTCCAGAATTGTTGTGAGGGTCAAATGAAATTATATTTGTCAGGTATTTAGTACAGTGCCTGCCTAGAATTTAGCAAATGGTATGTAAATGTTAGCTGTCATCATCATTTTATCCATTGTTTCCAGTTAAGCTAGACCTCAGTAGTGCCTATGAGGTAAGTTCTAAAATCCCTTTACAGATGAGGAAACTGAGGCAGAAAGGTTAAGGTTGTTGTGAAAATCAAGAGGTGTGTGTGTAAAACTGCAAACTTTCAGCTATGTAAATATTAGGTTATGGATATTACTGCTGCCACCATTTGGTTGCTAAGTTGTATTTGCTTCATATAAAAGTATTAATATTTAAGGTAAATTTTTTTTTAAACCAGGAAAGTAAATTGAAAAAAACATGGATAGACAAACTCCATAGAGATCTGGAAGATGTTAAAGAATTGGAAAGGACTTTAGAAATCTAATCTAATTCCTTTATTTTATAGATGAAGAATCTATGGTCTCAGCTTTTTAGTCTTATAGCTCTTCATTTTTTAAGGTTTGAAAATAACTTCCTAATAAAATTGCTTTATATCTTTTCTAATAATCTAGTACATCTTCCTAATGAAGGTTGTTATTGTTTTCAATATATTCAAATGGAATTAGTTCTGTGTGTGTTTTTTAAGGAAGTCCAAATACTTAACACTGATTTATTTATTTATTTGCCAGGCATTCATCTCTAGATACTGTCTCCAGAAGGCTTTTTTTTTTTTTTTTTTTCCTTTTTTGCTGAGGCAATTGGGGTTAAGTGACTTGCCCAGGATCACACAGCCAGGAATATTAAGTGTCTGAGGCCAGATTTGAACTTAGGTCCTCCTGACTTCAGGGCTGGTGTTCTATCTACTGAGCTGACTAGTTGCCCCTAGAAGGCTTTTTAAATAATTTACCTTCACCTTGATATTCCTTTGTCATCTTTTCCCCTTCATTGATTATATAGTACTATTAGGAAGTATGATGATAATATATTTACTATCCCCACTCTCCCCATTCTTAAATTCTTTTTTGTTTGTCAGGCTCATTGGTTGCACTAAGACTTTTAGAACACCTTGTATAGGTCTTGAGAGTCATTTGAACAGAGACGATAATTGAAAATTTAAGAGCTGATCGATTACCAAGAGACAGTGTAATGATAATTACCAGAATAGATCCCAAATTCCACCTATGCATATAAGTGTGTAAGAATGATGATTCAGCAAATATTGATTGCCTATAGTCAGTAAACATTTATTAAGTGCCTAGTGTGTGCCAGGCACTCTGCTAAGTGCTAGGGATGGTGTTCATTTCTGATTGAAAAACATTAGCACCTTAATTGCTATGTTCTTTTCCAATTGGAAGGTTGTTCCAAGGGCAACATTTTGTTTGGGCTAGGTTTGGTGATTTTTCATTTTACACTGTGCACTTAAACCTATTCTATTTGATAGGCATTTTTTAAAATGTTATTTATTTATTTATTTATTTTTAAATTTTATTTTATTTGCAAAACATGTATGGGTAATTTTTTCAACATTAACCCTTACATAGCTTTCTGTTACAGATTTTTTCCCCCAACTCCCCACCCCTCCCCTAGATGGCAGGATATCCACTACGTGTTCATTATGTTAAAATATTTGGCAAATCGAATATATGTATACATATTTCCAAACTTATCATTGTTGTGCAAGAAAAATCGTATCTACACAAAAGACATATCAGATAAAGGAAACACAATGTAAGCAAACATCAATCAAAAGTATGAGAATGTTATGTTGTGGTCTGCATTTCACATCCCTCTCTCTGGGTGTATATGGCTTTCTTCACTGAATAATTGGAACTGGTTTGAAACATTTCATTGTTAAAGAGAGCCATGTCCATCAGAATTGATCATCATATAGTATTGTTGTTTCTGTGTATAATGATCTCCTGGTTCTGCTCATTTCACTCAGCATCAATTCATGCAAGTCTCTCCAGGCCTCTCTGAAATCATCCTGCTGGTCATTTCTTACAGAGCAATAATATTCCATAATATTCATATGCCATAATTTGTTCAGCCATTCTCCAATTGAAGGGCATCTATTCAGTTTCCAGTTTCTAGCCACTACAAAAAGGGCTGCCACAAACATTCTTGCACATGTGGGGCCCTTTCCTTCCTTTATGATTTCTTTGGGATATAAGCCCAATAGAAATGCTGCTGGGTCAAAGGGTATGCACAGTGATAGGCATTTTTAAAAGTTTCTATGCCCTTACAAAAATCCTACCCCAGTTATTGGTTACTGCTGATAACTGTAGATTCTCAAAGTCTGAAGCATAAACTAACGTAGGTTTTTACCAAGTTAGAAAGATTTAGAATATTGTTAGTAGTGACAGATACTTACAAGCTATATGAACTTGCTTTATTTTTGTTTTAGAATTCTCAATTGTAAAAATGGAGATAATAATAGCACCTATCTCCCAGAATTGTTGTGAGGGTAAAATGAAATCTTAATACAGTCCTGGCACTACACAAATGCTAGCTATCATTATCATCATTCTTGACTTCCCACTTTCTTACTTCTCATATCCAATCAGTTGCCCAGTCATGTAGATTTTATAGTCATAACATTTCTCATAAACCAGCCTTTTCTCTGACACTGCTATCTCCCTAGTGAATGCCCTCATGATCTCACTCCTGGATTTTAACAATAAATTTCTGGTTGGTTTTCCTTCTTCAAGTCTACCTGTCTCTTTCCATCTTCCATTCAACTGTCAAACTGATTTTTTTAAAGTGCAGTTCTGACCATTTCATCCCACCATTCAGTAAATTCCAGTGACTGACTACCTATTACCTCCAAGATCAAATGTAAAATCCCATTTATCTGTCCATAACCTAGTTCCTTCCTACCTTTCCAGGATTCTCATATCTTACTCCCTTCTGTGTATTCAGCAATCCAGTGACATTATATCTCCCGGTTCTTTACTTGTGATACTCTACCCCTTGATTTTCTGCATTTTCAATGGCTGTTCCCTATCCCTGTCTCGAACTTTCAGCTTCCCTCAAGTCTGCCTCCAGGTTTTCTTCAAGTCTCAGCTAAAGACCCCCTTCTGTAAGAAGCCTTTCCCAATTCTTCTTAATTTTAGTGCCTTCCCTCTAAGGTATTTCCAGATCCTATAATAAAGCTTGTTAACATATAATTAGTAGTTTGGGTTTGGGATTTTTTTGTTGTTGTTGTTGTTGTTGGTTGGCTTTTTGTTGTTTTTGCATGTCATCTTTCCCTATTAAACTTTGAGCTTCTTGAAAGCAGGGATTGTTTTTGCCCTTCTTTATATCACTGGCAGTTAGTAAAATTGTCACATAGGAGGCACTTAATAAATGTTTTTTTATTTAAGTGTACAAATAGATGCATATTTAAATATTAAATGTTTCTGAAAATGATTAAAACTGGTAGAATTTTTGAGTTTGGGTTTAAACATTTAATAAATTATTTTGTAACATTTAGTAATAGCATTCCCTTGGTCTGTCAGTAGAATAAGAAATATACCTTGTCCTTTCCTTTATATAAGTATATTTTTATTAGTTTTTCTTTTGCTTTGTTTCATTGTTTCTTGATGTCTTATGGAGATATTATCTTCCACTTAACCAAATCTAATTTTTAAGAAGTTATTTTCTTTGGTGAGTTTTTGTACCTTTTATCATTTGATCAATTTGTTTGTTTGTTTGTTTTTTGTTTTTTGCTGAGGCAATTGAGGCTAAGTGACTTGCCCAGGGTCACACAGTTAGGGAATGTTAAGTGTCTGAGACCAGATTTGAAGTCAGGTCCTCCTGACTTCAGGGCTGGTGCTCTATCCACTGTGCCACCTAGCTGCCCCTTGTTTGTTTTTTTTTAAGGAATTATTTCCCCCAATATTTTTTGTGCCTCTTTTATTAAGCTATTGATTCTCTTTTCATAATCTTTTTTGAATTATTCATATTTCTTTTTTATTTTATTTTTTTTATTTTTGCTGAGGCAATTGGGGTTAAGTGATTTGCAGGAAGTGATTTGTTAGGAAGTGTTAAGTGTCTGAGACCAGATTTGAACTCAGGTCCTACCAATTTTACGGCTGGTGCTCTATCCACTGCACCACCTAGCTGCCCCTATTCATATTTCTTTTACCAATTTTTTTCCTCTACCATCTTTATCTGATTTTTGCAATCATTTTTTGTTCCTTTTTAAAAAATCATTCTTTGATGCTGAGTGAAATGAGCAGAGCCAGGAGATCATTATACATGGCAACAAGAAGACTATATGATGATCAATTCTGATGGACATGGTTCTCTTCAACAATGAGATGTTTCAAACCAGTTCTAGTTGTTCAATGATGAAGAAAGCCATATACATCTAGGGAGAGGCCTGTGGGATCTGAGTGTGAATACAATATAGCATTTTCACACTCTCTGTTGATGTTTGCTTGCATTATGTTTTCCTTCTCAGGTTTTTTTTTTTTTTTCTTCTTGTAGATACGATTTTTCTTGTACAGCAAGATATAAATATGTATACACATATTTGATTTGTCAAGTATTTTAACATAATTAACATGTATTAGACTTCTTGCCATCTAGGGGAGGGGGTGGAGGGAAGGAGGGAAAAATTTGTAACAAAAAGCTTTGCAAAGGTCAGTGTTGAAAAATTACCCATGCTTATGTTTTGCAAATAAAAAGCTTTAATAAAATAAATAAATAAATAAAAATTAAAAATGGTTCTTTAGCTCTTCTAGATATTTTTGTTGGGTTTATGTCTAATCTGCATTTTTCTTTGTGACTTTGCTTGTAAATGTTTTCACATCATTGTCTTGAGTTTGTATCTTGATTTTTCCATTATCATTATAATAGTTTTTTTGTTGTCAAATTTTTGGGGGAGGTGTTTTTGCTCATTTTTCCAGCCTATTTCTTGATTTTGGACTTTATGTTAGAATGTTATGCTTACCTCTCTGGGGAAGGAGAGAGTCATTGTGCCAAGCTTCAGGGTTTTTCACTTTGTTCCTTTGTCAGTTAATTCTGGAGTCTATAGGTTTTCAGTGCTTCCAAGGTGATGTGATCTAGAGAGAGGAGTAGTCATTTCCTTCATGATCTAGATTCTGGTCCTTACCCAGGTGGGGTCACTATTCTATCTCAGCCATAACTCTTCTCCTCCTTGGAACTGCAGCTTCCACCCAGGTAGGTCCCTTACTCCCTTGCAACTGCAAGTTCTTCTCTCCACTGTGGAATTGGAGCCCTAGAAGTAGGGCTTCTACTCCCTTGCTACCTAAATACTTCTTTCTGCCTTGGAACTGTGTAATGGGCAACGGAGTTATTAAATGGTTCCTGGTTCTATGCCTAATGTCAGCACAGAGATCCCTCAACTTTCTGATTGGTATTCAGTCCCTTTACTCTCTTGGTATAGCTGCTGCTGCTACCATCGCTGCCACTTCCACGGCCTGCAGTTGGAAGAAATACAAGGGCATGTGCATGGTTTCCCTGAAAAGGCAAGAATCCTGATAGATAGTGGGGAAAGACTTTAGGTAAGACAGTTCTTAGCTACCAGTTAATATTAAAGGTCTTTACTATTATCTGCCAGTGTTTCAAGTTGTAAGAAGGTTATATGTCATCAGCTCTTCATGCATGCAGGACAGTTATGAGATATGACTATGCTTTAATTGATTAAAATGGTTTTTCTAATTAGATAAACATTTATTATCTATAGTAAATACAAGGACTTTGTTAAGTGCTGGGGATGAAGAGGGGAAAGCCAGTTTCTGACTTCCTAAAGTATATATCCTTCTGAAACATGTTTGTAACAAGCATATAGTATATACAAAATAATTTTGCAATGATCTGAGATTAAAAACTCCTTGCTACCTAATTTATCTAATTTTATTTCTATTACTAATAGTATGCTTTATGGAAATCATTAAACCCTCAGCACTGGTTTTCTCATGTATAAAAATGAGTTGGTTGAATTGTTATTTCCAGCACTAAAATTCTCTATATTATACTTGTATTTTATACTTTTAATTCCATTAGCATAACTTTGTCTTTAACAAGTATTCTTACAATATATAGTATATTAGATAGGTCAGGACCTCAATTAACAACTATATTAAAATACACAGTTGGATTGTCTGAGAGAGGGATGAGCTATTCTACTTATGAATTTAATGTTTTCTCTTCATTTTCAGAAAGTAAATCTAAGTTAGAATTGGAGGGTTTTTTTTTTTATTAAAGCTTTTTATTTGTATAACATATGTATGGGTAGTTCCCCAGCATTGATCTTTACAAAGCTTTCCATTACAAATTTTACCCCCAGTCCCCTCCCCTCCCCTAGATGGCAGGAAGTCCACTACATGTTAATAATGTTGAAATACTTGACAAGTTGTGCAAGAAAAATCCTATCTACAAGAAAAAAAAAAAAAAGAAAATCAGAGAAAGGAAACACAATGCAAGCAAACCTCACTAGAGAGCATGAAAATGTTATGTAGTGGTCCATATTTCATATCCCTCTCTCTGGGTGTATATGGTCTTCTTCAGTGAACAATTGGAACTGGTTTGAGACAATTCTTTGTTGCAGACAACCATGTCCATCAGAATTGATCATCATGTAATATTGTTGTTGCTGTGTATAATGATCTCCTGGTTCTGCTCGTTTCACTCAGCATCAGTTCATGCAAGTCTCTCCAGGCCTCTCTGAAATCGTTCTGCTGGTCATTTCTTACAGAACAATAATAATTCATAGCATTCATATATCATAATTTATTCAGCCACTCTCCAATTGATGGGCATCCATTCAGTTTCCAGTTTCTAGCCACTATAAAAAGGGCTGCTACAAACATTCTTGCACATGTGGGTCCCTTTCCCTCCTCTAAGATCTCTTTGGGATATAAGCCCAGTAGAAACACTGCTGGGTCAAAGGGTATGCACAGTTTGATAACTTTTTGAGCATAGTTCCAAATTACTCTTCAGAATGGTTGGTTCCGTTCACAGTTCCACCAACAATGTATCAGTGTCCAAGTTTTCCCACATCCCCTCCAACATTCCTCGTTATCTTTTCCTGTCATTTTAGAATTGGAGTTTTTAAGACACTAGAGAAGTGGTCTTCCTTTTGTTACTGTGCAAATTTAAATAATATCATATTTAATTTCTCTTAATGTAGTGCTATTCTAATACCTTTTTGTTTCATGACCTGTATTTCTTGAAGGCTTTCCTAATGGAATGCTTTCTTAGGGCCGACCTAACTAAATTAGGAAAATCTCATCACTTGATTGGCTAGAGGGTGATGATTTTTTGGCCATAGAAATTCTTGAAAATCATTTAATAAATGATAGAAGAGTTGCAATCTACTTTAATGAGGGAATATCATTGAATTTGTCTAACACCTTTTCTCTTGAGAGGAACTGTCTTGAGAAGACAGACAGTTCCCTTCCTCCATTCCCATTTTTTAGAATGAGAATTTGAAGCTGACACTTTCTTATAGGCACACAATGCTAAAAATATCAGGCAGAGTATATATGATTATATAACTGTCTTTTAGGCATGTTGTAGAGAAGAATCTCAGATGGATTTTAGGATTTCAGTGTGAACTGGTGGAAGGGAAAAGTTTTCTACCTAAGTAGCTTTTTACTAGAATATAGTTAGTAAAGATGTTCTTATATGAGTTTTGCTTTATAATTCTGTTATTATAAGGAACTTGGTGCACTAAGGAACTTGGAACTTTTGCAATGGTGATTTTTTTTTTTCAGTGTCTTGATATTATTTCTGTTAATCTTGGAAAAAGAGGAGATATAGGTATTTGAAGGTTTTCTTGGAAAGATAAAATGTCTGTTGAGTGCATTGGATAATGCTGCAGTTGTCTATTTGGCAAGTTCAAAGTCTATTCTATATACCAGAGATTGTGACACATTTGTACATTTGTAGCAGTAAGTATAATTTAAGCTACTTTAATTAAAACCTTTGGAATATATAATATGTTTGGGTGATTTTCATCTTTTAAAAAAGCAAAATTTGGGGATGGGTGTGTGTGTGTGTGTGTGTGTGTGTGTGTGTGTGTG
>JAJPUD010000107.1:771214-834089 GCA_023553655.1 Myrmecobius fasciatus
GAAAAAGTGGATCTTGAGGGACAGAGAGAACCACAGAGGTAGTAAGCCAGCGAGAGAGAGAGAGAGAGAGAGAGAGAGAGAGAGAGAGAGAGAGAGAGAGAGAAAATGAGAAATCTTTAAGGTCAGTAGTAGTACAGATTGCTATCTAGTTTGAGTAAATCCAGTTATAGGCCAACCCACAAAAATCATTGATCGTAATTTTTTCTTTCCAAATAATACTTGTATGAAATTTTTTAGAAGTGTTTTTATCTTCTGCATATTAGCAGACAATGCTATTGTTAAGTACAATAACTTCCAAAGTCTTATCCATTTATTTTCAACATTTTTCTCCTCTTGAAATTTTTCCTCACAGCTTCTAAATAAGATCAGCTGATTTGAGATTACCTTTTCCCATTTCCAGGATATAAAGGTTAAGAACAATAAAATGATCCTAAGGTCAAGAGAAGCAAAGACCCTGAATTGTAGGCACATTGTACTTGGCTTCTTTAAAACTAAGGAGTATTTAGTGATATTAAAATAGGTCTTAATTATGAGGTGTGGTATAGTTCCTTAAAATTTTTTCAGAAGTTAAATGTCTGAAACTTTGATGCTTTAGTTTTGAGATTATCTACTTCAACCTTATTTTCCCATGCATCCACTTTGTGGGTTTGTAGATGAAATTTTATGTGTGTATGTTTGCATATGTGTGTGTATGCTATACGTGCCTACCTATTTTATTGTCTTCCTGATAGAATATGATCTCCTTGAGGGCAAGGATTGCTTTTGCCCTTCTTTGTAGTCCTGGCTCTTTTTTTTTTTTTTTTTTTCTTAAGTAACTTAAATTCCCAAGTTTTTCAAAGCAACTTGTCTTTACAATGTTATTATTCTCCTGACTCTGTTCATTTTACTTTGCACAGGTAATATAAGCCTTCCTAAGTCCCTCTAAAAGTGTTCCATTTCATCATTTCTTAAAGTATTATAGCGTCAGATTACATTCATACATTACATTTTGTTTAAGTTATGCAGACCATTTTCCCCCCATAGAAACTACAATCTAGCCATGCTTTGTCCATCCTGTACTTTAAAAATCCTGTACTTTGTTTAACCTAAGCCAAGAATTTTGCATTTATTTGTAACATACTTTGATTTGGCCCCTCATTCTAACATGCTTAAGGTTTTTTGGTTTTAGATTCTGATTTTATTATAAAATACATTTTCTATCCCTTTTATCCCAGCTTTTACTTCAACTACAAATTTTACCAATAAGTCACCTATACCTTCATCCAAAACACTGACAAAATTTTTAAACAAATTATAGATGCCTAGGCATTCCACTAGAGGTTTCCTTTCATTTTTACATTGGCACATTAATAACTAATTTTTTTATTTATTCATCTAGTTCCAAATCTTTTTTTATTATTATATAGCCAAATCATCTCCATTTTGTCTATAAAATACCTTATCATCTTCTACCTTATTGTAGGCATATATTTTTATGGAGGTTTTTCTTTTTTTTAATGTTAGATATCTTGGCATTTATCTCTAGGTTTTTATTTCTGTGGAAAATTGCTTTGCAGTCATATTTATGAAACTATGTATATGGGTACTCTAGCTTTAGCATTTAACGCATTTTATTTTCTCTTTAAATGATATTTATCTTTTTGGGTTTTATTCCTAATATATAAGAATACTGATGATTTTGTTAAATTGTTTTGTGTTGCTACTTTAATGAAAATATTAATTATCTTGATAATTTTTTATTGGTTTTCAAAATAAACATACAATTGGTTTTAAAAGGGTTGGTTTTTTGGTTTGGGTTTTTTTTTTTTTTTGGTCATCTTTTTTTAATACCTATTCTCTTGGCTTCTTATGGTTATATAGTATATATACAGTGTTATATAAATCATAATGTTGACAGTAAGTCTCCTGTTGTTACTCTGCTCTCTGCTGATTTTCCTCCTTACTTCATTCTCAGTCTCCTTCACTGTATCTTTACGTAGGCCCTGCCTGCTAACTATTGGTCTTCCCCAAGACTCTGCTGTTTTCTCATTTCTTTACTATTTTTCTGGATAATCCCATTGACTCCAGTGGATTTAATTATCTTTATGCAGATAATTCTCAAATCTCTTTATTCATCCTTAAGCCTTCTCCTAACTTCTAGTCTTGTGTCTCCTCTTGCCTCAAACTATATGTCCTATCAATATTTTAAATTCTATATATCAAAAACCAAATTTGTTATCTTCTCCCCAAAACTTTTTTCATTTTCTAACTCCTCTGTTAGCACTTTAAATATCAAAATATAGAAAATTGATTAATTACCCAAAATCTATTTTTATGCTCCCATCCCAGCCTTCCTTTCTCCCAATTGAGAATATTCACAGATGCACAAAAACTAAAAGCCATTACAAATAAGTATAGTTCATCAAAATGCATTTTGACATTGACCATGACTAAAAAACCTTCTCATTCTGCATTCTGAGTTCTATAAGGAAGTAAATTGTATGCCTCATCATTAGTCCTCTGAAATCCTGCTTGGTCATTACAGTAATAAGAGTTCATTGTTATAGTATTCTGTCATTTATTTATCTTAATTTGTTTATCTATTGCTCAGTTTATAGGTACCTGCTCAGATTCCCATTCTTTGACATTGCAAAAAGAACTATAAATACTTTTCTTTTACATCTTTAGAGTTTATTTTGTTTAAGACTAATACCTCACTTAATATATCTTTCCTTTTATTTCCCCTTCTCCCATTCTGAACCCCAACCCCCATGTTGAGTGAAATGTATTTTTGTACCCAATTCTCTGTGTGTATTCGTTCTTTTTTGACTAGTTCAGATGAGAGTGAGGTTCAAGTGTAAGTCCCTCCTCCTTCTTTCTTGTTTATGTAGATGTCTACTTGTGCACTCTAATTATTTGAGATAATTATCCCCAATCTTCCTTTCCTTTTTCTCCAATGTATTCCCCTTCCTTTCTATTTCCATTTTTTTTTCTCCCTTAACATCATCAAGATATAACAGAAGTATTCCCAGACTTTATCTTATTAGATTCCCTGTATGACCTTTGGTGGTGATACAGTTCTGAGAGGCCACATGCATCATCTCTCCTTATTTGAATATAAGCAATTTTTCCTTGTGCAGTTCTTTATCATTGTTCATACATAGTTACCATTTTTTTTTTTATATTTCTACTTGTTTTTAAACTTAAGAGTTTCTAAGTACAAAGCTTTGGTCTTTTCATTAGGAATGCTTGGAAGTTATCTATTTCATTCTTGTCCATTTTCTTCCTCTAGTATTACACTTTTTGCTAAGTAAATTATTCTTGGCAACAAGTCCAAGTCCTTTGAAATTGTATTCCAACTTCTTTGCTCCTTTATAGTGGTGGCTGCTAAATCATGTATAACCCTGAATTTAGTTCTTTGATATAGTTATCCTTTCACATTGTGACTTTACCCATATTGGTTTCAATAGATTGCATGTCAGCGTAAGGAAATAAATATGAATATTCTGGGAGTTCTGTAAAAGTCACAGATGACACATGAAGGCCAGCGGATGATACAGAAAGTTTAGACGCTCAGAAATGCACAAAATATATATATAGTATCATGTAATATCAATATATTTTATCTTTAACAATGCAGACTTCTTCACTGATTTGAAGGGAGAGCCAAAAAGTTTTATGTGGATTTTCCAGTTTGTGAGGGTACTATGTTACCCTAACTCTAGTGATGTGGAAGGGAAAATGGTACTTGAATTCTTTCTGGCTACTTGCAGCATTTTTTTTTTTTTTTAATCTGGAAAGTCTGGATTTTGGATAGGATGTTCTTGGGAATTTTCATTTGGGGGCTCCATTTAGAAAGGTACCAGTAGATTCTTTCTATTTCCATTTTGCCCTCTGATTCTAAGAGACCTGGACAGTTTTGAAGTTTCCTGAAAGAAACTATCTAGGCTCTCTTTTTTTGCTCATAGTATTCAGATAGTGCAGTGATTCTTTTTTTTTTTTTGGTCTCAATCAGTTTGCTTTGAGGTACTTTACATATCCATCTCCCCTCCTTCCCGGTCTTTTAACTTCATTTTAATATTTCTCATTGCCCTATGGAATCATTGGTTTCTCTTTAGTCTATTTTAATTTTCAGAGAGTTATACCTTTTGTGCTAAGTTGTTAATTCCCTTTCCAATTCTTTCTTCTATAATTTGGTTTCTCTCTCTCTCTCTCTCTCTCTCTCTCTCTCTCTCTCTCTCTTTCTCTCTCTCTCTCTCTCTCTCTCTCTTTTTGCTTTTTGCTGAGGCAATTGAGGTTAAGTGACTTGCCCAGGGTCACACAGCTAGGGAATTTTAAGTGTCTGAGACCGCATTTGAACTCAGGTCTTCCTGACTTCAGGGCTAGTGCTCTATCCACTGCACCACCTAGCTGCCCCAATTTGTTTATTTCTTTTCCATTTTTCATCACATACTTTAATAATTTTTTAACTTTTGAGAAACTTTTACTTTGTCTAATTGCAGAACTTTTAGTTGGATTATTATTATTATTTTTTAACCTAAGTTGGATTTTTCTCTGAGGCTTTGTTTTATAGATTTTATCTTCTGGGTTTGTGTTTTAGCCTTCCCTGCCACAATAATTTAACAATTATCTATCTCAGTATCCTTGACTATAAATAGGAAATAATAATAACTTTTTTTATGGCAGAAATCTTACAAACTTTATTGATTGGTTAAACATCAAAGAGTACAGTTATATAAAGAAACCCTATGTACATCTTTCTAGGTTTTATCCTTCATAGTGCTATAATTGACTGCTGCTGGAAATTACTTTTTTTTTTTTTCATTTAAAAGGTCATAATACCATGTCTTTGGGAAACTTGTCTTTGAGCTATGTTTGCCATTAGTTATAAACATTAACAATGCACCCATCTGGTTTTGCAACAGGGAAATAAGATCTCATAGTTTAGGCAAACAAGGAATTAAGCTACTTTTCTTCTTGGGATAACATCAGCATTTAAAACTTCAATATTTATCTTGCTCTCAGGTTCTTAACACATACTACATTTTCTTTTCTGCATCTAATCACTGTATGGTAGAGAGATAATCATAGTAAAAATGTATTAACAATTGAACTACCATTCCTGAGGGATTTTATCAATTAATTACTTTACTTCATGAGTGAAGTAGCCCATAGCTTTTTGAAAAAAAAATATATTTTTTTTATCTTTAGAAGCCTACTCTACTATTATGATGCTCCATGTAAATTTTCATGTGCTGGCATGCCTACAAGTTAATAGTATTATAGAATATTCAGCTCTCAACACTAGGCAGTTTTTATGGTGATCTGCATCACATTTGCCACTTACTTGCTGAAAAAAATATGCAGTTGAGCAAAACTACCTAAATAGCAAAAAAAAAAAAAAAAAGCAAAACCGTTTTTAATAGGGCTATTGTGAGGATTAAACATGATAATATCCGTCAAGTGCTTAGCTTAGTTCCTGGCACATAATAGGTGCTTTCCCTTTCACATAACACTTCTTAGTATTCTTTCTTTTGTTTATTTACTCATTTCTTCAACTTATTTTCTCACTTTTTTATTTAAGTTAGGGCTGGACTCTATGACTTATGCAGCTAGTTACTGAACTGATCCTGTTGCTGCTTTCTTGGGATTTTGAATGTTATGTTATTCTAGGAACTCTGGGACAGGCTGGGGACCTGCAACTTTTTAGTGCTGTCAGAGTTCTTTGATACAAGGCAGTCTTGTTGCTTCCATTCTAGTCTGAGTTCTGCAGCTTTCCGACCTGTGTTTTGGTACATTGCTTTGGGACGCTATCAGTCAATTGCAAACCTCTGTTAGTTTAGAATGGAAGAATTGTAGATAGACCTCCTTTGGTCTGTAAATCTTGCCTTGATTATTCCTCTGTAGGCTGCTCTAGATATTGGAAATGAGACTCTGCTCTGGGCCTGAGGTCTGTGTCATATCACTGCCACTGCTGTTGCATCTGGCTTCTAAACTTTCTTTTTTCTTGGCATCTCACCCAGAATCTCTGCTTTGGAAACACCTTTTCCCCCCTGTCTTAGGTCCTCTTCTTAGTCTACCCTGGGTCTGTGAACTGGGACTGAATTTTGGAAGACAAAATTGCCGGTTCACACTTTCCTCCATTCTGCCTCACTCAGTATATTCTATTGGTGCCCTACAACCTCCTTTTCCCTAGTCTACAATCTTTTCATGGGTACAAGAATGCTTATGTTTTGGGCATAAGCTGGTCCCCAGTGTTCTCTCTGACATCCTTGTATGTCTTTCTATGCCAAACTAGATTGGACAAAAATATCAACGATTTTTTTCTGAATTTTTCCATGAGGATTTGATCTGGCACATTTTCTAAATCTGGTGCTTCCTTCCAATCACTCCACTAATTTGGCTCTACCTCCAGTAAGTCACATCTAATACCTATGCCCTATGCTTTGGTTCTTCTTTCCCTATTATTGTTGAGTATAACACCATCTTAGCAATCACTCAGGATCACAATCTTTCAGTCTCAAACTATAGATCCTAAATGCTTCCATTTCAAGTCCTAGATTTTACATCACTTGTATATACTCCATTCTCTCTTCTGATTCTTTCACCATCCTAGTGTTGGGCCTTCAACTTGGACATTACAGTAGCCCTCTAGTTGATCTCTTCGCTTCAATCTTTTTCTTATTCCAGTCCATTCTTCAGTCAGCTATTTCAGTGATCTTCCTGTGGTGAAAGTGTGCCTTACTCCTCTTCTCAGTAAACTCTATCACTTCTAGGAACAAATAGAAAATTTTCTGTTTGTCTTTTGGTGTTCTTGATAACCTGATTCCTTCTTACCTTACTAATCTTTCTATAGTTTACTCCCCTCCACATCCTCTGTGATCCAATGACCTCCTTGTTATTTTTAAAACAAGACACTCCATTTCCTTACTTTGCTGCTTTTTTGTTGACTGATTCCTATGCCTGGAATTTTCTTCTTTGTCTCTGTCTCCTGGCTTCCTTTAAATCTCAGCTAAAGTTTTACTTTATGCAAGCAATTTTTCTCAAGCTTCCAGAGTGTTAATAACTTCTATCTCATATTGTCTGTATATATCTTGTTTGTACAGAGTTCTATTCATTTCTTCTCCTGTATTAGATTGTGAGCTTTTTGAGAGCAGGTACAATTGTTGCCTTTCTGTATATCCCAGTCTTTAGCGCAGTGAGTAAAACATAGAGGTTGCTTAATAAATACTTGTTGACTTAAAATCATATTTATAAATAATTTTTGCTATCCTTCTGTATGCTTATCTTGATGTTGACATTATTGAGTATTAAAGTGAATGTTGATTTATTCTAGAGAGTATTGAATTCTTTGTAGGACTTATCCTTTTCATCTTCTACAATAGATGTTGGTGCATAAGCTACAATTATTTTCAAAGTAGTCTTACCGCAACTGTCAGTCAGGGAAGGATGAAAAATTCTTAAGGTTTTAGACACACAGGAAAATAATACCATTGAGAATGGAACTGTGAGTTATCTGAAGAGATGTAGATGCACAAAGAACTTAAAACCAACTTTATTTTTAAAAAGATATGTAAGGAAAATAAAAGCAACAGAAAGCATGTTGCTTTTTTGGGTTAATAATTAAACCAACCCTTCAAACTCCTTTCTCCAAGGGAGTGATCCTTCTATTTAGTTGTACTTTATTTCTATTGCCTAGGTTCAATGATTGAGTTAATAGGTCTTTGGAAAAGGATCTCATATTTAGAGAACTACTGGCTAAGTTAATGTTTATGAATGGTTTCACAACTTCATAGAGTTAGAAGGGACTTCAGAGGTTATCTAGTTTATTCCCCCTTATTTTACAGAAACTTGGTTGTTAACATCCTCTGCCCCCTTTCTGTCACTATCACCATTACTGCAGATGTCATTGCAGAAATGGAAGTGGGGAGGCAGTATATACATGCACACAAATACACTCCACATACACACAGATACATATGAACACACAAATGCACATGGACACACAGATTTTCTGTATCGATTACCAAGTGTCTTTTTTATCACTTTATTTTTAAACATTCTTTTAAAAAAATTTTTTTCAAGTTCAAAATTCCCTTCTTCCATCCCATTCCTTCCCCACTCATTAAGAAGGCAAGCAATATGATATCAATTACACATGTGAAATCATTCAAATCATATTTCCATATTTTTTGTATTGCCAAAAAAAAAAAAGTGAAAAAAGTATACTTCAGTTTTTACTCAGAGTTCATCAGTTCTCATTCTGGAGGTAGATAGAATTTTCATCCTGAGTCCTTGGAATTGTCATGAATATTTTATTCATCTGAGTAGTTAAGTTTTTCACAGTTGATCATCATTACAATATTGTTGATACTTTGTACAATGAATTCCTGATTCTATTCACTGCACGTCAGTTTATATAGATCTTCACAGGTTTTTCAGTAACCATTCTCTGTAGTCATATCTTGTAGCATAGTTCATATACCACAATTTATTCAGCCATTCCCTAATTAATGAATATCCTCAATTTTCAATTCTTTGCCACTACAAAAAGAGCTAATATAAATATTTTTGTATATAGAAGTTCTTTTTCCTTTTCGTTTGATCTCTTTGGGATACCGACCTAGTAGTGGTACTGCTGGGTCAAAGGGTATGCACAGTTTTGTAGCACTTTGGGCACAGTTCCAACTTGTTCTCCAAAATGTTTGGACTTGTAACAAGTGTCTTAACATACTTATTTCTTCATACTTAAGCTTGTCCTTAGTAAAGTCTATTGCTGGAATGGTATTCTCTTTATAATACTTTTTACAGAAAGCATTTTAATTTTTAAAAATCAATTTAAGTAGTAAAGTGCCATTCAAAAATTGATTTTATTAACAAGTTTTTGCATGTATTAGATTTTTTTTGAATTATGAAATAAAAATCAAGTATAGGACATTAAAGAAGAAATTTAATCAAAAAATTCTGCTAATGTTAACCATTTTAAATACTTTTTGTTTAAATTTAAATAGTCTATTTTTGATGGTTTTCCTCCAAGGTTTAATTTAAGAATTTGCATGGTGTGGACTTTTTTCTGAAGTATCTTGTGTGAAAAGAATATTTTTGGTATCACTATAAGCATTTTATTTTTTATTTTATTTTATTTTATTTTATTTTATTTTTTTGCTGAGGCAATTGGGGTCAAAGTGACTTGCCCAGGGTCACACAGCTAGGGAATGTTAAGTGTCTGAGACCAGATTTGAACTCAGGTTCTCCTGACTTCAGGGCTGGTGCACTATCCACTGCACCACCTAGCTGCCCCACTATAAGCATTTTAAAGTAGATTTAGAATTTTATTTTTCCTTTCATATTAAAAAGTTGGTTTTAAATCATTCTCAAAAGAGCTGTGGACTATGTTAACCAAATAAAAACTGCTATAAATAACCAATAAAAGAAATATCAAGTGAATCAACTTTTAGGTTTTACCTCACACCAAGCAAACTGGCAAAAGATGTCAAAAGATGGGAATAATAATTCTTGGGGGAACTGTGGAGAAATATTAATACACTGGTGGAACCTGTAAATTGTTCCAACTGTTGTGGAAAACTATTTAGAATTACACTAAGGATAACTAATATGTCTATAGCCTTTAACCTAGAGATCTATTCATAGCAAGATTTTTTTTTGTAATAGTAAAGAAATAGATGCTCTTTGATTGAGGAATGACCAAATAAATTATGGTACATGAATAGGGCGATATGTTATTATATCATGAAAAATGATGAATATGAAGAATAGAAGGAAGTGAATGGGACGTGCAGACCCTCACCCAAAATGACTACTCAGAGGTCTCTCAAAGTGAAAAGCAGAAAAATATTTAATTAGAATTTCTTGAAATTCTGGCTGTTCACTGAGCAAAAGGGAAGTACTTGGAGGGAGGAGAGCCACTGCTCCGGCACATACAGTTTTATCCCCTCCCAACCTTCAGAAATCATTGACCCCTCCCTTTACCCCTCTGATTGGCTGCAACAATTTCATTCCCTTTTTTGGATGATTATGACCTAAATTTCGTGGTATGTCTTTGTCTCCTTTCTCCCTATCTTGTGACCCAAGCCTACTAGGTTCCTTTTACTCTAGCTGATAGTTAAAGAATATGTGTGTACACACACACACATATATACATACACACATGTGTACACACACACACACACACTGATTGTTCCCCCTCTGTGAATTCTTAATTTTTCCCTGTCTTGCACAGTAGTATGGGAAGACTGAGTAATTGATGCAAAGTGAAGAAAGCAGGACCAGGAAAACAAATAGCTTGCCTACTGATTACAATGTCATAGTAGAAAGAATAAGAGCAACAAAATAAAATTGAGATTTTACTCTGTACAATTATAATAACCATGCTTGGTTCTTAAGAAGTCGGGGCTATAATCCTAATTTATTTTGTTGAATTGTTACAATTGTGTAATCACATGTGGGAGAGTGTCTGTGGAATCTTTTGGTTCTACTTATATCACTTTGCACAAAATCATGCAAATTTTCCTGAATTTGTAGTCTTGTCTTTTAATTTTTTAAAATCTAAAGGAATAATTTCTAATTAACTCCTCCCATTATTATTTTGGCATATAATAAAATTTTAAAGAGAGGGAAGGAACAGAGAAGAAAGTTTTACCTTAAAATTATTCTTTAAACACTTACTAGCTATGTGACCTTGGACAATTTACATAATCTCTAATTCTTTCAAAATCTGTGTTTTGGTATCTTAGTGTGAGATTTGGAGTTTAAAGACGTGGATTCATTTTTCAACTGCTACCTGTCATTTTATGTTTCTGGGCCTCAGCTTCCTCACTTGCAAAATTAAGGGGTATATGGATATGATATCTTTGGTCCCATTATCTTAAATACCTGCCTTTCAGGATTGTTATGAAGATCAAATGAGATAAAGATGGAAAAGGAAGGAAACAAGCATTTATTAAGAACCTACTATGTACCAAGCACCATGTTAAGTACTTTACAAAAATCTTATTTTATCCTCACAAAAACCCCACAAGGTATGTTTATAAAGTTCTTTGTAGAAGTGGCATTCCATTTGGACTTTGAAGAATATGTTAAAATACAGAAAAGAGAGAAGAGAAATTTCCAAGAAATATAAAGATTCTTTAGATAACTCCCCCCAAAAGTCTTGTGTGCATGGAGAATAAAGGGAAACAATATCTGTTAATTCTGGAGAGGTATTTTGACACCAGATTGTGGAATTCCTTCAATGTCAGGTAACAGATAGACATTTGGGAGCCACTAAAGATTTTTGAGCGCTTGAGTACCATGACCAGTAGTCTTTATTTAAAAAAAAAAAAAAAAAAAAAAAAAAGCTATTCTGGCAACTGTTGGAATCAAATATTGAGAGATAATCAATTGAATATTAAAAAGAGAGGAAGCAAAAAGAGTTAAAGATGATTACAAGATTTGGAACTTACAGAGCATTTATATAATGCTCTAAAGTTTACAAAAGCAGAAGGTGGATAATGGTGCCATCAACAGAAAAATGAAGAAAATCCACAGACTTATTTTATGGAAGTTTTATCAACAGTGTAGCAATATCTGAGGCACAGTCTGTATAATTTTATTTTTTAAATGTCATATGTAAAATATTTTGAAAAAAAATTTTATACAATTATCTTAATAGGATTATTGTGAAAAAAGCACTTTGTAAACAAATGATATATAAATGTTAACTATTATTATTAAAAATAAAATAAAACATAACTTAAAATAAATTGTTAAAATAAATATTGTTTGTGGTACTCTGTTAACAGCAAGTTTTGCATCTAACCTTAAAATAAAAATTATTTAAAAGGTTTTATTAGAATCCTTAAAGAAATAGAACCAATCCTTTTAAGAAACTTACTTGATTAAAAGTTTTTTAAAAGACTTGATTTAAATAGAATGGACTTTAAAAAATATTAATAAAAGATTTCTCTCTGACTTTCTGCAATAAATTTTAAAAACTCAACCTTCTTGAAAACACTGCAGTATCCTCAGGTCCAAAACCCAGTATTAGGAATCAGGAGACTTGGATTAAACCTTCAACTCTGCAACTACTTTAGGAAGTAGTATGTTAGAAATATGTCAATAGAGCAAGAAGCATTTATTAAGTACTCACTATGTATCAGATTCTGTGCTAAACAGTGAATTAAAAAAGGAAGGGGAAAACCCCCAAATTCTTGTTTTCAAGAAGCATGTAAATAAATACAAGATAGATATATACAAGTAAATAAATGAAAGGTTACTGAAAAGGGATGTGGGGTACTAGAAAATGCCTTTTGCAGAGAATAGTCTTTCAGTTGAATCTTGGAAGAAGCTAACACCAGGGCCATACTCTCACTTTGCACACACAAGTTCCTAGGAAAAAGAGAGCATATTCTGCCAAAGGTTAAATGAATAATTCTGAATTATTAGAATTTCTGTGTTCCCTTCATGAAATTCTCAAAAATTTCCCCATAGCTGTAGCACCTTACTGGGCTCTTAAGAGTTGGTGACATTGTAGAGTTCTGAAGATGTTGCTGTTATTGGTCCTAGGACATTGTTGTCAGTTCTGATTGACACTCTAGATTCTCAGGATTTTTGAAGTTCACAAAATTGTTGTTCCCTGATCACTTGGGGGGAAGAAAAGAGGGAGGAAGAGAGGAAAGGAGAGAAGATTAATCGTCACCCCTCAATTCTTTCTCAACTAGCCCACTCCTGGAATGTACATTTTTTTTAAATTTTTTATTAAAACTTTTTATTTGCAAAACATATATATGGGTAATTCTTCAACATTAACCCTTACAAAGCTTTCTGTTACAAATTTTTCCCCCCTACTTCCCACCCCTCCCCTAGATGGCAGGAAATCCACTACTTGTTAATTATGTTAAAATACTTGACAAATCAAATATATGTATATATATTTCCACACTTACTGTTGTGCAAGAAATATTGTATCTACAAGAAAAAAACTCAGAGAAAGGAAACACAATGCAATCAAACATCAATAGAGAGCATGAAAATGTTATGTTGTGGTCCACATTTCATATCCCTCTCTCAGGGTGCATTTGGCTTTCTTCATTGAACAATTTGAACTGGTTTGAAACATTTCATTGTTGAAGAGAGGCATGTCCATCAGAATTGATCATCGTATAGTCTTGTTGCCATGTATAATGATCTCCTGGTTCTGCTCTTTTCACTCAGCATCAGTCCATATAAGTCTCTCCAGGCCTCTCTGAAATCATCCTGCTGGTCGTTTTTCACAGAATAATAATATTCTATAACATTCATATACCATAATTTGTTCAGCAATTTTCCAATTGATGGGCATCCATTCAGTTTCTAGTACAAAAAGGGCTGCCACAAACATTCTTGCACATGTGGGGCCCTTTCCTTCCTTTATGATTTCTTTGGGATATAAACCCAACAGAAACACTGCTAAGTCAAAGGGTATGCACAGTTTGATAACTTTTTGAGCATAGTTCCAAATTACTCTCCAGAATGGCTGGATCCGTTCACAGTTCCACCAACAATGTATCAGTGTCCCAGCTTTCCCATATCCCTTCCAACATTTGTCATTATCTTTTCCTGTCATTTTAGCCAATCTGACAGGTGTGTAGTGGTACCTCAGAGTTGTCTTAATTTGCATTTCTATGATCAATAGTGATTTGGAGCACCTTTTCATATGACTGGAAATAGTTTTAATTTCATCATCTGAAAATTGTCTGTTCATATCCTTTGACCATTTATCAATTGGAGAATGGCTTGAATTCTTATAAATATGAGACAATTCTCTATGTATTTTAGAAATGAGGCCTTTATCAGAACCCTTAAATGTAAAGATGATTTCCCAATTTATTGCTTCCCTCCTAATCTTGACTGCATTGGTTTTGTTTGTATAAAACCTTTTTAACTTAATATAGTCAAAATTATCTATCTGGTGTTCAATTAAGAGTTCCATTTCTTCTTTGGACATAAATTTATTCCATCTCCACAGGTCTGAGAGGTAAACTATACTATGTTCCTCTAATTACTTATAATATCACTCTTTATATCCAAATCATGAACCCATTTAGATCTTATCTTGGTATGTGGTGTTAGGTGTGGGTCAAGCCCTAATTTCTTCCACACTAGCTCTGGAATGTACATTTCAAACTGGCTTACTTTATATAGAGCCAGAGGTGTGTCTGATTTTTTTTTTCAGTCTTCTTAGTATCATCTGCTTTCATCTAATGATTAGAATACTTTTTTAAATTCTCCAATTGATTAAAGGTTGTTTACATTTACTTTATATCTTTAATTATATTAATTGAAGTGAGAAGTTCAGGTTCTTCTGATTGAGGTGGACATTTAAAACTAAGCCCCATAAACCTTCTATGGCATTCTTTTGTATCTCAAATTGTGCCAAAAGTCAGATAAAATTGGAACTAGAAACCCTGTCTGCTTACTCATAATATTTTTTTCTTTTTCTGTGTACCAAGCTGTTTCTTGATGATTTCAATTTAGTTTTATATTTAGATATAATTTTAGTTTAGTTGTCAGTTAGAACGTCATTAATAACTATATTCAGCGCCTTCCTATCTTAGTAAAATCTACTAATTTTTGAGAGCCCACTCGTAGTTCCATATCACAATAAGATATCCAATAAGGATTTGTGTTGAGGATTTTTGTGTGGAGTTTAATTATGAATTCAGCAAATGACTATGTCTATCCACTATCTCTTTGCTGTGTAGACCAAGCTGGCCTTCATTAAAAGGAAGGTCATTGGGTGATGTAATGACTGAAGAATAATAAACAGAATGCAAACTTTAATGGACAAAAATACAAAATACCCCTTTCAGTTCACTGCAAGCTCCTTTTGTTTTCACAGTGATAAAGTGGCAGAGGGATGGGAAAGGAGACAAAGCAAGTACTAAGAATCAAATGATTAGAGACTCTTGGACTACCTTCAGGCAATAATTTAACCATTGGTAATCTTAATATTTTATCTTTGTCTAACAACAAATTTGTTGACAGTTTGAATCAAATTTGTATTAATATTCTTTATACAAATACATAAAGAATACATTAAAAATTGTAATTAAATGCAAGAATTCACACATTTATTATCAAATAAAATAATTGCTTTCCTTATATCCTTAAAAAAAAACAAGAAACATCATTTCATGGGACACTTGGTCATGAATCCTTGTGGTGCTCATGATGAACATAAACAAACCATCTTGAAGATAATTTTGGCTTCTGGGCCAACAATTGAAGAAGATGAAAAAAAATAGATAAATTCCTTGAAGAATTGACAAGATATTTCCAACTAACTTAGCATAAACTTTAATAGTAGGTTTACTACATAGTAAAATATGTAAAGTAAAAGTAAAGCAAAAACTCTGTGGTAATATACACTTCAGGGTAATGAAATGAAAGAAACTCATAATTCTTTCTGAATACTCACATCTGTGCATAATTTGCCAAGGAAACTGTTGACTTAGCTCATATACATACAGAGGAAATTGTGCTGAAGGTGTTAGTAGTGTTTAGTATTGATACTGAGATTGATAAGTACTTCAAAGAAGATAGGATTCCCCCCAAATTGAAAAGATCACATATGGTGTTATACCTCAAAAAAAAAAGGTAAAACAAGATACTAGTGCCCGTTGACCCATATGAACATCTCCTTATATCTTTAGCTCCTTGAGAATAGGGATTGTCTTATTTGTTATAATTCTATCCCTAATACCAGGCACATTGTAAGTTTCAAGTAAATATTTGTTTGATATATACAGTCATGAGAATGGTTTGTGTATGCTTCCAAGGTATCTCTAATAAAAAAAAAGAGAACAAGTAGACGGTTTTCAGCAGCCTATTGTATTGTTTCAGTCTGAAAGATGTAAAGCCTTCTACTAAGAGTGTTATTTTGATTTTTTTAAAAAGCAATTGATTTTACAGAACAAATGCAACATTATAGGCTCTCTTCAAACACTGACAGATGCAACTACAGATATAACTTCTCAGTGAGTTCCCAAGTATTAACATTAAGGTATAAGACAAAGTTCCATCTGAGATGTCCTTACCATTTTCATAGAGAAAAAGTCTTGTGCAGTGTCTCAAAAGGATTACTAGTACATAGCAAGGTTAGCCATACTTTATTGTAAGGAATATTGTATAAAGTTCAATAGAACCCTAGACCATAATTATTCAAAAGATATTTCACTTTCCTTTCTGGAAAAAATGAGAGAGATAGAAAACACATGTTGCCTGTGTGTGTGTGTGTGTGTGTGTGTGTGTGTGTGTGTGTGTGTATGTGTGTGTGTGGTAGCAGCTAGACAGATAGTTAATCAATTTAGTCTATCAATTTATATACTGCAAGAGAGATACCTCTTCTCCCTCCCCCCCCAAAAAAAAGTATGTGTGGGGGTGTGTGGGTAAAAGTGGAATAAATTGGAGCATATAAATATAAAATATTTTTATAAAATAAGAAACATTAGGAATTCAAAAATACAAGGAGATTTACATGAATCTATGCAGAATAAAGTAAGCAGAATCAGCACTTAACACAATGTCTGCCACATGATAGATGCTTAATAAAGGTTTTTAGATTTATTGATTGAACCAGGAAAATAATATAAACTGGCTACAAGAACATAAATGAAAAGAACAATAATGGCTAGGTTTGGTCCTGGAGAGAAGATAAGAAATTACGTAGCTTTCATTTGGTTGAAGATGTAGGGAGCATGCACTTGTGGACTGCTTTATGTGCTCTCAGATGTGGTTGCTGAAGCTGATCTTTGCTGCTTTTAAATTATATATATATATATATATTATATCATATATGTATATATATATACATACATACATACTTTTGCTGGTGGGAAAGACTCTTTCAACTGTAGGGGGAAATGTTTGGAAATGAATGTGATAGAAAAGCAAAATGACAGTAAAACAAAAAGAAACTATTAAAAGAAGAGACGTCTCTAACCTTGTTAAGAATTTCTTTATAACTAAATCACTGTTGATTCTTTATAAATCATGGTATTATGGTCTAGGATAATCAAAATTACATCTTACCCAAAAAGCAATAGAAAGACAAATGCACAATATAAATATATTGCACTTAGGCACTGAAAAGTACTCTGAAAATCATCAGGAAACATTTTTTGTCTATGGTCTTGTGGATATGAGTAATAAGCAATGGATAGCCCAAGTGCTATAATAGCATAATAATAGCTAATATTAATATAATGCTTTAAAGTTTTCAAAGTCTTTTACTACAGATTATTTCATTTGGTCTTAACAACAATTCTGAAATAGATGTCACTAAAAAACCAGTGTGTTGAAGTGGTCCTCTTTGATACACAAGCCAGAATTTTAAAGTATGATAAAAGCATAGTTAAGCTGCAATATGTCTTGATGGGAAAAAGTGATCTCATCCACACAAATGAGAACTCAAATCCCTCTATATAGTCATGATATCTGCATCAATTTAATAAAACTTTCTTCATATTTTCATAAATGGTTCATCCCAGCTTTGCTGTTTCGATGTGCATATAATGAATTTTGTTGAGTAATAAATTCTAACAGATTCATTCTCAAAACTCAGTCTGTTTTAGTTCACTTTGATGAAAATGTTTATGTTAAAATTTAAGTACAGCATTTTATTTGACAGTGCTAAATACTTTTCAAAAAATTTAGTGAAAAGATAGGTGGGATTCAATTTGGGATGGGATATTTTCCAAGGGAAGTCAGACAGTGAAAATCTGGGAAGATGTCAGGAATACAATTCTTAAAACATGGAGACATTTGAAGAAGAAGAAAATAGGGAGTTAAGTGAAGGAATGACTGGGACGCATAAGGTAGCCAACTAACTAACCTCTTAACTTGTCAATTTGTAGCAGCTATTAAAGAGTGTCTGGCAAATAGGAGACCCTTAATAAATGCTGCTTGATTGATTCCCTTTTTGGTTTCTATATTTCTGGGAAGATCATCACCATACTTCCAGTAATGTGGTTTCATAACCTTATCCTCATTTCTTCATTCTTACACATTTTATCCCTTGCCAAATTTTGTTGATTCTATTTCCATAGCATCTCGTGCTCCTCCACTCACATGACTCTCACTCTGATTCATTACTTTTCACATAGACAGTAACCTGCTGGCTGGTCTCCTTGCCTTTAATCTTTTCCTTCCTTCCCACAGCTTTCAAATGACATTTGTAAAACACAGAGATCATATCATTGTTTAAGAAGCTCCTGTAGTTTACCTCTAGAATGAAATACTTAGCATTTGAAATTCTTCATGGTCTCTCTTCAGTGTGTTTTTGCAGCATGTTTCATATTAGCCTTTTCATGGGAGTCTTTATTGCAACCATATTAACCTTGATGTTCCCTTAGTTAAATATTCCCCTTTCCTTTCTTGGATCCTTAAGCAAGTGGACCCATTACCTGTAATTCTTTCCCTCCTCACATTTACTTTTTAGAATGACTTGATTTGTTTTAGACTTAACTTAAACTACCTTTCTTATAAAATTATAAAAGTCCTTTCTAGATCTCTCCAATTATTACTATTCTACACATACACCCCAAAATTTTCATTGTATTTACTTTGTATAGCTTTTGTCGCAGCAGCATGGAGTAATGCATAGGGTGGCTACCACAGAGCCAGGAAGTACTAGGTTCAAGTTTATCCTCTGATTCCTGGGAAAGTTCCTTAACTTCTTAGTGTCTTATTCTAAGTTCCCAAAGAGTAGCTGAACTGTGATTGTTAGAGGGGGTTTCTTGGACATTCCCCAAAAACAAATAAAACACAGGTCCAGAACAACAACAAAAAAGATTTTTTTTTTTCACATTTATTTCTCTGTATTCATATTATTCCCCCCAGCACTTCTGGGCAGAAACTGCCTTATTTTTAGTATTTATCAAGTTTTGTACAGAAGATAGATGCATGATATGAATAACAGAAAAAGTGTCAGGAGAGCTGTACTTTAAAATGAGTTGAAACCTTTGATAAAAGATGAAGAAACATAAGGATAACAAAAAGAATTTTAAAGCATGCTTTATCCAGTTATATCCAGCATTTTTATTAAAACACTTTCTATATTTGTGATATTAGAGAAACAAAGATAAAAGTGAAACAATCTTTGTACCCCAAAAGCTTACATTTTTAATTATTGGGGAAAACAGAAGTGTTCTTTGAGTTATATTGGGTGATGACTGATAGAGAAAAGGCAGAGCTACTGAATTCTTTTATTTCATTTTTTTTCTGTCAAGGAAGATTATCTTTGAATTGAAAAGGAGAGAAAAATGACTAACATGTTATTGATATCCAAGAGGTAACATGATTATGAGTGCATTTAGGTATACTTTGTTGATTCTCTGATCCTGAAAGAACTGGCATGGCAAAGCTGCAGTCTTTAGTCATGACATTGTTGTCTGACTGCTCCTTCTCAAGTCTCTTTGCTAGATCACTTTGAGCCTGGGCAAGTCACTTAACCTGTGGCTTCACACAGTTTCCCAGTTGTAAAATGGTAAGGATTACGCCCTGGGCCTCCTTCTTTTTCTATGCTTATTTGAATAGAATAGAATTGATCAATTCCAGCCTAAGTGAATTGGGAGACTCAGTCCTTTTTTAAAAAGGGTGGGGTAATTGTACCTATTAATCTATAATTATGTAGTTTTATTATTACATATAAATATGTAGTTATTTGTCATTTGATTAACTATAGTTGTATTTTCCAAAAGTTGATCCATCTTTGAATCCCTAGTAATTTAATCATAGTTAACAATGATTTTCCTATATTAATATGTTAGTCGAATTTTATTTTAAATTCCTGTGGCTCTTTATTTTTCTTTTCACTATTTTAGACAGAAATATTTTGGGAATTTGGTAGAATTTTTGCTTTTTCAATTTTCAACAATTTGTAGAATTAATACTATTCTTTAACCATTCGGTAGAATTCGCCTATGAATTTATCTGGACTAGAAGTAATTCTTTTATTGTTAATTTCTTTTTCTGACATTGTATTAAGATTGCAGTGGAACAGTTTATTTTACTTTTTTTTTTTTTTTTTTTGCTGAGGCAATTGGGGTTAAGTGACTTGGCCAGGGTCACACAGCTAGGCAGTGTTAAGTGTCTGAGATCACATTTGAACTCAGGTCCTCCTGACTTCAGGGCTGGTGCTCTATTCACTGTGCCACCTAGCTGCCACAGTTTATTTTACTTTTTAAATTTAGGTGATTCTGTTTCATTTACATTCTCAGTTTTGTTATCATGTTGCTCAGAGTAAACTTTGCATTCCTTCCTGATTATTGTGATTTCATTTTGTTGATTTTGTTAACTTAATTTTCTCTCTTTTTTAATTGGGTTAGCCAAAGGTTTGTCAGTTTTATTAGTCTTTATGTTGGCATAGCTTTTAGTTTTAGTAGTTCTATATCTTTTTTTTTCCCCAGTTGGTCTTTTTTCTCCTCTTTTTTGCTTACTTGTCACTTTTTCTAGTTTTTTAAGTTGTATGTTCAATTCATTGGGTTGTTTTTCTATAATTTTTCCCTATGAGGACCTTCTGTAGCTACTTCTCAGAAATTTTGTTATGTTGATGTTGCCTCATTATCATTTTCTTTCATATAGCATTTCGTAATTTGATGGTTGACTCATTCATCGTTATTCAGGAAATCATTATTAAGTTTCCATTCAGGTTTCTGTCTTTTGTTTGTGCTCCCTGTATTAATTATTATATGCACTAAGGTCTATAAAGGAAGTTAATATTTCTGCTTTTTATATTGATCTATAATTTCTCTCTGTCCTAGAATAAAATTTCTGAAACATTTACCATTTGTGACTAGTTTTTGCCTGTGAAATTTTTACAGGATCCTAGGTATTTAGGTATATAAAATAGGTATACAAGTCCAACATTTATAATCGTAATTTTGTAACCCCCTCATTCAATTACAAGACTCCATATGGGGTCACAAACCATACTTTAAGAAGCTAGGACATACGGAGCTGATATAATAAAAATGACAATTCTATCTAAGCTAATCTACTTTCCAGTGCCATACAAATCAAATTGCCAAAAAAAAAAAAAAAAAAAAAAAAAAAAAAAAAAAAACTTTATAGATCTAGAAAAAATGGTAACAAAATTCATCTGGAAGAATAAAAGGTCAAGAATATCAAAGGAATTAATGAAAAAACCTGCAAAGGAAGGTAATCTAAAAATATACCTAAAATTATATTGTAAAGCAATGGTCATCAAAACTATTTGTTACATCAAATATTCTAAGAAATAAAGTAGTGGATTAGTGGAATAAGTTAGGTAGACAAGATACAATAGTCAATGATATAGTAATCTAGTGTTTGATAAACCCAAAGACTCCAGCTTCTTAGATAAGAACTCAGCATTTGACAAAAATTGTTGAGAAAATTGTAAAATAATATAGCAGAAACTAGGCATTAACCAGCATTTTAACATCCTATACCAATATAAGGTCAAAATGGATTATTAGATTTAAAAAAGGGTGATACTATTAGATTATCCTTTGCTCTACTAATTTGCTATCTGTCAAATCTGTGGAGAAGGGAGGAATTTATGATCATTGAAGAACTAGAGAACATTATGAAATACAAAATGCATAATTTTGATTATATTTAAAAGGTTCTGCACAAACAAAGCCAATGCAGCCAAGATTAGAAGGGAAGCAAAAAGTTGGAGGAAAATTTTTGCAGCCAATGTTTCCGATAAAACCTCATTTCTAAAATATATAGAGAACTGACACAAATTTATAAGAATATAAGCCATTCCTCAATTGATAAATGGTCTAAGGATATGAATAGAAAATTTTCAGATGAAATTAAAACCATTTCTAATCCTATGAAAAAATGCTCTGAATTACTATTTTTGGAGAATTGCAAATGAAGACAACTTTGAGGTACTATCTCACACCTCTCAGATTGGCTAAGATGACAGGAAAAAATAATGATAAATATTAGAGGAGATGTGGGAAAACTGGAACACTAAATACATTGTTGGTGGAGCTAGAAAATGATCCAACCATTCTGAGGAGGAATTTCAAATTATGCTCAAAGGGCTATAAAACTGTATATACATACCCTTTGATCCAGCAATGTCTCTACTGGGTCTATATCCCAAAAAGATAATAAAAAAGGGAAAATAACCCCAAAATGTTTGTAGCAGTTCTTTTTATAGTGTCAAGGAACTAAAAATTAAAAGGATGCCCATCAGTTGGGGAATGGCTGAATATGTTGTGGTGTATGAATATAATGGAATATTATTGTTCTATAATAAATGAGGTGGTGATTCAAGGCAATTTCAATAAATATGGGATGGAAAATGCCAATCACATTCAGAGAGAGAACTGTGGAGACTGAATATGAATTAAAGCATAGTATTTTCACTTTTTTATTTTTTATTTTTTTTTTCTTGTGGGTTTATTTTCCTTTTGGTCTGATTTTTCTTGCATAATGTGACAAATATGGCAATATATTTAAAAGGATTGTACATATTTAACTTATCTCATATGGCTGCTGTCTTGGAGAGGGTGGAGGTAAAGGAGGGAGGAAGAAAAATTTAGAACACAAACTTACAAAAATGAATCTTGAAAACTATATACGTATTTGGAAAAATAAATTACTTAAAAAAAAGAAACTAGAGCCTAGAACATGATTTATTTCTATAAATGATAAATATATAAAATATAGTATCAAAATATGTATATATTCTTTTATGTTCTCACAATTTCCATAAAAATTCCTATTAAAAATTAGCTCTAAATTTTCCAAAAATTTGGTCAGCTTTATATTTTTCATTTTGTTCATCTTCCTATTAGGTATGTGGAGCTCTGAGTGAGGAATATGGAAATTTCCCATAAGCTTGTTGCTATTTGTCTTTTTGACATATATTTGAGGTTAAGTGATTTGCGCAAGGTCACACAGCTAGGAAGTGTTAAGTGTCTGAGACAAAATTTGAACTCGGGTCTTTCTGACTTCAGGGCTGGTGCTCTATCCATTGCACCATCTAGCGGCCCCTCCATATTGAATTCTTTGCACAACTCTGTCTTATTTAAATCCAGTTCCTGTACAAATCAAGATGTCACCTTCCTGATGTTGGTGGTCCTCTTAGAAAATAGGATGAACAACAAGATGCTATTACTAGTTAGTATTCAATATTGGTAATAATTCATTGTTTATTTTATTTTACTTAATTTTAATTTTTTTTTTTTTTTTTTTTTTTTGCTGAGGTATTTGGGGTTAAGTGGCTTGCCCAGGGTCACACAGCCAGGAAATGTTAAGTGTCTGAGGCCAAATTTGAACTCATGTCCTCCTGACACCAACTAGCTGCCCTAATGTTCCTTTAAGCATAATTTAATTGTTAATTTCAATATAAATTTAAAAAAAAATTTTTGCATTGATGTACAATTGTAACTCCTGTTTTTTTTCATAATTTATCTGAAATACATTATATAGCAAATCTCATTCCAGCCTCTTATCTTCATTTCATATTTTTTAGATTCTCGTATATAGAAATGGTTATATTCTTTATTTGGTCATTTTGTTTTGTTTTCTTGTTTAATCCATTCACATTTCAGGCTATGATTTTGAGGTTATATATTCCTTCATTTATTTTCTTTGTTCTGCTTTAAAAAACAAACAAAAAAACCCTTTTATTCTCTTAGGTCAGTACTTTATCTCTGCAATTAATTTTCTTATGTGATTTTACTTTGTTTCCCTTTTTTGCCTATATTATCACATATTCTTTGAATTTACTTTAATTTTTAATTTATTTTCTTTTTAATTTATTTTTTTTTTCATTTTTCTCCCTCATTTCTTCTTTCCTCACCCTGTTAAGCAGGTAATTCATAATAATTGCTCTATTTTTCCTCTGTTTTAGGAACTTTTTTTTTATGGTTGCCTTTTCTAGGAAATTTTCCTTAACCTTGTCCTCACTATTTATCTTTTTTTCCAGGTATATGGAAATTAATTTTTTTAACTGATGGGTTATACCTGCTCCTTTATTACACCCTTTGTGTCCCTCATGGGGTTGAGTTCTGATATAGTTTTGATTCCCTCTTCTTTCTTTTTCTACATTGCTGCCTTCATAGATCTTACTCCATTTTCCTTTCACATTTAAAAATAACTCCTTCTCCCTCTCTTCTTCCCTTTCCTCTCTCTTTCTCTCTCACTCCTCATTCTCTTTTCCCTCTTTTTTTCCTCTTTCTCCCTTCCTTCCCTCTCTCCCTCTTCCCCAGGTAAGAGATGACTTAAACTGTTCATAACCTGATAAATAATCCTTGGTGATAATAGATGAGTTGATATACTTACATTAATTTTTTATTGTGAAAACATAACAAATAATAACCAGAGCTGGTGATTCTGATGACCATTTCAGCCCTTCTAAGCAATAACACAAACTTACATCTCAGAATTATCTGCTATGTACTCACAGCTGCCTTCTACAGACGGCTTGAGACTTCAAAGAGGAAATGGGGGAAAATATGCTGGAAATTTTATAAATGGTCAGCTATCTATGCCAGCTCATCACAGATGGATGATTTTTATCACCTTTGAAGGCTTTCTGAGCTATAAACATTGAGGGGTTGCTTGAAGGAAAATAATCATCAAGGATTTTTGAATTAATCAGCCTCTTGTGTTTCAGTGAGAACTAAATAATCACACAAAAATTGTAATTTAAAAAGGGGGGGGGGTTGTGTTTTTTTGGTAGGGAAGGCAGTATACTTATCTTTGCTTTTAAAGCAAAACAAATGAAAGATGATATGAACTTGGCACTTGAAACATGCTTGGAATCTGATGTGTGTAGTGGTTTTCTGTGGGAAAGAACTTTCAATATTGTCTTTCCCATGGATGAATTACGTGTAGGAAAAAAGCAAGTCTGTACCAAGGAAAGATTTGAACTATGCAGTGGTTGAAAAGGACTTTCTTAATTTTTGAAATACAAACCTGATTAAATTATCACAGTATAAGGCATTCCCAGATTACAAATGGGCTGTTAAGTTTTGTTTTGTTTCTTAATAAGTGCAAGCATAACTTGCCTAATGCCATTAATTCTTCCATGAAAAGATAACTGGAAACAAAGTAAAAAATTGTAGTCCTTCCTGCCTGCCTTTGTTCTATCCTTTAACTGTCTCTTAGGTGCTAATGTAACTGGTCACTTTGGCATGGAGGATACTGCCAACAATCATTCTCTGATTAACCAGGCTTATTATCCTGCAATTAAACAAGTGCACTGTACAGTGGTGATTAGCCAGATTGATTGTTTTCTACCAGTCAAAATGGAAGGAGTTCTTCTTCCCTTCCCCTAGCTCCAGCATAGGATATCACCTTGTTTAAAGTCATGTTTTAATAAAATACATTAATGATATTAATTGGGAAGTCTTACTATTTGCCCAAAATCCGTTTTATGTATCATAGACCAGAATTCATAGCATTTATGTTCCCTCTCCGACTGACCTTTGTGATCTTTCCATAATCTATAGAAATAATGTGGTGAAAATGATTAGTTTAACTCTAAAAGATACTTTACTCAAAATGGGTTAAAGAATTTCTAACCACCTTTTGTGACACTGTACAGTGATAATATGGATTTTGAGTTCTAATTTATTAGCCATGGATACTTCTTCCCCTACCAATATCTGGACTTGTGAACTCTTCACCTTCCCATTATAAAGATGCCTACAACATCAAGGTAGCTATTATTAATAGAACCTGCCAAATGAAATAATGCATAACAAAAAAAACCTAGTGTTTTAAAATAAATTTGGTCTTTATCAATCATAATAGTATCTAATTTGAATAGTATCTATTTGAACAATAACTGTGAGGTGACATTTGTAACTATAGGAGATATTTTGAGTCATTTAATGAAACTGAAGATTGTAACACAATGGCTATTAATCATACTAAATATTTTGTTTCAGGTAAATAAAAGATTAAAATAGCAATACCTTTCTCACACATCAATTCTTAGACTCTTAGAAATAAATTCAGATCCACTTCCTTTTAGTTCATAAAAATCTCTATCTACATTCTGGGAACCACTAAACCGTCTAATGTAGATGATAACTTTAAAGAACTATACTAAAGCAAACTACTAAACTTACTGAATAAATAGAAGAAATTAGGTCTTTGACCATGAGTTCTGATGGGGTTGGAAAGAGCTGGGGAAGATTCTGGTTTTAAAAGTGGAAGGTTAAGACGAGGTTTACATCTTTCTTGGCAATAGGGATTTAGAGGACTAGAAACAGTGTTCATTTTGTAAGTAGAAAAGATTCATAAATAGAGGTGAGGAAATAAGTATTAAGCACCTTACACGTGCCAGGTAATATCCTGAGAGCTTCACAAATATTTCACAATAACCTTGGAAGGTAGGTTCTATTATCACCATTTTGCTGTTAAGAAAACTTCAGGCAGACAGGTTAAGTGACTTTAGAATAATAAGGAAGTAACTAAAGGCTCAGTTTAAATTTAGACAAGGGAAGGCAAAATTGTTTTTTGATGTTGATAGTAAGAGCCAGTGCAAAAGGAAAAAATAAACAAACAAACCCACACACACAATAGGAAATAAAATTAGACCAGATTTTTCTGATGTTTTTGAGATACCTATTTTTAGTATTTATCATTAATTTACCACTGATTGCCTACTGCTTATAAACATTTAAATCTACAAAAACGAATCTGTCATTTTAAGACTCTCCTAGCTCTAGCATAGAATATCCCCTTGCTTGAGGTTATATTTGATAAAATAGTTTTGACAAATAAATGTTTGGACAAAATCACAAAACTCTTTGAAATTAATATTAAACACAAGGTGATGATAATGTTCAAATTTCTTTCTCTTATCTCCCTGGTTTCCTTGTGGGCTGCTGCTATACTGGCAATGATTGATTGTTGAATTTATCCAAAAGGCATGCTACTTTGGAAATCTGCTTCTTTCTAGAAGGTTTGATCTCCTAACTCATAAACTTGGAGGTACTCTTGTCTATTCCCTTAAATATTCATAATGTCCCTACCTTCTGCTTAGTATCTTTGTTCTGCCATTTTTCTACCAGGAGCACTTTCATTTCTGGAAATATCCATTAATAAGTATTTGTTAAGCCCTTATATGCAAGTGTCAGTTACCTTGCTAGGTACTGGGAAGACAAGCAAAAGTGGAATAGTGACTTTCCTCAAGGAGTTTAGATTCTAACTGGAGGGACAACCCACATATAACTAGATACATAACAAATCCAGGAAAAACTGAAAATATCAAAATGAATATAAGATAAGAGGAACTTTAGTAGCTGGGGACACCTCATGTGAATGTGGCACTTGAGCTGCTTCCAGGGAAAATGGATTCCAAGAAGCAGAGGAAGGAATGAATTCTAGTCTATGTTCCATATAGCCTCAATAATTAACAACAACCCACCTCTGGCAACAAAAGAAGCGAAAAATTGATCAAATGTACCTGAGTAAAGATCCTACTGGTCCTTTCTTAAATTCAAATTAGCCCTGTTGGGTGAGACCTTAGCTGATGCTACCCTCAAGTAAGCAGTTAACTAGGTTTTTGCTTAACTTGTCCACTAGGTCACAATGGTTGCCTCTCACTGGATCATTGATCTTATTCCTTCTTCCATAACCTGAGGATTATCTGACCTGGCCAGACACAGTTACACTCCTACTTCCACAACTGTTGGCTAATTTTTTGGACAGTATCCTGCCTCATCAGATATCAGTCTATATAGTCTTATCTCTCCACATGTGTCTTGACTCCACTCATGTTCCTCTATGTCTTTAGTTACATGTCTTTCTTTGTGTAAATTTAAGCATACCTGCTAAAGGCCTTTTGGTTTCATCATTTATTGGCCAATCTACTGTTTATGTGGAAGTCTCTGTATATCCAAAAAAAAATTTTTTTAAATGGACTGAGATAGGATAGTTTCCTTTCTTTTTTTAAGCTTAATTGAATAATAGTCATTTTCTACATTTTATTAAACATTTCATTAGAAAATATTTAAAATCTTCTAGTTTTCAAAATCAAATCTTTTAATACATTAATTAAAGGATTTCAAATTGGCAGTCATTTAACAAATAACTAAAGTATTTATTGAGCTAAATATGAAGCACATTAGATTATTTTACATCATTCCATTTTATTTATAGTAAAGATATCATGTTAGTGTTGCTATTATAACAGCCTATAGAAAAGTCCTTGCAATAGTCTTAATAATAGCATTGCTTTCACATGAAATTGACTAAAGATTTAGAATGGGGATCCCTTAGACTTCTATTAGACTAAAAGCTGTACAATGGCAAAAGCCTTGTTTTACCTAAATTTTATTTAGTAAAATGAGCCTAGCAAAATGTTCTGCATGTAATAAATACTTTATCATAATTGTAATTGTTAATTTAGAGTAAATTATATTTTAATATTTGTCAAATCTCTTGCCATCCCTATAATTCCTAGTCTGGAGAAAGAAATGAAGAAGGTGAGGAGGAAGTTCAGTGTGTTAACATAAATAACTGTTGAGCACTAAATTTGTAAAGTGACTTTTTAGGCAATGAAATCAAAATACTATCAAAGAATTGAGGCTAAAATTTCACTAGAGGAAAATTTTATTTAATTCCAAACTAAAATTATATTACAGGGAATAATTCCTTACTGAGAATTTTAAGTGCCTGCTTAAGTTTTAGCTTTTTCCTATATTTTAAAAAATATTTTTACTTTACCAGCCAATTTCATTGAAGTGACAAAGAAAAAAATTAACTCAGTTATTGCTACAAGATAGTTAAAAATGAAAGTACTGAATGATCAGTTTTACTGTCTTAGACTTGTAAATATTTTTATTAATATACATTGGTTAAACTTTCTTCAGAAATGACAAACGCATGTTTGGATGTCTGGTTTTCTTTATATATATATACATATACACACACACATAATGTATATTTCTCATTTAAGGGAATGTTTTAGGTCAGGTTGAAGTTGATGTAATTTTATATTGATTCCTTTTTTCACCAATTAATTCATAGACAGCTGGTCTAGAAATGACTCTCATATTCTAGAATAAATTTTTCTCTTTGGGGGTGATTCTTGATTTTTATCATGTTCAGTACCTCCCAGCCCTCTTATTAAGAAACAATTCATGACATCTTTGTGTGTGGCTCTTATATGAGCAACAAGCCTTTGACTGCATTCATTTGTTCTATCCAAATTATATTTCCTTTGCAGTAAAGTTATAAATAATCTAAGTAAAATTATAGACTCAATGGGAAGAAAAACTTTTTTTCAGATATAATTTAAATATAACTTTTGAGTCCTTCCTCTTGAAGCTCATATGCTTTCCTGCATGCTACCCACTATAATTGATATTTTCCACATACCGTCAACAAGGAAAAATTTCTTTTTCATCCACTAAATCTATGAAATTGGTCTTCACAGTATAGGGCCTATACAAATAAGTCCTTTTGGGCAATTTTAAAAGGAAATATTTTAACTTAATTTGTTTTTCCCTCAAGCATGAAGAAGAGAATTTTAGAGAGTTCAACTGAAAGGGACTTTAGGAATCTAGCATTTCAATTTACGTATAAAGAATTTAAATTGAAATTTACCTAGAGCACAGTAAAGGAGTTATATAGAAAACATGGCAACTGTGAGGGGAAATGATATGAAATCAATCTTAAAAAAAAAAGTTAGTTCCATATTATGAAGAGGATTTAAATGTCAAAGAGAGGAATTTGTTTTTTATCCTAGAGGAAGTGGGGAACCATTGAAGCTTTTGATCAAGAAAATGAAGTGGTTGGATACGTGTGTTACTAATGTGAATTTGTCAGCAGTGTGAAGTATATATGGGTTAGGGAGGAAATGAATTGAAAGATAGGAGGTTATTCAAGCATACCTGACAAAAGGTGATAAGGACCTGAACTGGGATAGCATGAATGAAGAGAACTAATACAAAGGTTATTGCAAATTGTGTAGAATCAGCAATATTTCTCAACTGGCTGAATGTGTGTGTGTGTGTGTGTGTGTGTGTGTGTGTGTGTGTGTGTGTGTATTTATCTTGATGGGGAATGAAGAGTTGAAGATAACTCCAAGATGAAAAGCCAGGTGACTGGGAATGATGTTAGTACTCTTGACAGATATAGAGAAATTAAGAAGAAGCCATTAGTATTGTCTGCCTTGGACAAGCCCCTTGGGCCTTAGCTGCCTCATTTACAAAGTTAGATGATATCTAAGATATATTCTGGCTCTAAATATATGATTAAATGATTCAGTTCATGACTTTGTCATGAGGCAGACAATATGATAAACTATAAAATGTCATGTAGATGTGAACTATTTATCGAAATGTGTTAAGAATAATTTGCCTTGGGGCAGCTAGGTGGCGCAGTGGATAGAGCACCAGCCCTGAAGTCAGGAGGACCTGAGTTCAAATCTGGTCTCAGATACGTAACAGCTGTGTGACCCTGGGCAAGTCACTTAACCCCAATTGCCTCAGCAAAAAAAAAAAAAAGAATAATTTGCTTCTTTGGGATACAGGCCCAGTAGCGACGTTGCTGGATAAAAGTGTTTGCACAGTTTGATAGCCCTTTGGGCATATGAACATTTTTCTTTAATAACAAATATATAATCATTTAAAATGCATATTTTAAAAATATTACTCCCATAATAAAGTGAGAGATGTTTATTGGGCTAATATGAAGCTTAAAATTCACCATCCTCCTTGTAGACTAGAAAAGAAAAAGTTGATTTTCTTTTGTTTCCAAATGATTTCACAATGAAAAGAAGCATTACAAGCTAAAAGGATAAAAGATTGGAATCAGGAAGAACTTGATTCAAATCCCACCTGAAATACTTATGAGCTGTGTGACCATGAGTAATGCACTTCAATTCTAGGCCTCAACTTCCTCATCTGTAAAGGTCCCTTCAAACTTCTAATCTTTGTTCCTACAAATGAATCAAAAGTATACAGACACAGCTTTTTATACCTGTGCAGATAAAGAAGTTTTGTTCCTAATGCAGGATTATTATTCTAAGCATCTCTGAATTCCAGTTGCTCAAACATTTTGTTTATAGGATAAGTATTGATTTCTTTTTGCCACATGCTAAAATCTATTTTTAAGCTTTTCCTTTTTCTATATAAATGAATTCCCTTTCTTAATATTGTAGATTCTGATATTTGGTATCAGAATGTTCATAAGAAAATTAAGAGATTTAATTGATAAATGGTCAAAGGATATGAACAATTTTCAGATGAAGGAGTTGAAACCATCTCTAGTCATATGAAAAGGTGCTCTAAGTTACTATTGATTAGAGAAATGCAAATTAAGACAACTCTGAGGTACCATTATGCATCTCTCAAATTGACTAAGATGACAGGAAAAGATGATCACGAATGTTGGAGGGGATGTGGGAAATTTAGGAAACTAATGCATTGTTGATGGAATTGTGAACTGATCTAACCATTCTGGAGAGCAATTTGGAACTATGTTCAAAGGGCTATCAGACTATGCATACCCTTTGATCCAACAGTGTCTCTACTGGGCTTGTATTCTAAAGAGATCTTAAAGGAGGGAAAAGGATCCACATGCGCAAAAATATTTGTGACAGCCCTTTTTGTAGGGGCAAGAAACTGGAAACTGAGTTGATGCCCATCAGTTGGAGAATGGCTGAATAAATTATGGCATATAAATGTTATAGAATATTATTGTTTTATAAGAAACAATCAGCAGGATGACTTCAGAGAAGCCTGAAGAGACTTATAGGAACTGATGCTAAGTGAAATGAGCAGAACTAGGAGATCATTATACATGGCAAAGCAAGATTATACGATGATCAATTCTGATGGACATGGCTCTTCTCAACAATGAGATGATTCAGGCCAGTTCAATGATCTTGTGATGATGAGAGCCATCTACACTCAGAGAGAGGACTGTGGGAACTGAGTGTAGATCACAACATAGCATTTTTACTTGTTTTGTCGCTGTTTGCTTGAATTTAATTTTCTTTTTCATTTTTCTTCCTTTTTGATCAGATTTTTCTTGTGCAGCAAGATAATTGTATAAATATGTATGCCTATATTTTATTTACATATACATATATATATATATATATTTTTTACCATGTTTAACATATATTGGATTACTTGCCATCTAGGGGAGATGGTGGAGGGAAGGGGGAGAAAATTGGAACACAAGGTTTTGCAAGGGTCAATGTTGAAAAATTATCTTTGCATATGTTTTGAAAATAAAAAGCTTCAATTTTTTAAAAAAAAGAAACTAAAAAAAATTTTGAGGGAGTTTGACATTTTTTTCTTAGTGATAGAACAGTTTAACACAGAATTGCACCTTTCCTTAAAGCAAATTGATTGGGAGCGGGAAGAATAAGTTACCATCATTGTAGATAGTTAGACTTAAATGGGGAGCTAGAGGGTGAAGTCTGAATTTCTTTAATGGGAATACTTTTTATGAATTGAAAGATCACTGACTCAGTGTGTATTTATCTTTATTTAGCAAGAGTTTATTAAGTGTCAATTATTTGCCAAGCACAGATGTATGCAAATTTAAGAACAGAATAGTACTTACTTGCTCTCTTGGAGCTTGCATTCTCCTGAAAGGAGATAATAACATACACAGATTAGTAAATGCAAAATAAAGTAATGGGGGGGATTAACAGGTAGAATGGGGAAAGACTTTTTGTGGGATGTGGCATTTGGGCTGGACCTCTAAGAGATAAAGCTGAGAAGGGAGTTCATTTTAAGTATGGAGGACAGCCTATGCAAATCAATAGAAATGATAGACAATGAGATAAATAGGCCAATTTGACTGGAATATATGGTATATAAAGATAGCTGGGTGGCAAAGTAGAAATGTACTGGACTTGCAGTTAGGAGTCAGAATTCTATTCTTACTTCAGACACTAGCTATGTGACACTGGGTAAGTTAATTACCTTTTCTGTGTCTCAGATTCTTATCTATAAAATGAAGGATTGGAAGATGTCCCTTCCAGCTCAAAAATGATAAGCTTATGATGAACCCCAGAAGAGCAAATCTATACTAGATTATGCTATGAGCTCATTAGTATCAAAGTAAGGGTCTTCATTAGGTTTGAATTCTCTCCCACTGTCCTCTCAAATCCATACATACACAATACTTAGACCAGTGCCTTGACACCTAATAAATAGGTTCTCAGGATATATTTATTGATCTATAAAAGATATAAATTGACTTTGTATTTTTTTCATTTGTTTGCAATATCTCATCCATATTTTGCCCTAATATATGATCAGATTTTATAAAAACATTCATGTGGTCAGAGAAATATGTATATTCTTTTGTTGTCCCGTTTAAAAGGTACCATAAAAATTTTAACTTTAGTTTCTCCAGAAATTTGTTCAGCTCCATGTTTTCTCTTTTATTTGTCTTTCTTTTCTCCAGAAAACTTTCTCCAGAACTGAAGGAGGCATATTGAAGTCTATTATTTTACTGTCTATGTCTTGAAGCTCAGTTAATATTTCTTTAATGAATTTGGATGCTAAAGCATCTAGGGCATATAAGTGTATTACTGCCATTATTTGTTTTCCATGGTTCCCTTCAGGATAATAATGTTTGTTTGTTTATCCATGTTTTAATTTTTTGAATATCTAGTTTTGCTTTGATAGTATGAAAATAACTTTTGCATTTATTTGATATATAGTATATATTTTTTTCAATTCCCTCAATTTTATTTTGTATATGTCTTTGCTTTTTAAATGTGTTTCATATAAGCAACAGATTGAAGGGTTGTCGGAGGTTTTATTACAATCTTTCCATTTTTTCATTTTATTGGATCATTTAACCCATTTACATTTAAAGTTTAAAAATTATAAGCTATATCATAATTTAGATATTATGTCATATACTATGTTTTATATGTTATATTACTCATCTGTTTTTTTTTTTCAGTATTATGTTTCTTCAATCTTTTTTGAGCTGACCTTATATCCATTGGCTTTCTTTCCCTTTACCCTTCATCCCTTCTGGTTTATTAGGGATTCTCCCTTTAGGGTTTGTTTGTTTTTTTTTCAATTGGTATCTCTCCTATTTTTATCTTTATATATTTCTTCTGCTTCTTTTTTCTTTTCAGTTAGCTAATCTCTTCAGCTAGTCCAAATCATCAGTTTTCAAAATTTCATTTTTTGTGTCCCTTTCCAAAATGGATTTCTCTCACTCTTTTCATTATCTGTCTTCTCTTTCTATTTAGTAGAGAACCTTCCTCTCATATTTATAACTCCTATAATCTTCTGGTCTACCTTTTTCTTTGCATTTTTCATATAATCAAAGCTTCCAAAGTGTCTATTCTTGGTTCTTTTCTCTAGGCATTTTCTGCCGCTGCCTTGTAAGGCTTACCTCATGGAGTTTCCTTTTTCTAATATGCCTTACTCTCACAACAATGCCAATTATTGCAGGTATCAAAAAGGACATTTCCTGATTGTAAGGCCCTCACCTATCCATTTTATCCTCACTGATCCACACCCTCTCCTTGTCTTTTTTTAAACAACATTTGCCTGAAAATCTCCCTTTGTCCATGCCTTCCAATATTCCAGGTATTTTGCCCTCAAGGGTTCTAACTGGGGGAGAGGATAGAGAAATGACAAGTATATTTTTTAAGCACCAGATCTCTTAGGCCTCTTTCAGAATAAGGTCCTCATCTTCCTTCACCCATATGAACATTCATCAGTGATATCTACACTTCCAAAGTGAGGTCTCCTTCCTTCCCTCACTCCCTTTCAATCTTTCCTTCTCTCACTCCCTTTCAATCTTTCCTTCCCCCACTGCCTTTTAATCTTTAGTCCTTCCTTACCCATTCCCCTGTAGGTTCTTTTTCTGATACCGTAGAATTCACTTTTTCCTCATTGCTAAATTTTCATTTTACCCCAGTGCATCACTCACTCTTCTCTGTATTCCTGTTTTCCTTCCCCCACTTTCTTGTATTGTAGTGTAAATCCACAAAAGAAGCATTGATCTTTAGTTAGGGTATTGCTAGGTTCTGTCCATAATGCCTTCTGTCTGCCTTTTCATTAGTAACTTTACCAGATTTCTGTCTTTCACCCCATTTTCTCTTGTACATTTCAAAAGAAGTCTCTTATTGGTTTCTCTGTTGTCATTCTGTCGCTGTCCTTTCCAGCTGCATTTATTGACTGCTGCATTTCTGTTTGGGCTGTTAGAGAAGAAAATAATTTCTTCATTTCTGGTTTTCTTTCTTTAAAAAGTTTCAAACTTTATTGTCCTGTATATTAAGCTCATATTCACAGAATAGCTCACTTTAGCCTTCATCTTGAGCTCCATTGCTCTTTAAAACACCTATTCCATTACTTCATTTTTCTAGTGGGTGTGGAATAGTTTTGCCTTATTTGAGTATTCTTGTCTTTGCATTTGAAGGTCTTTCTCCTGATGACTTAAAGAACTTGCTGTTTCTGAACTGAATTATAAAATTTAGCTAATATGGGTCTTGGAATTTGTAGCCTTAGGCTTTTTTCTGAAGGCCATCTGTGAAGTCTTTCAATTGAAATTTCATTTTCTATGTCCAGAAATTCTGGACAATTCTCTTCTATTACTGCCTTCATTATGGTATTAAGGGTTTTTTTGTCCTATTATGTTCTTTTGGGAAACCTATGATCCATAAATTGTCTCTGTACATTTTGTCTTCAAAATCAATATGCTTTACTAAAGGGAACATATTTTCTTTTAATGTTTTTTTTTAAATTTCTCTTCTTCTAGGGTGTCCTTCACTTCCATATATTTATACTCCCAGTCTGTTCTCTCTCTCTCTCTCTCTCTCTCTCTCTTTCTTTCCCCCCCTCACCCCCCCCCATAATTCTCATTTAAAACTACTTAGGAACAGTGTGTTTTGGTTCTCTTTTCCCTTCAAATTCCAGAGTCCTCTAACTCATCCAAGGTTGTATCATTTTTCCTTCATTTTGCAGTTTTTATTCAGATACCTCAACTTCTTTTCTAGATTTGTTGACCATATTTCCTTCTGTTGGTACTAGTTTTCCTATAGGTTTATTTGTTTATGTTCAAGATTTTTGAGATTTCTTCTTCCTGAAATCTTTGGCACTTTCAGTCTTTCTACTCCCCTCCCCCCTTTATTCCCTTTTTACTCACTTCCTGATTCCTCCCCTCTGATTGTCTTTTCCTTGGGGACTGGATCTCAAAGAATCCCATCAAAACTTCTTCACACACCAAGTTTCACAGTTCACCAGACTAAGTCTCTGCCCCCCCCCCCCCCTTGACTTTGAAGTGATCAGAACTTGTCCTAGATGGATATTCCACTCTTCTCTCAGGCTTTGTAAAAGTGCTACATAGCCTTCCATAAATACAGTCTCCTATCCTGGTGACCTATCCCACTCCCTTTGTTTCCTTAGTTCTCTGATCCCAAAATAGTAGTTGAGAGCCAATTTTCCTTGGGACTGTTGAGATATGAGGATTGGACCCAAAAATATATATTGGGATTTGGGGTTGGTGTTACAAGATGTCTCAAAAGAATTTGTAGGTTTGTACTATCTCCAAATTGAGAGACAAAGATTTTATTATGCTGCTGGCAGCAAGCTAATTTCCAAAAGGGAGTTTTAGTGATTAACAAGGGGGTGGATGCCATAATAAGGGGGAGGACACCATAAGGCAAGGCAGATTCCTAATAAACTAGCTATAATAAGGGGAAAGATATCACCAGGCAGTCAAAATTCCTTAAGAACTTGGTACCATAAAGTGGGCAGTTCCTAATGAACCCCCAAGGCTATAAGGTGGGCTAAATTCCTAAAGAAGTTAGCCATTGTGGTACTTAAGAAGCAGGCTACCCTTAAAAGTAGATAGTGAAGGAGTTGGGTACTAATAGGTTCTTTCATAGGAAAAAAATATCCTCAGGGATTGATATCATGACTTGGCCTCCTGATTGGATACAGTAACTGTGGGGTCATGATAATTTTGACCAAGCAAGGAATTCAACAAAAGCCCATTGCAGCAAAGGCCTACTTAAAGACAATAAAAGGCCCACTTAAGGACAAATAATCCTGCCTTCTCTTTCCTGCTTGGCTTCTCAAGTTTACTGTAATCTAGGTCCCCTGTTAACAATGCTCCTCCCTGTGACCTAACCAGCTATTAAGGATCTGAGATCTTTTTTTTTGCAATCTTATTCACCGCATCAGCACCAGTAGTTCTGCTTCAGCCTTCAGTCAGCTTTTCCTCCTGAAGGAATATGGCCAAGCTGAATGTTGAGGACTTGGCAAACTTTACCATCCAGAAGCCTGGATCTCCATAGGTCAGTAAATTTCAAGTTCTTGGGTTTGGGCCTTTTTTTTTAATTTAATTTTATTTTAGATTCTGGGTGTCTTATATCATGGAAATGGTTAAAATTGCTTTATCTTTGGTATATACTTTCTAGTTTCGAAAGGTTTGAGGATCAGAGAAAATGTCCAGTCGACCATCTTATTGCTCACATGATCTAGAAATGCTTCCTGCCTTTCTCTATCAAAAAACAAAAGAGTAGCAATAACAGAAGCAATAAAAAGTCTTCAAAGGTATATGTGGAAGGTTAATATTCTGTTCTTTAATGGGCCAGGACAGAAAGAATCCTAAATTAGAAACGATAGGTGGTTAAAGTGGAAAAGAAAGTAGTAGAATTTAGAAAGAAAGGGAGTAAGCAGAAAGAGGCTGGCAAAATCCAAGAATCCTAAGAGTTTATAGTGCTGAGAGAACTTGCCCCCCCAAAGTTATCCATCCATCTCCCTCCAGTCCCCAGACATATATATCCCCTGCCTCAGGCCAGAATAGCTCAGTACCATTTCAAGTATTAGATGTCTTTACAAACAAAGGGTATTTTTGTATTTGGCACTTTGGTAAGACAGAAGGGGATTTGTGCTATTGACATCACAAATTATAATTCAGGATAGATTTTTCCTTTTAATATTTATTTTTACAAGCATTTATTCTCTCTCTCTTACAATTATCTTCCTGCAGTTGATCAATAAGACATCCCTCCATATATATGCAAATAAAACCCTCATATCAAATACATGGTTCAGCAAAAGAAATTCTCATATTGTCCATTATGTAATTTTATGTCCATTTTTCACTCTTTTGTTTCATGGTTTACCATTGCATTAATTAGAATTCTAAAGTTTTAAATTGTTTTTCTCTATAATGTCTTTGTAATAACTGTTCATTTGATCATTTCTTATGGCACAGTAATAATCTGTTTCATTTGTATACCACAGTTTGTTTAGTCATTCCCCAGGAGGTGAGCTCCCCCTAGTTTCCAGTTCTTGGCTACTATGAAAAGAACAGCTATAAATATTTTTGTACATATATGTCATTTTCCTCTTTCTTTGATTTTTTGGGGGGTATAGGCCTAGAAGCTATGTCAAGTGATATGTGAACTTTATTAACTTTTTAATGTATGTTCCAAATGGTTTTCCAGAATGGCAGAATCAATTCACAGCTCTCTACCCAGAGCCCATAAATGTACTAGTTTTCTCACAAACCTTCCTTTTTTTTTTTTTTTTTTAAATCTTAGCCAGTATAATAGACATGAAATGGAACACCAGAGTTGGTTTAATTTGTAATTCCCTATTAGTGATTTAAAGCATTTTTCTATATGATTTCTGTTTGTGAAAACTGCTTGTTCTTATCCTTTAATCATTTATTTATCAGAGAATGGCTCTTAGTCCTAAAATTTTAAATCATTTTCATATATATATCTAATCTAGAAGAGCTTTATTCAAGAAATTTGCTTCAAGGATTTTTTTTTTTTTGCCTATGTCCATTCTAATTTTAACTGCTTTAGATTTTTATTTGTAGAAAAACTTGTAAATTTTATGTAATCAATTATCCATTTTATTTTCTGTAATCTTCTATCACTCGTGTAGTCATGAACTCTTTATTCTGTTTTGTTATGCTGCTGGCAGCAAGCTAACTTCCAAAAGGGAATTGTAGTGATTAACAAGAAGATGGATGCCAGAAGGCAGGGCAGGTTCCTAAAAAAGTAGCTACAACAAGGGGAAAGACATCACCAAGCAGGCAAAATTTCTAGAGAATTTGCTGCCATAAAGTGGGCAGTTCCTAATGAATCCATAAGATTCCTAAAGAAGTTAGCCATTAAAGATCTGAAAGGTAATTTCTTCCTAGCCACTTTTGTTCATCATGTCATCTTTTGTGTCTAAGTCTTGTATCAATTTGGGTTTGTCTTGGTGTATTGTGAAGTGTTAGTCTATATTTTTTTTTAATTTTTATTTTATTTGAATAACATATGTGTGGGTAATTCTTCAACAATAACCCTTACATAGCTTTCTGTTACAAATTTTTCCCCCAACTCCCCACCCCTCCCCTAGATGGCAGGATATCCACTACATGTTAATTATGTTAAAATATTGGCAAATCGAATATATGTATACATATTTCCAAACTTATCATTGGTGTGCAAGAAAAATCTTATCTACACGAACGATATATCAGATAAAGGAAACACAATGTAAGCAAACATCAATCAAGGAGTATGAGAATGTTATGTTGTGGTCCCCATTTCGCATCCCTCTCTCTGGGTGTATATGGCTTTCTTCAGTGAACAATTGGAGGTGGTTTGAAACATTTCATTGTTGAAGAGAGCCATGTCCATCAGAATTGATCGTCATATAGTACTGTTGTTGCTGTGTATAATGATCTCCTGGTTCTGCTCATTTCACTCAGTGTTAGTCTATATTTAATTTCTGCCTAATAGCTTTCCAATTTCCCCAGCACTTTTTGTCTAATTGTGTGAGTCCTTTCCCCAGTAACTTGGGTCTTTTTGTTTATTGGACTCTCTTGATATGTGCATTAACCTTCATATATATATGATGTATACTTTTGATTAATTTATTTCTAATCAATTCATTTTAGAGATTACTGCTTTATGGCACAATTTTATATCTGGGGTTGGTAAACTGTACCCCGCCCCCAGCCCTGACATTTTTTTTTTTTTCCCCAGTGTTACTTTTTAGATTCCTGAGGTTTTGCAATATATTTTTATATTGGTGGTGGTTAGGATCTATAACGCTGTAATTCAGGTTCATTTAAGTTGAGTACTTCTTTCTGGCTAGCCAAAAGAACTCTTTCTCTTTCTTTCTTTTTGAGTGTTCTTCAGTCCGATTAAATTGGAACTAGTTGTTCCCTGCTCTTCTCCCAACCCTTCTGCATCAGTGCATTTTTAGTCTGCCCCAGAATCAGAATGCATTCTTTATACATCCCTTCCCTTTAAAATGCTTCTCTTCCAACAATAGTCAATATTAGAAGGCAGGCATACTAATATACTGTTTTTGAAACTTTAATTTTGCCCAACCAATCTGGAAAATGATTTAGGATCATTTGTGAAAAGTTACTAAACTGTTTATATCTTCAGACTACTCTCCCCAAGAATCTCAAAGATAGAGAAAAAAAATCTCATGTATACTTAATGTGCTAAAATATTCATAGTACCATTTTTTTTGAAAGCAAAAAACTAGAAACAAAGTTAGTATCCATTGAGGTTGAATAAATTGTTATATGAATGTAGTTGAATATTATTATGTCACAAGAGCCTATGAATATAAAACATACAGAGAAACATACAAAGACTTTAATGAACTAATACAGACTGAAGAACACCGATCCAGGAGAAAAACATGGAAATAACTAAAATGATATAAATAAAACAACACCAAAAGGCATCTGAAATCACATGAACTATAATAATTTGTCTTGACTCAAGAGAACAGGGAATGAAGCATAGGTCTATCTCCTTATAGTATAAACTCCTTGAGGGCAGAGACTTGTTTTATTGACTTTTTTGCATAACTATCACCTACCATAATAAAATATTTAAATTGTATTACATAGTGCCATGCAATTAATCAGTCAAAAGCATTTATTAAGCTCCTATAAGAAGTTAGGCATTGTACCAGATACCTGAGATGGCAAAGAAAAAATGGAAGAGTCCCTAACCTTTAAAACACTTCTATCAAGGGAAATAATACTTAGTCCCAAAAGAATATTAAAAATATTTATAAAATAAATACAGGGTAATTGGAGGAAGGAGACAGTTTTTTTTAATTAAAGCTTTTTATTTGCATAACATATGTATTGGTAGTTCTTCAATATTGACCATTACAAAGCTTTCTGTTACAAATTTTACCCCCTAGTCTCTTCCCCTCCCCTAGATGGCAGGAAGTCTACTACATGTTAATTATATTAAAATATTTGACAAGTCGAATACATGTATACATGTTTCCATACTTATCTTCCTGTGCTAGAACAATCGTATCTACATGAACGAAAAAAGATTTGATAAAGGAAACCCAATACAAGCAATCATCAATATAGAGCATGAAAATGATATGTTGTAGTCCGTATCTCATGTCCTCTCTCTGGGTGTATATGGCCTTCTTTACTGAACAACTGGAACTGGTTTGAAGCATTTCATTGTTGAAGAGAGCCATGTCCATCAGAATTGATCATCATATAGTATTGTTGTTGCTGTGTGTAATGATCTCCTGGTTCTGCTGATTTCACTCAGCATCATTTCATGCAAGTCTCTCCAGGCCTCTCTGAAATCGTCCTGCTGGTCGTTTCTTACAGAACAATAATATTCCATCATTGGGGCCCACAGACAGCAGATAACAGGGGCAGAGTTCTGAGGACACTCGGAGGTGAATTCTGCCTAAGTCCGTCCCTCGGGTGGGCGGGGACAGTATTGAGTATGCCTCAGTAATGAGGAAGAGCCTCCTCACCCCTGTTATACTGTGAATGAGGCTCCTATCTCCTGGACCACGCGAAGTGGGTAAAAACAGACTAGGGGGAAGGGCTCCTCCCTCTTAGACTAGGTGAGGAGGGGACTATCCTCCTGGATTAAGTGGAGTAGGGAATTATAAAAGAGGGTAAACAGAGGCTCCAGGCTTGCTGCCTTAACGCACTGCCTTAGGCATTACCAGCTCTGCCATGGCACACTGCCAGGCACTGCCTTAGGGAACTTGGAGCAGTTGCCATGCAAGAGGGCACTATCAGCACTAATGGCACTACTGGCAGACTGCCAACACGCTGCTGGGTAACATCGAACATTGCCATGTAATAGGGAACTTCAGTTTGCCATATCACGTAATAAAGACCTGTTAGCCAGCCTTTCGTATCTTGGGTGTTTTGTGGGGATAATTCCCTGCTTTAGAGAAGCAGGGCCGGAGATATCCAAAGACCTGGGAAATAGGTAAGAAACCAGTTGACCCCCGTCAAGGTGAGCCACAGGGAGTCTGCCCCCGATGAGGAGAGTGGTGGGTAGTTAATGTCCCCTGCCGAGGTGAGCGGATGGGACAATGTTCCATAACATTCGTATACCATACTTTATTCAGCCACTCTCTAATTGATGGGCATCCATTCCGTTTCCAGTTTCTAGCCACTACAAAAAGGGCTGCCACAAACATTCTTGCACATGTGGGGCCCTTTCCTTCCTTTAAGATCTCTTTGGGATATAAGCCCAGTAGAAACACTGCTGGGTCAAAGGGTATGCACAGTTTGATAACTTTTTGAGCGTAGCTCCAAATTGCTCTCCAGAATGGTTGGATCTGTTCACAGTTCCACCTACAATGTATCAAGTGTCCCAGATTTCCCACATCCCCTCCAACATTCATCATTATCTTTTCCTGTCATCTTAGCCAATCTGACAGGTGTGTAGTGGTACCTCAGAGTTGTCTTAATTTGCATTTCTCTGATCAATAGTGATTTGGAGCACTTTTTCATATGACTAGAAATTATTTTAATTTCATCATCTGAAAATTGTTTATATCCTTTGACCATTTATCTATTGGAGAGTGGCTTGAATTCTTATGAATATGAGACAATTCTTTATATATTTTAGAGATGAGGCTTTTATCAGAATCCTTAAATGTAAAGATGATTTCCCAATTTGTTGCTTCCCTCCTAATCTTGACTGCATTAGTTTTGTTTGTACAGAAAATTTTTAACTTAATATAGTCAAAATTATCTATCTGGTGTTCAATTAAGAGTTCCAAATCTTCTTTGGACATAAATTTATTGCATCTCCACAGGTCTGAGAGGTAAACTATACTATGTTCCTCTAATTTGCTTATAATATCACTCTTTATATCTAGATCATGAACCCATTTAAATCTTATCTTGGTATGTGGTGTTAGGTGTGGGTCAAGCCCTAATTTCTTCCACATTAGTTTCCAATTTTCCCAGCGGTTTTTGTCGAATGGTGAGTACTTATCCCAAAAGCTGGGGTCTTTGGGTTTATCAAACACTTAATTGCTATAGTTATTACCTAGTTTGTCCTGAAATCCTATCCTATGCCACTGATCAACTATTTTATTTCTCAGCTAGTACTAAATGGTTTTGATGACCGCAGCTTTATAATATAGTTTTAGATCTGGTACAGCAAGGCCACCTTCATCAGCCTTTTTTTTTTTTTTTTCATTAATTCCCTTGAAATTCTTGACCTTTTGTTCTTCCAAAAGAACTTTGCTACTGTTTTTTCTAGAATTGTAAAATAATTTCTTGGGAGTTTGATTGGTATGGCACTAAATAAGTAAATTAGTTTGAGTAGTATTGTCATTTTTATTATATTTGCTCGGCCTACCCATGAGCATTTAATGTTTTTCCAATTGACTAGGTCTGATTTTATTTGTGTGGCAAGTGTTTTGTAGTTTAGTTCGTATAGTTTCTGACTTTTCCTTGGCAGATTGATTCCCAAATATTTTATACTATCATCCGTTATTTCGAGTGGAATTTCTTTTTGTATCTCTTGCTGCTGAATTTTGTTGGTAATATATAAAAATGCTGATGATTTATATGGATTTATTTTGTATCCTGCAACTTTGCTAAAGTTGTGAATTGTTTCTGAAGTTTTTTAGTTGAGTCTCTTGGGTTCTCTAAGTATAGCATCATGTCATCTGCAAAGAGTGATAATTTGGTTTCTTCATTATCTACTCTAATTCCTTTTATCTCTTTTTCTTCTCTTACTGCCAAAGCTAACATTTCTAATACAATATTAAATAGTAATGGTGACAGTGGGCAGCCTTGTTTCACTCCTGATCTTATTGCGAATGGTTCTAGTTTGTCTCCATTACATATGATGCTTTCTGATGGTTTTAAGTAGATGCTACTAATCATTTTAAGGAAAAGCCCCTTTACTGCTATACTCTCTAGTGTTTTTAATAGGAATGGGTGTTGGATTTTATCAAATGCTTTTTCTACATCTATGGAGATAATCATATGTTTTTTGTTAGTTTGGTTATTAATATAATTGATTATGCTGATAGTTTTCCTAATGTTGAACCAGCCTTGCATTCCTGGTATCAATCCTACTTGGTCATAGTGTACTATCCTGGGGATGACTTTCTGTAATCTCATTGCTAATATCTTATTTAAGATTTTTGCATCGATATTCATTAGGGAAATTGGTCTATAGTTTTCTTTCTCTGTTTTCACCCTGGTTTAGCTATCAGCACCATATCGGTATCATAGAAGGAATTTGGTAGTATACCTTCTTCCCCTATTTTTTCAAATAGTTTATATAGTATTGGAATTAATTGATCTTTGAATGTTTTGTAGAATTCACATGTAAATCCATCTGGCCCTGGAAATTTTTTCTTAGGGAGTTGGTTAATAGCCTGTTCTATTTCTTTTTCTAAAATGGGGCTATTTAAGTAATTCATTTCCTCTTCTGTTAATCTGGGCAATCTATATTTTTGTAAATATTCCTCCATTTCATTTAGATTATCAAATTTACTGGCATAAAGTTGGGCAAAGTAACTCCTAATTTCCTCTTCATTGGAGGAAAGTGGGAGACAGCTTTTAGGGAAGCTAGGAAAAGGGTTCACAAAATGGAGTGTTGGTGCTAAGGTTTGAAGGAAACTAGAGATTTAAGAAGTAGACTTGAGGGGGGAAGTCAGTAAATCAGAAAACATTTATTAAGCACCTACTATGTGTCACACACTATACTAAGTACTTGGGTTATGAAAAGAGGTAAAAGATGTTTCTGGGTCTCAATGAGTTTGAAAACCAATAGGGGAGACAACATGCCAACAAATATATACAAAGAAGTTATTTACAGAATAAATAGGAAGTAATAGATGGAAGACACTAAAATTAAGATGGATTGGTAGATCGTTCTGTAAAAGATGAAATTTTAGTTGGACCTTAAAGGAAATCAAGAAAGCTATGAGGAAAGAGATCATTCTGGCATATGGAATAGTTAGAGAAAATGCCTGAAACTGAAATGGATTGTCTGGTTTGTGGCAAAGCCAGGAAGTCAGTATCTCTGAATTGAAGAGTACTTCTCAGGGAATAAGATATAAGAAGCCTGGTAAGATAGAAAGGATCTAGGTTATGAAGGGCTTTGAATGCCAAGCAGAAGATTTTAATTTTGTATTTGTTCCTGGAAGCAGTAGGGAGCCATTGGGGATTATTAAGCAGTATAATGGGGATGGGAGAGAGAATGTTACAAGAGCCTGGACTGGTGGCAGTATCAAAGGAGAGAAGGGAACATATATAAGAGATGTTGCAAAGATGAAATTCTAGCAACAGATTGGATATGATGAAGGGTTGGAGAAGTGATGGGGAGATAGAGAAATAAGGAATCAAATATAATTCCTAGAGGGGTGGGGAGTTGGGGGAAAATTTGTAACGGAAAGCTATGTAGGGGTTATTGTTGAAGAATTACCCACACATATGTTATGCAAATAAAATAAAAATAATAAAATTAAAAAAAAAATAAAAATAAAATATAATTCCTAGGTTGTAAGCCTGAGGGATTTAAAAAAAAAAAAGGTGTTGCCCTATAATGGCAGTAAGGGGAGGGAGGGATAAGAGGAAAAATACCAAATTCTATTTTGGACATATTAATTTAAAATGTCAACTGGACATCCAGTTCAAAATATTTGAAAGCCAGCTGGAGATGAAAGATTGGACAAGTCAGCAGAGAAGTTGGAACAGCATAGAGATGATAATAAAATTCATGAAAGCTGATGAGATCACTAAATGAAATATTAGAGAGGAAAAAAAAAAGCTGGCCTAAGACAGAACCCTGAGCTATATCTATAGTTAGAGACCATGAGCTGAATGAGGATCCAACAGAAGAAACTGAGGGGTATTCAGATGGTAGAAGGAGAATCAGGAGAGTGAGAGTGATATTTTAAAAACTTAGAGAGAAGAGGGTATCAAGGAGGCATGACAAACATCAAAGGCAGCAAAGGGTCAAGGATATATGGGAATATAGTCAGTGCAAAGGCACAAAAGATGAGAAATAGAATGTGTGTCTAAGAATACAACTTGGCTAGACTATAAAGTGCAGGAGAAAAGTAATGTTTAATGAGCCTGGAACTAAATCTAGGCTGGTACCAGATTTGAAGGGCATTAGATGCTAAACAAGAGTTTTTATTGTTTCTAAAGGTAATAAGAAACTCTTGATAGTATGGTTAGAATTGTGCTTTAGAATTATCATTTTGTCAGCTATGTGAGAAGACAGGTTAGAGAGGATAATTCTAAAGCACAACTCTCACCATACCATACCACTGTTCAAAACAAACAAACAAACCCCAGAACAAAAACAAAAAATAAAACTATCAAGAGTTTCTTAATTACCTTTTTCCCATTTGGGATTTTCTTAGTAAAGACACTGGAGTAGTTGGCCATTTCCTTCTCCAGCTCATTTTGCAGATGTGAAGAATTGAGTCAAGCAAGGTTAAGTGGCTTGCTCAGAGTCAAACAGTTAAGTGTCTGAGATCAGATTTGAACTTGGGAAGAGGAGACTTTCTGACACCAAGCCTGGAACTCTCTCTGTCTGTCTACTATAACATCTAGCTATCCTATTACTTAAACTATGTATAGTATAACATCCTTAACTTTAAGGTCTCTGGAGGTGCATTCATTATCTACTTTATCAGTTCTATGTTTGACATTTGTATGAGCTTTTCATAACATAGGTAAGCCAAAACCTAATCTTCTGCCTTTCTTGGCATTAGATTTAAGTCTTTTAGTATTGGTTTTGATTTAGTTCAATATAACATTTATTAAATATCTTTTACAAGGTACTTTCCTATTCTTCGTTTCTGTATATTAAAAAGTATACAAACCAACTTTGCCTCATCAATAAGCATGTCCACCATAACCCTTAGTCCACTATTTTCCTACCCTATCTCTTCTCAACTCCAGGAATCTCTCCATCACTGCCCTCTATTGGTCTCAATAATGCAAAGAAGTTAAAATTATATTTCTTTCCATGAAAAGTCTGAGAATTTCTTGTGGATGTTATGGAGGGAATTCTTATCCAGGTATAGACAGTACTAAATGAACTGTTTTCCTATAACCTGAAGTCCTTTCCAATTCTGAGATTGTGTGATTTTATTGAGTAATTTTCTTGATTACTGAATAATTATAGTATGTCTTGGGCCATATTGTATTCAGTCAACAATTTATATCTTTAGTTATCTAGATGTCTAACTTTCAGAATATGTTTCTACTGAGTAATTTTTTAAAGGTGTTATATGAAAGTCTGATATTGTGATATCAGCCTTGTTTTTAATCCAGCACAAATCGCTCAACTCTCATATTCTATACAATACTTGGTAAAGTACTATCATAAATTTATTTCTAATATTACAATATAGGGAACTACAAAATACAGTTAAAGATACTTAAGATTATAGTCAGAGCACATGTACTTTATGAGTTATTTGATGAATTTTATTCCCAAAAAAGTTGGTGAATCAGTTTTTTTGGAATGTGTTTTCTTATATTAATAGTGCCATAAATGATGGATTCCCACAAAAATCTATTAAAAGTATAATTGAACTGAATGCTAATATTGATCCTGAACCATTCTAAGTACTAAAACTAGCTAAGTTTCACAACCAACAGTCCAGAAAAGTTTGGTATAGATTATAAAAGCAGAACAGTTCCAGTTATGATAGAAGCAAACTCTTTAATCTTGGGGATTGGGTAGAGATTTTAGCAGCTAAGGAGCTTCCACAGCAGTGGGGCATTTAAGGTGGGCTGTAGCTACATCCCTTCATCTGTATGAGTATTTAATTTGAACATATGTAAATTGGAAACTGTACAAGTTCCTAATACTTGTTCCAGTCATGGGATTATCCTTTTGTGATAGAAAATGTCCTTAGTTCATTGTTTGTCCTTTGTTCTCTAAGAGGGCGATGACATCAGAAAGGTAATGTCATTGTCTTGCAAGTGAGTTGGATTTAAGTGAGTAGGAGCTGTGCAACATCACCAGCCTCACTTTCTCTTCTGGAACCATCTGGATCCAGTGGTAAGATATAAGTCAGGACAACTGGGGATGATACCAAATGCTGTGAGACCCTGGCTTTTTTTTAGCTAAGTTCTTTTTCCCTTCTCAATTTGACTGGGAGAATACCTTTCAGTGATTAAGGCTAAGTAAGAAATAAGGCATAGAATGGCCTCCTTTGCCTAGTCAAAAAACAAAATCAATTTCTGACTTTCTGATGAAAAACCAGAAACAATTACTATTTATACTCACTTTGAGCTTTTGGAGCCCAAACAATTGATCATATGAAGCTTAGGCTGGGATCTATTGTTGGCCAGTCATTGAGTACCAGAGTGAATTGGGTTTAAGGCATGATCCTTAAAAAGAATGTAGTCTGTAAACCCCAAGGTATAATATGAGTTTTTAGTGATCAAAGTGTATATTCTTTTGGGGAGAACAGCTGTAGGTAAAGGTATGATTCCATATATGGACAAAGGGAGAAAAGGAAGAGAAAGAACAAAGTTACAAGGAGTGAGCTGTGATGCCTCATTGGGGACTACTACTTACAGGTTGTTGTTTGTTCTTCATTCTTCAAGAGGACAGTGATGTCAGGAACATGATATGCTGATTTGTAATGAAGACTGAATGTAAACAGAAGTACGAGAGTGAGCTTTGATATTGATTTCATTTTTCTTAATGGGGGGATTGATTTCTTTTTAAGATAAATTTATTAATATCTTTTGGTATTTTTATAACATCTTAGTTTCCCCCAGAATCCCAGACAGCCATCCCATGTAAATAGTAGTATTTTTTTAAGGGAAAGAAAAAAGAATCCAAGGAGAATAAGTACATATGTGACCCCAACTGTGTGGCCTACTTTGTGCTAAGCTCTTTACAATTATTATCTTCTATGATCCTCAAAAAAACCTTGGGTTTAGAGTTGAGGAAATTTGAAGCAAACAGGTTATATAGTTTACAATGAGTTTTTGAGGATGCATTTGAACTCAGGTCTTCCTTGACTCCAGCCTCAGCACTCTATCCCCTGTACCACCTAGTTACCTATGATCCCTCTAGCTTCCTTTTAGTCTCAACTACAATCCCTTCTTTTACTAGACTTCCCCAAGCCCTCTCACTCCTAACGCTTTTCTGCTGTAAATAATTTCCCACCTACCCCCACCGTAGCCTTTTTCTGGGGGGGGGGGAATATTTGCTTGAGCATTGTCTCTCCTATTAGATTGTAAGCTCCTTTAGGACAAGGTCTGTGCCTCCATATAGCAGGGGCTTAGTAAATTTTATTGATTAACAAAAAGAAAAGAAAAGAGGAGAAAAGTCAATAAAGCTGATCAATATAGCAAAAAAAAAGTTTGAAAATATATACATATATAACACTTGTGTACCTCTCCCACCTCTAGAAAGGGGTGGGCTGGAAGTATATTTTCACATCTCTTCTTTCAAGCTAAGCTTGTTCTTTGTAATTTGACAGCATTTGCTTTTGATTTCTGTTTATGTACCCGAGTGTGTAGTTGTGATTTTTTTCCCCCATTTACATTTTTTTTTTCCTGAGGCAATTGGGGTTAAGTGACTTGCCCAGAGTCACACAGCTAGGGAATGTTAAGTGTCTGAGACCAGATTTGAACTCAGGTCCTCCTGACTTCAGGGCTAGTGCTCCATTCACTGCGCCACCTAGCTGCACCCCCCCCAATATGATACATTTAAAATGTAATCATGTAATATGATATAATTTCTTCCAGATTGATTTCCAGTTTCCACTGCCATTTTTATTAAATAAGGAGTCCTTCAGTAGTTTTTGTTTTTCAGTTTATTGAATTACTGTAGTCTATTTGATAGGATTTTATTTAAAATTTTTTAATTGATACTCATTAATGATATTGATGGTATTGGTCTATTCTCCTATGCTTTATCTATACCTAATTATATATCAGGACTATATTTATCTCATAAAAGAAATCTAGTAGGATGCTTTCTCAGTTTTTGAGAATAATTTTTATACTATTAAGCCTTTATTGCATGCTTACTATGTGACTTAATATGTTCTGAGGGTTAGGAATACAAACACAAGCAGAAAGAAATCCAGGCTTTCTCCTCAAGGATTTTAACTTCTAATGGGGTAAGGAGCAGAAAAGATTAAGGAAGATCATTAAATTCATTGGATGTCTTCTGGCTCTGGGCATGGTCAAAGCAGTTTTGTGATGGGTTAGTAGTGCAGGCTGAAGAGCATTAAAGACCTGGATTCCTTGGTCTTCCTATCCTTAAATTAGAGAGTCTAGAGGGAACCAACCAATCAGAGAGTGAATCTGTGGGACAGAGGTACTTTCAATGGGAGTATTCCAGGATGGAATTGAAATTCTAGGAATTAGACATTTCTGTGACGTGGTAGAAAAAGGTTGTAGCATTGCAGCCTGGAGAATGTATACTATTTGTCATTTAAAATTTCAATAGAATTGAAGGAAGGGAATTAATTTCAAAAGTTTTAATAGTGGTATTTGTGTTAATTTTTATGAATCTATATTTTTGTATTTTAATATTGTCTTAAAAAACATATAAAGTTTTTTTTTTTTCCTTTTGCTATTTAATGTAAGTCATGAATAACCAGATACTTTGCTAGTTAGGGATTGAGGATGAAAAGAAATTCAAAAGACACAGCCCTGACTTCAAAGAACTCACATTTTAATTATTACTATCTATTCTGTGCTGTCGCCTAAGGATAGAAATAGGAAAGTGAATCAGTTTTTGTCTTTAAACTTAACTTCTAATGGAGAAAACACTTCTTCTGCAGGAAATACAATAAAAATAATTACTTTTTTTCCCCAGACCAAATGGCAAGTCAACAGACATTCCCAAAGTGCTAAAATAGGGGAGACACAGAAAATTTTTACTGTCTTTGATAGTTTAGAAAAGCTTTGGCAAAGAAATTGTCTCTAAAATGTTTTTGTTTATTTTAAAAGAACTAATTTGTTTCTACTTATTCTTCAATGGCATAGAGAAATAAGTTTCTAGGACGTTGAACCATTCACTAAAGAATCATCCTCAGAGCAAAGTGGAACATTTAAATATTATTATTATTAAGGTATATAGGTCTTAATCCTAACAGTTCAGTTACAAATCTTCCTTTTATATTTGTGGCTTAATCAAACTACTAATCTGGAGCCCTCTCAAGCAAAGTTGCATCTAGAAGCCTTCCAAATCATTCTTGAGGGAACCATTAAATAGAAAAGACTATTAAAGTTTCATTAGAATTCAACATAGTGATTTCTTATCCTGTTTACACAAGGGATTCCTAAGTATACTTAAAGGATTCATATGTCTCTAACAGCTACGAGTTGACACATTCACATTCAGTAATTCTTTTGATTTTTCAAATAATGCACAAAAGTCTAGCCAAATTACCCTGCACTATACTTCACAACCCCTATTAGAAATACTTCTACAGCATAAATATAACATTTTTGTGTCATGGACTCCTTTAACAGTCTGGTGAAACCTTCAGAGCCTTTCTGAGAGTAATGTTTTTTAATTAATAAACTAAAAGAGATAAGTTTACAAAAGAAACCACTACCAGTTATCAAAAAAAATATTTAGGTTCATAGACTACAGATTAAGAACCCCTGCTTTATTGCATAGTTTACTGTGGTAGAAGCAATAGGTTAATAGAAAGTTGAAAATTGAATGTTTTATCTACTGTACCAATCAACATGTCTGTAGTATGATTGTTTTTGCAAAAGAATTGTCATCAGGTTACATTCTTTATCAAAGATCATAGTGCAGGGCCACATAAGTGTTATATATGTTAGTTGTTGAGGTTATTTTTATTGTTATTGTTCTACTCATTGTACTCTACATCAGTTCATGTAAATTTTCCATGTCTCTGTATTTATCATATACATCATTTGCAATATTTTCTATTACATTTGTGTACCACAATTTGTTTAGCCACTTGCCAATCACTGGTCATTGTTTTGTTTCAAATTCTTTGCTATCACAAAAAGTGCTATTATAAATATTTTCTGTTTATGAGGAGTTATTGTTATCTGTACCTTCCTTTGGGTATAAGCCCAGTCATGGAGTCTGGTTCAAAAGGTAATGATGGACATTTTAGTCATTTTATTTGCATCATCCAAATAGCTTTTTAAAATAATTGTACCCTTTCTTATAGTTCTATCAATGATGTATTAGTATTCCTCATTCTACAATCTCTCCAGAATTGACGATTGTTAATTTGTTTGTCTTGGCTGATTTGCAAAGTATGAGGTAAAACCTCAGAGTAATTTTCTATTGCATTTTTCTTATTAGTGATTTGGAACATTATTTCATGTGGGTGAAAATACTATTTTTTTTATTTTAAGCTTTTTATTTGTATAACATATGTATGGGTAGTTCCCCAACCTTGATCTTTACAAAGCTTTCCAATACAAATTTTACCCCCAGTCCCCTCCCCTCCCCTAGATGGCAGGACCTCCACTACATGTTAATAATGTTGAAATGCTTGAGAAGTTATGCAAGAAAAATCCTATCTACAAGAAAAAAAAAAAGAATCAGAGAAAGGCAACACAATGCAAGCAAATATCAATAGAGATCATGAAAATGTTACGTTGTGGTCCATATTTCATGTCCCTCTTTCTGGGTGTATATGGTTTTCTTCAGTGAACAACTGGAACTGGTTTGAGACAATTCTTTATTGCAGAGAGCCATGTCCATCAGAATTGATCATCATGTAATACTGTTGTTGCTGTGCATGATGATCTCCTGGTTCTGCTCGTTTCACACAGCATCAGTTCATGCAAGTCTCTCCAGGCCTCTCTGAAATCGTCCTGCTGGTTGTTTCTTACAGAGCAATAATATTCCATAACATTCATATACCTTAATTTATTCAGCCACTCTCCAATTGATGGGCATCCCTTCAGTTTCCAGTTTCTAGCCACTACAAAAAGGGCTGCCACAAACATTCTTGCACATGTGGGTCCCTTTCCCTCCTCTAAGATGTCTTTGGGATATAGGCCCAGTAGAAACACTGCTGGGTCAAAGGGTATGCACAGTTTGACAACTTTTTGAGCATAGCTCCAAATTGCTCTCCAGAATGGTTGGATCCGTTCACAGTGCCACCAACAATGTATTAGTGTCCCAGTTTTCCCACATCCCCTCCAACATTCATCGTTATCTTTTCCTGTCATTTTAGCCAATCTGACAGGTGTGTAGTGGTATCTCAGAGTTGTCTTAATTTGCAGAAAATACTGTTTTTTTAAAGTACTGTTTATATCCTTTGACCATTTATCTGTTGGAGAATGGCTATTCTGTGTGTGTGTGTGTGTGTGTGTATGTGTGTGTGTGTGTGTTATTTATGTATCTTAGATACCATACCCTTATCAAAGAAATGTAGTTTAAAAGTTTTTTCCTATTCATTCTTTTTTATCTCAGGTATATTATTTTCTTCTATGCAAAAGCTTTTTAGTTCCATGTAATCACAGTTATTTATCTTTTTGTAAGTGCTTCTACCTCTTGAATTAAATATACATTCCCTATCCTTAACCTTGAGAAGTATATGATCTACTCTGTTTAGGAGTGTGGGTGAAGAGAATGGGGAAAGAATTAAAAAGGAAGGAGAAAGAAAGAAGTAGGCCTTGTTTTGGTAATGGGAAGGGGATTCATTCTACTACTGATCAATGTTCCTGTGAGTAAAGGGAAATAGGGAACTTGCTCTGGATGTTTTCTAGAGAGTTGGTGCTTCAAAGGACCATTTACCTTACTTTGGGAGGGGTGATTTGGAACTCCTGAGCCAATTGGCATGTGAGTACAAAGGAAATTTTGAGGAAATATGGAAAAGGTAACATGATTTTATTTCATACCAAAATACCAAACTTATTTTGGTACTCATTATATTATATTCTCTATTCAGATCCCTCCAGAGCAAAATAGCGCAATGAGTAAATACTGTCCAGAAGAACTGGGTTCAAAGCTAGTCTTCTGACATTGATTAGATGTGTAATCTTGGGCAAGCCACTTAATCTCTGCCTCATTTATCTCAATTCTAAAATGGGGATAATAGCAGTATCTACCTTAAAGGGTTGTTTTGAGAATCAAGTGAGATAATATCTGTTAAGTGCCTAGCACATAGTAGTCAGTATGAAAATATTTATTCCCTTCCTCAGACACTAGGTAGCTATATTTTATCAACAAATCATTAACTAGAGTTTCAGTTCCCTTATTTGTAAAATGGAAGTAATGCAATACATACCTCATTTAGTTTGTGAGGAAAGAACTTTACAAATCAGACATAATTTAATTGTGAGTCATTTCAGAAATTGTATGAATTATTGCTCTTTTGGAACCAAATTTGAGTATCAATTTCTTGGAAAGCTTCACTCTACTACCAGTGTCTAACAGCAGCAGCAATAACAATAATATAATAATAGCTAATAGTAACAAAGCCCTTTAAATCTGGCAAAGCATCTTTAAAATATTATCTCCTTTTATCCTCATAACAGCCCTAGGAGATAAGGGTTTTTCCTATCCCTGTTTTAGAGATGAGAAAACTGAGACAGGCAGATTTGTGGTCGCTAGTGTATTATTCATGGAATTCTGAAATGACCTGAAACTCTTTAGATATAAATGGGGAGAGAAGGAAAGGAATTATTAAAACCTGTAATTTCATTACTATAAAAAACTCATAGGAAATTATCTGGGGCCATAGAGCTAATATATAGCCAAGCTGTGATGTGATCCCATGCAGTCATTAAGTCCATAAATATGTCACTATGTCAGGCAGTGTGCTAAGCACTGGAGATATAAAGAAAGACAAGACAGTTCCTACTTTCAGAGAACTTATAGTCTAATGGGGCAGACAACAAGCAGAGAACTCTAAACAAATAAAATAAACCGAAAGAGACTTCTTGGGGATGAGATTTTTAGCTAGAAGGCAGAAATGGGAGAAAGAGTTCATTCAGATGTGGAAGACAGGTGGTGAAAATGCCCAGAGGTACAGTATTTTGTTAAAGGAACAGTAAGAGAGTCAATGTCATTGGAAAGGACAAAAGCATAAGAAGATTGGAAAGATAGGAAAGAAGGGCTTTAACAGCTAAACAAAAGAAGAATAACAAACTATTGACCACCATATTAAATCATTGCTAATAAAAAGAAATTCAAAGCAAACTAAAGCTAAGGTTTCACCTCACACTTAGTACATTGGCAAGATCACAAAAGATGAAATAGTGTTGAAAGGGTTGATTAGGAAAGACAATCAGCAAATATTTATTAAATACTAGTAATTTTAAGGAATTGTTTTGGGTACTAGAGATATAAAGATGAAAATAGAAATAATGTCTAATCTCTAGAGCTTTCTATTCTAATAGATAAACATACACACATGCAGGGCTATGTATATCATGAACACAAAATACATTCAACAAGCATGTATTAGAGAAAGCATGTATTTGTTTAAATTATTTTCAATTTTTAAAACCCAGTAACAAAAACTAATCAGCTGATAATCTTTATACAATTATATATTTTTCATTGAAATTTATTTTTCTATGACATTAAATTTAATTATATTTCTTTGTGGTTGTAGGTCCAGATGCAAGTCCATCCTACACTTGCATCAAATGAGGATGCTCTCCAGTATGTTGAAGAGTTAATTTTACAGCTGTTAAGTATGCTGTGCCAAGCTCAACCCCGAAGCGTTTTAGATGTTGAGGTATGATAATTTTTCATGTGTGTGTGTAATCTCTATGTGTTGTAATGCCATTGGGGAATTAAATTGGCTCTTCATAAAAATGTACAGTATTATAAAATAAAAGAATGGATCTATTTAATTTTTATATTAGATAGGTTTTGATTCTAGAGGACAAGGGAAGTATACTACCCACCTTCTGGTAGGGAGGTGATAGATTCAGAGTCAGAATGAAGCATATATTCTTTGGACATAATCAATGCAGGAATTTGTTTTGTTTGATTATGCATAATTGTTAGGAAAGTTTTGTTTTTATTTATTTAATCCCTTTATTTCTTACATGAGCCTAATTGGAACCAAAAGATAACGATTATTATTATTATTATTATTTTTTTTTTGCCTTTGGCTGAGGCAATTGGGGTTAAGTGACTTGCCCAAGGTCACACAGCTGGGACATGTTAAGTGTCTGAGACGAGATTTGAACTCAGGTCCTCCTGACTTCAGGGCTGGTGCTCTATCCACTGCACCACCTAGCTGCCCCCGATAACTGGATAATTTAACCTTCAGCAGTATCTTTAATTTTCCTCATCCAATTCAAAAATTTTAATCATAGAATTTTAGAACTTGAAGGAACCTTTGCAGTCATCTAATCTGACCCCTTCGTTTTCTACTAAGCAGAACTTGACTTCTTTCTCTCGAAAATTCCAGCTCCTCCAAATTACCTATTATTATTGACATGTCATATCTTTCTGGTTACCCAGACTTGCAACCATCCCCCTAGTCTTCACTTGAATTTACCTCCACATTTCCAGGCTGTTACAGATTTTAATTGTTCATTACAAACATCTCCTATAAACATTCCCTTCTCTCTACTCACACATAGGACCCACCACCTCTCATCTGAATCATTACAAAATCTATTTGGTTTCCCTGAGTGAAGTCTCTTTCTTTCCCGATCCATCCTCTACTCCAGGACTTCTTAAATGTTTTCCACTTGTGACCCCTTTTTGTCTGAGAAACTTTTATTTGACCTTGGATATATAGGTATGTAAAATAGGTATGCAGATCAACAGTTACTGATAATAAATCATAATCTTGCACCCCCATATTCAGTTTAAGAAGCTGGGCAATCTACTCAACTGCCAAAGTGATTCTCTTAAACTCTCCCCATTCCTCAATCAACTTCATCTCCAACTCCATGCATCTGAGGCCATTGTCTTCCATGAGTGAAATGTTCACACCTGCTTTGGGGTTTCCTTCAGGATTCTTTCAAGACTCAACATGAATCCATCTTCAGCAGGAGACTTTTTTTTTTGCCTTCCATATATTTCATATGTACATAGTTATTTGCAAGTTTTTTCCATCTTTAGAATGTGAGTTCCTTGAGAGCAGGGAAGATGAATTTCTTCATATCCCTAGTGCTTAGTACAGTGTTTAGCATCTACTGGGTACATAAATACTTCTTGACTGCCTATCCAACTAACCCTTTTAATTTACTGAAGCTTCTTTCTTCAAAGATGCCTATGATCTCTTAATTGCCAATTTTGGTCAGACCTTTAATCTTGCCCCCTTATCTTGTACCCGGTCTTGCTGTGTCAGGCTTTATTCTCACTATCCATTGCCTTCACCTATGTTCATGTGTTGAGCTGAATGAATCTACTACAAAGTGATCACATTCATGCTTCATATTCCTCACTGGAGCAAAGAAATCCTTTTATATTTTCCTAATTGATTCACATCCAACTAAACATAACAAATTTTCCTAGTTCCTCCAATCTCCCATGGCTCCCCAACTACTCTAAACTGAGATCTCGCTTCATGTTTTACATGAGACTATTTGCTGAGAACTCCCTCTGTTCCATATCTTACATCATGCAAATAGATACCTTCAATTACTATCTCCTCCTTCACTCCTGTATCTTATGAAAAGGTAGCCTTTCTCCTTGCTAAAGCAAGCCACTCTTCTTACACAAATAATCCCATTCTGTTCAATTTTCTCCATGAGATGGCCCCCATTATCATCGCTTTTGTTTTACTAATATTCATTTTCTCCCTGTCTAATGTCTATTTTACCATTCTCAAAAAAAAGAAAAAGAAATAAAACTACTTTTATTTTATCCATAAATTCCACTATCAATCTTATATCTTTCCTTGCTCATTAAAAGGCTAATTATGATAGCTTCCTCCACTTCTTTAATCTCACTCTCTTCCTCACTATCTCTTGGCTTCCAATATTATAATTTAACTGAATTTGCTCCCTCTATTTTTTTTCAAATTACATATTTTCAACATTAATTTTTGTAAAATTTTGAGTTCCAAAATTTTTTTCTCCCTCCATTTCTTCCCTCCCCAAGACAGCAAGCAATCTAATATAAGTTTTACATGTATAATCATTATAAACATATTTCCATAATATTTATATTGTGAAAGAAAAATCAGGACAAAATGGAAAAACCATGAAAAAGAAAAAAACAACAAAAAAAGTGAAAATAGCATTCTTTGATCTAAATTCATTCTTCATAGTTCTTTCCCTGGCTGTGGATGGCATTTTCCATCCAAAGTCTATTGGACTTTGTCTTCTCTCCAGAGGTGTTAAATTGCCAAATTTAATTGCATTTTCTCCATCTTTCTTCTTGACTTTTCTGCAACCTTTGACACTGTACTTTCTTCCCCTTGATATTTTCTTCTCTCTAAATTTTTGTGATGCCATTCTTTGCTGTTTCTCCTCCTACCTGTCTAACCTCTACTTCATCTCCCTGAGGTTCTGTCTGAGGCCTTCTCTTTATATATAATTTTGGTGGATGATCTCTTCAGCTCCTTTGGATTCAGTTATCATCTTGATCCACCTGTCCAAACTCACCATTTTCAAAAGTAAACTCATTATCTTCCCTCAAAAAACCCTCATGTCTTCTTAACTCCCCTATTACTGTCAAAGGCCTTCATCATCCTTTTAGTCCCCAAGGTGTCATCCTCAACTCCTCATTCTCTCTTACCTCCCCATAGACAATCAATTGCCAAATCCTGTCAGTTCTATCTGAATTTACCTTTTCACCATCACATATATCACCCTTTTTCTCCTCTGACACTGCAGTAATACTGGTTCAGACTCTTATCACCTCCTATCTGGATTAATGTTAAAACCCGCAGGATGATCTCTTTGTCTTGTCTCCCTGTTCCAATCTATCTTCCATTCACTTATCAAAATGGTCTTCCTAAAGCACTAGGAACATACTGTATCACTCTCCTCTTCTGTCCAACCCTCATACCGTAAACTCCAGTGGCTCCCTATCACCTGTAGGACCAAATAGAAAATATATAGTTTTTTTCATATTTCATTTATTTCTTTGTTTATTATCTTACCAGTAAAACTATAAACCCCTTGAAAGTAGGGAATATCTCTTTCTTTGTCTTTGCATTCTTAGTTACCAGAACAGTTCCTCCAAAATGCATTCAGTCCTTTTAGTCTTGTCCAATGCTTTATGACTTTATTTGGGATTTTCTTGGCAAAGATACTGGAGAAGTTTCTTATTTCCTTCCCCACCTCATTTTACAGATGGGGAAACTTAGGCAAACAAGGTTAAATGATTTGCTCAGTGTTTGAGATTGGATTTGAATTTAGGAAGAGGAGTCTTCCTGATTCCAGGCCTAACACTCTATCTACTGAATCACCTCACTGCCCCTTCAAAAATACTAAGTGCTTAGTAAATACTTGAGTATTGATTGTCTTTCCAAAATATCCCATCCAACATTGACTGTTCTGTCTTTGATTATCTTGACAGTTTGCTTACATGTGAGATGAAACTTCAAATTTTGATTTGCATTTCTCTTAATAATGACTAGGAGAAGTCTTCCATATGATTGTTAATAGTTTGCAATTCTTTTGAGTTTTGTCATTTCCATTGTCAAATAGTCATAGCTCTTTTTTAGGAAAAAAGTTTGGAAAACACAAACTACTATTGTGTCTTATGAGGATAGCAAACATTTCTTATGTATTTTTGGGTGAAAGAGGAATCATCAAATTAGCATTTTCATTCCACTTTGCATCTGCTACTCTGCCTAGTTCCAACTTCATAGAATAAGATTCCCCTCTCAAGTATAAGCTTATCATTGTGCTGCTAACTCAAGCCTTGATTGACACCACCTTCTGCAGCCTTCTTTCCTCTTGAAATAGAGGGCTGAAAGATAGAGTACCAAACTTCCTCAATACCTTCTTTTATAGAGGACAGAAACTGGATTCTCAGCTCAACCCACTTTTGCATCTGCTGCTTTGCTTAGTTTCAGCTTCTCAGAACAAGATGTCCTCATTCTAGGTAACCTCTTCATGTTCCTTTTTGTGTGTTGGTTTCTCCCTTCTCCCCCCATTAGATTTCAAGTTCCTTGGGGACAGGGACTACCTTTTTATTAATTGTATCACTGGTGCTTAGCACATTCCTGTTACATAGGAAGTTTTAAAAGGGTTTGTTGAGTTCTAAAAAGTGTTCTACAAGTTTTTAGAAAGGTACAAGTAAAAATAACATTATGCAGGAAAAACTTCACCTAATTCAAAGAAATTTGGGGGAAAACCCATATAAATTATTAGGTTGCTTTTAAGTTTTTTTTTTTAAGTACTTTTACTAATATAAATAAATTCATTTAGAATAACAATATGGCTTACTAGTGTTTCTATGTTCTGATAAGTGTATAGTTATATGTCATAGCTTCATAGATTTAGAATTGAAAAGGATCTTCCAGATTTAATCCTCTAATTTTTATAATCAGGTAAGAGCTGGAAAAGTCAAATGACTTGTTCAAGGTCACACAAAGCTCAAGGTGTCAGGAAGCATTAGTTCTCTTTCTCTTGCACCACTTGACCTCCTATGTAAATTCGTGCTTCTTTCTAGGACTAAACTGAGCACAACTAATACATTGTAATTGACTTGAATTAAATCTCTGTGCTCAAAAACACTTTAAGAATTATAAATATTCTTCCTATAACCATATGTACATTATTTGAGCTATGAAGATAAGGCTGGATAAACAAAGAAAAAATCCTACTCCTATAGAAGTGTCACAGGTTCCAAATTAGCTGTATTTTATTATTGTCAACAAGAAATGTTCAATCAATTTATTAATTTGATGTTCTGTTTTACTTAGTGTCTACTATTTTATCTTGTAGCTCAGCTGCAAATGATCTGGGCCCTTCCACTGTTTAATTATATACTTTTAAACCATTTCATGATATGATTGATTTGGTAAATCTCTATAAGTAGAATTTTCTGGTTAATCTTTTTTATTAAAATGAATTTAAAACACATAAAAGAATTTTTTTAAAAAACCTCACCTTGCTGCAACACTTTGATAATTCCTTTTTGATGGATAGAAATTGGTGTGTATATAAAATTTTCTTTGTTCCTCCTTTTTCATATTCATATAGTAAAGTTACATTTTATCTCTAATTTCTCCTTTCTTTTATTAGTCTATCAGATCTTCATTTATAATTGTAGCATTTGTTTCTTTTCTTTAGCAATCTAAACTGATTTCTCCTTTTCATGACTTTCCATTTGACTCTTCTAGGGGTTCCCTAAGTACTTCTTTCTTAAAGTCATTTTTATGCAACACCCCCATACCACCATTTCTTCAATTTAAAATTCAAATTCAACAAGCTTCTGTTAAGTGTCTATTTATATGTCAGATACTGCACTGAGCTTCTTCTTTCAGACCTACTATAGAATAGTTGTAAAGTTTCACTGCTTCTGGAGAGAGAATCTGGATTCAAATGTTGCTTTATCTGCTTACCTACCTTTTTGACTTGGTCAAGCCATTTAATCCTCATGGTTCCAGTTTCCTAATCTGAAAAATGAGGGAATTGGACTAAATGTGTAGTCAGATAGCTTCTACACTTAAGATTTTTAATTCCATGATTTTTTCTCCCATATGCCCAAAATTACACAAATGCTTTGGAGGAGGTGGGGAGAAGGGAAGGAGAAAGAGAAATGAAAGGCAGGAGAGATGGAGAAGAGGAAGGAAAGGGCAGAAGGTGAACAGCTAGAGAAGACAGAAAAAGATTGTGTATGAAACCAAGAATTTCTATATACGGCTTCTTTTTTAAAAAGTCAATATGCTGCTTCTAAAACTGTCTTGCTTGTCTGTTTCTCTCTGAGTGTCCTTCTGTTTCCTTGAGTGCATTTTTAATAATGCCTCAATGACTCTTTTGTTTCTTTTTTCTCAGTGCTACTACTAGCTTCCTTCTGCCCCTAATAGTTAACCTCTCACAAATTAAAAAACAAAAACAAAAACAAAAAAAACTACAGTCTTTGTAATAAATAAATGTAGTCGATATAGCATGTCCAAAAATATCTCCTTTATCAAGAGTTGTGTGGTGACTTCATTACCAGTTCTCTGGAATCAAGGTTGGTCATCTTTCCTCCTCCCCCCCAATTGATGAGCATTCACAAGTTTTTCTTTAACATATTATAACATGAGTTGCTTTATTAGTGTTATTTACTTTATTCTAAATCAGTTCATAAAAGCTTTCTAGAAGTCTCCAAAACCATTCTTTTATTTGTTGAACAATAATATCCTATTATACTTGTATACTATAATTTGTTCATCCATTGCCCAATTGATGGGTATCCTTTTAGCTTCCAGATTTTATTACAACAACAACAAAAAAAAAGCTTCTATAAATATTTTTGCACATATGGCTATTTTTCTTTCTTTTTTTTTTTCTGATCCATTTGGAGGAATAGACTCAGTATTTCTGAGTCTAAGGATGTCATCATCAAGCATGCTAGATGGCCATAGATAGAGTGCCAGATCTCAGGAAAATTCATCTTCATGAGTTAAAATGCAGCTTTAGTTACTTACTGAGCTGTGTGATCCTGAGCAAGGCACTTAACTCTGCCTCCATTTCCTCATCTGTAAAACAAGATGAAGAACGAAAGGACAAGCCGCTC
>JAJPUD010000107.1:834099-856394 GCA_023553655.1 Myrmecobius fasciatus
TGGTGGTAATGTCAGAGGGAAATCAAACAAGTTGTAAAGGAAATTATACTAAAGAAAAAAAAAGTCCTGATCCTGTGAATCTGTCAGGAACCACACCATCAAAATTCCTGTTGAGACAATATAGTTCTAATAGCTAAACCAAAAACTGGCATTTTCAAGTTGTTTTATTTTAGTGCTTGTTCCTGCATTCTAATTTTTTTTTGTTTCCTTAAAATAGTACTAAAATGCCTTTCTTTTTAGATTCAGCAATATTTATCAGTTTCAACAAATAGCTTCCAAGTATAGATTAAAAAAATTTTTGGTAGAACATTTTGTTGCAATGTGTTTTCCCTTTTCTTTTTTGTACAATATCAGGTACATGTTAAGATTTTGATAAAGCAGAAAAGGAATCATTTAGATTAGTAATCAGAAATAATATTGACTGTCATAAAAGGAATACTTAAATTTACGATGAAATTGTTTTATAATAGCGACCTCTGGTGGTTCTCATTGTGCTATGCAGAAAATTGTTGAAATTTGGGCTGAATGTATAGAAATAAAGTTACACCATAGTTTACCTGGAAAAAATAATTTAACTCTTTGATCAATAGCTAGTTTCTTTGATTTTAAATGGAATATCCATTATAAAATAATTAGTGTTCAGTTTGATCACATTAACATTCTATTCACTCTATACCTTCATCATAGTGGTAGTGCATTTGAAGTTTTTTTGTCTTTTTTATGTAATGGATATTTTATCTTTTGATTTCATGATTAATCAATTATGATGACATTTAAAATTCTCATTTCCTCTGATAGGCTTTTGAAGAGGGTTTGGAGATGAGATTTTTTTATGAACTTAAATATATTTGATGTATACATTTAAATCTCATTGAAACTATCTAGCAGACTGTTATTTATTCACATGTGATTTCATTATTTCTAGCACTCATATAAATTGCCTGCAATTAATAATTGATTTCATGTAGTTGATATTTAATTTCTGTTTTTCTCTTTCCAAGGATCGTGTACAAAAAAGTTTTCCTCATCCAATTGATAAGTGGGCAATAGCTGATGCTCAATCTGCTAATGAAAAGAGGAAGCGAAGAAATCCATTATCTCTCCCAGTAGAAAAAATTCACCCCTTATTAAAGGTAAAGTTGGATTTTTCCTTTATTTCTCAAACAAAAAAAAACATTACTACTAAGGCACTTAAGGATATTTTACTATATATTATAGTAATGTGATAAATCAAACTCCTTTTACATTTTCTTAAGCTACAGAAGAATTTGTCAGTTGATCATTATTGCTTTTAGTACTTTAATAACAACACTAATAATGAAATAGATTGAAAACCCACAGATTTGATAAATATCTGTATGGACTTTCCATATCTCACATCACCAACATAGTCTTCTCAAAGAAGAGGTAGAGGCTATAAAGCTTCTTTCTCATTGTGTGCTAGACCTGTTGCCCAGAATTTTTTAGAAACATGCTAAGATATAAACTTCACCAGACTTTCAAACAGATCCATGACACAGAACTCAGTCAAATAGTATAGAAAATTATATTTGCTCCTTATTATACTTCTCTAATGAAATGGGTACAAACTATGAAAATTTTCTAAATTAGCAATATGTAGAATATTTAACAAGTCTTTAGGAAGATTGGGGATAAGTGGTATATACTATCTAGCACCATCATCTTACCAGGCCCTCAGGCTCACAGCCTAAGTAGCATCCTAGATTGTTAATTCTCTTATCCAGATATCCAACCTAATACCAAAGCCTATCAATTTCACCTTTGCAGCATCTCTTGAATACATCAAAATCTTGTTTGATATTCTAAGCCCTTTATAATTTACTCTCCTACTGCCTTTCAATGTTCTTATACCATATACTTCTACACACACTCTTCATTCAGATGAAGTGGTTTCCTAGCTAGTCCCCAAATAAAGCATGCTCGGGGCATTTTCTGTAGCTACCCCTCATACTTGAAATGTTCTTCCTCTTCTACTCTTGACTACTCATCTCCTGGCTTCTTTTAAATCTCAGCTAAAATTCCACCTTGTACTAAAAGCTTTTCCCAATCCCCTTTAATTCTAGTGCCTTCCCTGTTAATTATTTCCTATTTATCTTGTATATAGCTTGTTTGTACATAACTGTTTGCATGTCATCTCCCTCATTAAAGTGTGAGTGGTTCCTTGAGAATAGGCTTTTCTTTTTCTTTGCCTTTTCTTTTTTCTTGACTTTCTTTGTATTCTCAGTGCTTAGCACAGTACCTGGCATATAGTAGATACTTAATACTTACTGACTGCCTTAAATAACCATATAGGTGAACCCTAAGTATGCACATACACACACATACCCATAATAAATGATGTTTGAGTTCCCAATCCAGCCCACCAAAAATATTTCTTCTACAGCATGCCTGAATATGATTACAGTTTTATTTAACCATCACTTATAACATTTCAATGGAAAAAAAAACCTATTCTAGGCCTAAGCTGGAGAGGAATGACTTTCTCTATCTTAGCAATTGTATTGTCCAGGCATAATATGTGGGATATGGGATTTAATTCTGGACATCAATAATTTGCAAATTCTGTGTATCGGTCCGAGAGAAACCACATATCCAGGTCAGTTACTTGTGGAATGTTTTGATTTGGGGAGCACTGCAGCAGGTGCTTTTATGGGTATTTTGCTGCTTTTTGAATATACAGTCACTCAATAGGTAAGTTTCTCAATTGGGGAACTGCCTTGGCCATAATTTACTTAAAATGTCTCCCCTGATTATTAGAGATGCTCTTTATTCCAAATTTTGTTAACATCTTCTTGATGAACAGGTCACAATTAGGTTTTGTTTTTTAAAAAACTGAATGTTGTATTCAAATAAGTTTCAGTTAAAGCCGTAGTGCATAGAAGCTTCTTCAAAGAAAGTGCAGCATTACTTTCTCTTCTACATTGTGTTAATTTTACTCCCTATAAATATTTCTCTTCTTATTTCACAGGAAGTTCTAGGGTATAAAATTGACCACCAGGTTTCTGTTTACATAGTGGCAGTATTAGAATACATTTCTGCAGATATTTTAAAGCTGGTTGGAAATTATGTACGGAATATACGACATTATGAAATTACAAAACAGGACATTAAAGTAGCAATGTGTGCTGATAAGGTAGGAAACATCTGTATTTTATTTTTACTAATAATCTTAAATTGTTAAAATATTAGTTACTAAAGAACTATATTCAGAACTATATTGTATCTACACGTAGTTTGTGTTTAAATTTTTATTTTATATTCTCTCTTTTGTGAAGCTATATTTAGGGTTAATCAGATCCTACCTTCTGCAAAAGACCTTTCCCTGTTCTTCATTCTCTTCCCCACTTTTAGCACTTTCCCTTTGAGATAACATTCTATTTGCATTGTATGTAATATTATTGTGGATTGTCTACCCCTTTAGAGTGTGAGCTCCCTGAGGGCAGAGGCCTGTTCTTGCCCCATTTTTTGTATCTTCAGTGATTAGCACAATGTCTGGCACATAGTATGTACTTAATAAATGCTTCTTGACTGATTGACTAATATCATCATGTTGATGATATTATTATGAGAATGACTCATTCTCTTTTTCAGTTCTTCAAAATGTAATTGAGCAGAAAAATGTAGAGACTGCTTTAAAAATTACAGTACTTTTGACATTATTTTAATTATAGTAAAAATCCTGTTCACTACATTTTACATTACAATAGTCCAATGGCAGCCCTACAATTAGGTTGCACAGGGTGTGCTTTTGCATCCACTGTGGACTGATTGTGGTCATCCTAGAGTCAGGAAGATGAGTCTTCCTGAGTTTAAATCCAGCTTCAGATACTTATCAGTTATGTGACCCTGGGCAAAGTCACTTAACCCTGTTTGCCTCAGCTTCCTCCTCTGGAAAGAGGTGGAGAAAGAAATGGAAAATCACTCTAATATCTCTCCCAAGAACAACCCAAACGGAGTTACAGAGAATCAGATGTGATTGAAAATAACTGAACAGCAAAATTATTATGCATTTCACCAGTAGGGAAACTGAAGGTCATAGAGATTGAACAGTCACATAACTAATAAAGTGAAAGAAAGGATTTGGAATCAATTTTCCTAACTGCAGTTTCATCTTTCCACTTTAACGATAACACCTTTTTAGCTTTTAAAATCTGTTCAGGTAGACATGTTATTAACTTTAATTTCAAAATTGATTGTGCCCCTTAAATTCATGTGCTTTTCTTTATTTTTGTTTATTGTAGGTATTGATGGATATGTTTCATCAAGATGTAGAAGATATAAATATATTATCTTTAACTGATGAAGAACCTTCCACTTCAGGGGAACAAACATACTATGACCTTGTAAAAGGATTCATGGCTGAAGTTCGACAATATATAAGGGAACTTAATCTCATTATTAAAGTTTTTAGAGAGCCATTTGTCTCCAATTCAAAATTGTTTTCTTCTCACGTAAGTATTATAAACATAGCATAATATAAGCACTGTAATTTGGGGGTTATATTTATATAAGCCATTTGAATTTAGAATATTCAGAAATAATCATTTTATTTTACTTTTTGGATATGAGATTGACTTTCAGTAAATGACCCTAATTCCTTTCCAGGAGGTTTTGACTTTTATATCCTCTCCTACTTTGGCTTTTAAGTTATGATTCTATCTCACTTTCTCTCTTAGCCTCATTGGCTTCTCTTCTTTCTACTCTCAGGAGTGATCCCTAAGGTTCTGCCTTTGAACCTTTGTTTCTATTGCCTCTGTTGGTAATTTCATCTCTTTCCATGTCTTCTACTATCAACTCTGCACTGATAATTCTAAAATCTGACTCTATTTCTTTTCTCTGTACCTCCATGTCCTCTCCCCTGGAGATCTAATCCTGAAATTCTAATTGCTTCCTATATTTCTTCATTTAAGTGAGTTACTACAACCTTAAAACCAATATATCTGAAAATGAACTAATCTTCCAATGAAAATCCACCCTTTCCAATAACTTCCAACATCATCTTCTGCACCCATGCACATATTATCAGTCATATTTGACCTCTTCTCTATACCTTTTCCTCCTGTTAAGAGGCATCAAGGTTTGTTGATGAAAAGACAGTTTTCAAGTCAAGAAGACCTGACTAGAGGTCTGATTCTAAAATATTCTGGGCTCTTTGACCCCAGGCAAATCATTTAACATCTCAGGGTGCCAGCCCATCAACATTGGGAGAGAGGGTTTCTTCTCTAACAATTCCTTATCACAGGACCACCCCAAAATCAGAACACCAAAACCCACTTTACCTCAAATCACTTGCTAAGTCCTATTGGTTATGCCTATGTTGTGCCTCTCCTTATCATCACAAGACTGTGATGATGCTCTCACAACTCTTTCACTTCACACAGATCTAATCAGGTTACTTCCCTACTCAGTGAACTCAGGGGCTATTTTTGCTTCTGGGATAGAATCTAAGCTTCTTTCCCCCTACCCCCCATTCCTCTTTTAAAGTCCTTCATCACCAAAAGGAAACATTTCTTCCCAGCCTCCTTTATCCATCAATCTCCCTCCCTGTCTTGACCATCTCCTTATGTCTCACACTCTTGATCTCTCTATGCCTTTGCATGAACATCTCATCTCAATTGCCTTATGGAATCTTTCTCTTCCTTTACAACATAGCTCAAGTACCATATTCTCATGAAGTCTTATAAAATATTCTGCCACTGCTAATAGTGGGAGCATTGACAGTAATGATATTAATAGCCAACATTCACATAACATTATAAGATATGCAAAGCAATTAACTTATGTGGACTCATTTGATCCTCTCAACTTACCTGAGATATGTACTGTTATTCACAGATAAGAAAACTGAGGTAGACAAAGACTTAAGTGACTAGCTCAGTGTTACATAATAAATGTCTGAGGGAGAATTTGAAGTCAAGTCTTCCAGCCTCCAAGTTCCAAGCTCTCTCCACTGTGTCATCTAGCACCTTTCCTCCTCTACCACCTTTCCTCCTATTCTATTTATTCTCTTTATATATTGTATTGTGTGTTTCCTTCATTGTGCTGCAAGCTTTTTTGAGAGCAGAGATTATTTTGTTCTTTGTTATTTGTGTCCTGATAGTCCAGCACCTGCCACATTAAACACTTACTAAATGCTTGTTGATTATTATGATGACTATTTAACTGATATTCCTGCTGCCAGTAACACCCTTCATACCTACCCTACTACCCAAGTGATTTCCTTAACTCATCTCCCTGATGCAATTTTTCTTTCACTAAAAAGTTTCATCTCCCTGTTGCCCATTAAATAAAATATAAACCCTGGATGATCTTGACATTCAAGATCCTTTCTACAATTTAATTCAGCTAACATTCATTGAGTGTCAGTGTACATAATACTCAATATTGGACACTAGGAATATGTCAAGGAGCTCACATTTTGTGCTTTGTATTGAAAGAATAATTGAAAAAAAATTGGAGTAGACAGTATTACCAAGAGAACCTATCAAGAGAGGACAGGACAGAGGGCACCTGGAGAGGGCAAACTGAGAAGCGAACAAAAGAAAGACCATCCAGGACAAGGATGTGGGGTGTCCAAGCTTCAGAGAAAGAAGTCAGCCTAGTTTTACACTCAGCTACTTTGTCTGCTATCTCAAGATACTAAGGCCCTGAGGATAAAAAGATGCAAACAAAATCCTACCTACTAAGAAGCTTTCTTTCTACTTGGGAGACCAGAGAAGGAGATTATAAGGGCTGAGAAAACCATGATAAATATTCATATTAGATGATATTAATTTGTAGTAGATCCCATTCAGAACAGGTATGTTCCTTTTCTAGGCTAAAAATGATTTATTTCTCTTTTCTCAAGTTTCTCTTAGCAATTTTTCTTAGCCTTCTTTTATTCTTACATTTTCCTTCATAGTCTAATTATTTGTTTACATCTTTTGTTCCCCATTTAAATGTAAGCTCTTTGAGAACTAGGTCTGGAAAATAGCTATTGTTTTCTAGCTCTATTATAGAACATCATAGAATATCATAGAACATTATACATTGTTATAGTAGCAGTTACAGTCACAGTCACAGGCGTAGTGGTCGTGAGCATTTATACACAACTTCAAGCTTTGCCCGTATTGTTTCATTTTATTCTTTTACCAACTCCCGGTTATTATACTGATAAGAAAACTGAAATAGATAATAGTCACTTACCAAGGGTCACCCAGATTGACAGAAAGCTTCTGAGGTCTCCTTACTTCAGGCCCAGCACACTATGCCCTGGGCCACCTAGTTGCCTCTCAGTACATGGTGAATTGAATTATATGCGTATTCTTATTACATTTTGAACTGAATTGAATCAAATTCATTATAATCATATCAATGATACCAGAATTGTAGCAGATCCAGTTTGAAAGATTTATCAGCTGCTCAAAGATATCTCATGATAACATTGTGTAAAGTTTGATAGTTCTCCAGTAAACAGAGCTTTATATTGAAATGAAGGAAAGAAGGAATATTTACTATACCTACTTTCTCTTATTTGGAGTAATGTATAAACAACAATCAGAATAACCCAGTCTGGTGCTGGAAAATTAATGAGGCAATCAGTGTGGAACTTAAGTGATTGTTTTAAGGGGTTAGGAATAAACTGTTCTAGGAATTATAGTCACATAAGGCAGGGAAGGAAGAGCATCACTGGAATAGGTAGATAGGTGGATAGCTGCTAAAACCCTATATACATACATATAATTGAATTTAAAGATGCAGCTTAGTAAAAAGAAGCTGATAAAGCTCTTCAGCATGGAGTATACAATTATGGTTAGTTAAGTTTAAAACAGAAGCAAAGGAATCAGATAAGAGGTTAAGATAAGTAGAAAAAGAGTCAGACATGAACAATGACCTGAAGTAGAGTTGTTGTTTCAATGAAAACTGTTCTGTCATGCATATAGTCGTCAGCTTTTTTTTTTTTTCAATTAAAACTTTTTATTTGCAAAACATATGAATGGGTAATTCTTCAACATTAACCCTTACAAAGCTTTCTGCTACAAAATTTTCCCCCCTACTCCCCACCCCTCCCCTAGATGGCAGGATATCCACTACATATTAATTATGTTAAAATACTTGACAAATCGAATATATATGTATACATATTTCCACACTTATCATTTTTGTGCAAGAAAAATCATATCTACAAGAAAGAAAAATCAGAGAAAGGAAACACAATGCAAGCATGCATCAATAGAGAGCATGAAAATGTTATGTTGTGGTCTACATTTCACATCCCTCTCTCTGGGTGTATATGGCTTTCTTCACTGAACAATTGGAACTGGTTTGAAACATTTCATTGTTGAAGAGAGCCATGTCCATCAGAATTGATCATCATATAGTCTTGTTGTTGCTGTGTACAATGATCTCCTGGTTTTGCTCATTTCGCTCAGCATCAGTTCATGCAAAGTCTCTCCAGGTCTCTCTGAAATCATTCTGCTGGTTGTTTCTCACAGAACAATAATATTTCATAACATTCATATACCATAATTTGTTCAGCCATTCTCCAATTGATGGGCATCCATTCAGGTTCCAGTTTCTATCCACTACAAAAAGGGCTGCCACAAACATTCTTGCACATGTGGGGCCCTTTCCTTCCTTTAAGTCATCAGCTTTTTAAAAAATAATAATAATAGCTTTTTATTTTTCAAAATACATGCAAAGATAGTTTTCAATATTCACCCTTGCAAAAACCTTGTGTTCCAAATTTTTCTCCCTTTCTCCCCACTTCCTCCTTCCCCTAGAGAACAAGTAATCCAATATAGGTTAAACATGTGTAGTTCTTCTACCACATTTATCATGCTGCACAAAAAAATCAGATCAAAAAGGGAAAAATTGAGAAAGAAAAAAAAAAACAAACAAACAAGCAAGCAAACAACCACAAAGGTGAAAATACTATTGTGAGCCACATTCACTCCCCATATCTTCTCATTAGATGCAGATGGCCCTCTTCATTGCAAGACTATTGGAATTGGCTGGAAATACTTCCTTGTTGAAAAGAGCCATGTGCATCACAGTTGATCCTCACATAATCTTGTTGTTGCTATATACAGTGTTCTCTTGCTTCTGCTCACTTCACTTAACGTCAGTTCGTGGAAGTCTCTCCAGGCCTTTCTGAAATCATCCTGCTTTCTTAGAGAACAATAATATTCCATTATATTCATCTACCATAACTTATTCAGCCATTCCCCAATTGATGGGCATCCACTCAGTTTCCAATTCCTTGTCACTACAAAAAGGGCTGCTACAAATATTTTTACACATACGGGTCTTTTCCCCTTTTCTATGATCTCTTTGGGATACAGGCCCAGTAGAGAACTGCTGAATCAAAGAGTATATACAGCCTGATAGTCCTTTGGACATAGTTCCAAATTGATCTCCATAATGGCTGGATCCATTCACAACTCCACCAACAATGTATTAATGTCCTAGTTTTCCCACATCCTCTCCATCATTTATCATTATCTTTTTTTTTTTATCATTTTAGCCAATCTGAGAGGTGTGAAGTGGTGCTTCAGAGTTGTCTTAATTTGCATTTCTCAGTAGTGACTTAGAGCATTTTTTCATAAGTCATCAGCTTTTGAATGAGTTCTAAGGTTTCTTATATACTGATAGAAAATAGCTATTATACATGATGTCACTAATCCTACCCCAAGACTATTTATAATAACTTGGTTGTCAGTTTAGAAATCATTACTAATATTGATTAGTTAACAAATATTTATTAAGTACTTATATATGTCAGGCACTGTGCAAAGTGTAGGGAATATAAAAAAAAGCAAAGGGCTTGCATTTCAGTGGAGGAAACGCAACATGTAAATAGCTATTTGCATACAAAATATATACAGAGCTGATAGGTGATCTCACAGTGAAACCATTAATTGGCAGATGAGGAAAAGCTGAAGGCAGGATTTGAATTAAATCTTGAAGGAAACTAGCAAAGCTAAGAGACAGATGTGAGAAAGGAGAACATTTTGGGCATGAGACTAACCAGTAAAAAGTCACAGAGTCGGTCTGTGTGAAGAACACACAGAACAACAGTGTGGCTGAATAGATACAGAGTGAAAGGTTGACAAGGAAGGAGACTCAACAGTCCAGGTCATTAGGAGCTTTAAATGCCAGGCAGAGAAATTCGGGTTTGGTGCACTTGGAGGTGAAAAGGAGCTGCTGAAGTTTATCGAGATAGGGGGTGACCCCTGATTATACATAAACTTTAGGAAAATCACTTTGTGAGATAGGCATCTATGATACCCTTTTAGTATGATTAAGAATTTAGCACCATCATCATTCAGAATTCAGGATTTTACTCATATAATAAGTTTTCATGGAGGATCTGGTCATAAGATACCTGTCATAGTACTAGGTACTTAAAGTCCCTTGCACGAAGACAAGCATGTTTGTGAATGTTGCCTTTCTTGTCCCAGGAACCTCTAGCTTCTGATATATGTTAACACAGGACAAATTAAATACTACTTCCATGCTTACATGAATATCTGGTCTCATCAATGTGAGCGTTCCTTTCATATTTGGAAGTACCAAGCCATTTATTCATTTTATCCTTTATGGTTCTTTTCTGTACCTTTTTGTAACACTTCCCCAGATAAATAGTACCTTCCTAAAGTAGGAGTGGATACAATGTAGACTTGGAATCAAGAAGTTTTAAGATTGAATCTTTCCTTATTACATAGTTACTACCTGTGTGAGCATGATACTTGACTCCAGTTTGCTCATCTGTAAAAGAAAGAAAATAATACTACCTAGTTCTGTTGTAGGGACCAGATGAGTTAACATATATAGTTTATATAGTTTTTTGCAAACCATAAAGCCGTATGTGAGTTCTAGATATTACTAATAGTAGAATACTATTACTACTAAACAATTATCATAATATTTAATTTTTAAGCTGAATCAGAAAATCTACTGTGATTTCAAAGTTTTATATTAGCATATTTGTGATTTCAAGCTTTCTGTTAGTACATAATACTAATTATCTCTTAGGGAGAGAAATATGTCATAATATAAAGCAAAAATGTATATGTATCTGTTTTCTTTTCATTATTTTTCATCTGTAATTCCAAACTCCAAATTTTTACATCTTACCTAATTTTTGCTGTTATTGAAGAAGTTGGCTCACTATTTGTAGTAACTTATTATACTCATGTATTTAACATCCCAAGGTGGTTTTTTTGGGTTTTTTTTTTGTTTTGTTTTTTTTTTTTGTTTGTTTTTTTACTTTTAACAAATTTTTTCTCTTTACAGGATGTAGAAAATATATTTAGTCGTATAGCAGATGTTCATGAACTCAGTGTAAAATTATTGGGCCATATAGAAGACACTGTAGAAATGACCGATGAAGGCAGTCCTCATCCATTAGTTGGTAGCTGCTTTGAAGATTTAGCAGAGGTAAGTGCCATGCTTACAGCATGAATTTATTTTTGCATAAAATTTCGTGTGTGTGTGTACACATATATACACATACATATATACACAAGTGGAATCCAGCTTTGGTTTGTTATTCATCTACTCCCATGGCTATTAATTGGCCAGCTATCTTGTCTTGACATATATCCCCGCACACATACAAACATATACCAGCTATTCTCTCAACCTCACTTTCTTATTTCATATGTTTGTACATCATCTTGATTTCCCATTATATTTAATTTCTCTCCCTTTCCCAATGAGTTATTTATCTCTTAGAACAAGAAATAAAAAAGAAAAAACAAAGCAGTATTTCAGCAAAGTTAATTAATAGTCAAGTCTGACAGAGTATGTAGTGCTTCACATCCAGAGTCCCCCACATTTGTAAAAAGAGGAAGGTGCATTCTTACATCTCTTCTTAAAAGCCAAGTTTGATCATAATAAGTACATAACATTCAGTTTGAATTTTGTGGTTTATTGTCCTCTCCATTTCACACTGTTGTAGTTACTGTAAATTTGTTTTCTACTTACTCTTCTCTGCATTAGTTCATGCCAAGTCTTCTCATGCCTCCCTGTAGCCTTTGTAGTCACTGTTTATTAATGTGTTATTGCATAACAATATTCCATCATATTTACATATCATAATTTATTAGCTATTCTCTGCTCAAAAGACATCTACTTGGTTTTATATTCTTTGCCACTAAAAATCCTGTTATACTTCTAAGCATTAGAAAATCTATTTCTCTTGTACCATAAAAATACTAGGAGAAAGCTTGCTCCTATTAGAGATATTAGCAAGCTGATCTTTTCTATAATTTTTCCCATATAACAAGGTCAAAGTCAAGCTGAAGTACCTGGACTGTGCTGTAATCTTTCAGTGAATCCATCAGCAGGCATTTATAAAGTATCTATTCCATGTTGGTTATTGTGAGAGACCAATGAAATGAGATAACTCTTTAGCAGATTGAGGGTAACAAATTTAAAAATTGAATATTAGGTCCTGAGGAATTCAGGCCATCTGGAAAAAGGCTGGTTACTCTGTCTTCTTTGAAATATTTAGGGAAAGTATCAAGTGCTAAGAAATAATGGGCTAGCTCTTTATTTGCCTGTTCATTCTTCTCTGTATTCTAAGCTTTGCTTTCTTTACAATTCACATTCCCAAACTAAGAGTTTGGGTTTAGGGGAAATTTAGATTTTTAAAAAATTTCTCTGGTTAATAGCCAATTTAATACTTGGGTATACAGAAGTTCCAGCTCATTCTTTTGGATAATATTTTATACCATTACTTAATATTAAAAGTTCTCCACTAAGCCATGTTGCCTCATCTGGCCATTCATTTTAGCTCTGTTCTGTGGAGTGAACAGAGAGATAGCAGAGAAAATTAAATAAAAGTTGACTGTGTAAAACCGCTTCAAGACTGAATTCTAAATATGTAGTCAATATATATCCATCACATTGTTTAAGCTATTGCCTGCCACTCTCCCCTGTGTTGATGTATGTTGGATTTGGGACTTTTATGGTTATTTTTTAAAAAGCCCTTGTCTTTATGAGAAAGTTTTTGAATATGTTACTCAAAGTAATACTGTAGGCCTAGATGTAGAAATGGAAGGGAATCTCGAGACCATCTGCTTCATCCCTTCCTTTTACCCACTAGGAAGCAGAGGCCCAGAACAGACAGTTCAATGATTTGCCCAGGATCACACTATTAAGTGATAAGGGCAGGCTTTGAAGTAAGGAGCCATTGCTTTTCCATTGTACTACATGGACCCCCAAGTGTATTTTGTGATCACCAGAGCATTTATCTTCAGTGTTATGAATTTGTCTTCCATTTACAGGATGGAAAAATTAATCTTGCTATCCGTGAATAGGCCTTGAGAAAATATTTGCTTTATCACAATCTTATGCATATAAAAAAAGAAACTCCCTTTTCTGTTAAGATGGATGGTTTATAAGATGTAGTTCCTTTAAAGTTAAATCAAGAAATGTTTTAATCTATAACTTTTGTCAGTTTAATTTCTATGTTACATAGCAAGAGAGATATTTCCTTATACAGTCATAATTTTTAAAAAGTTATGTTAGTTCAGCTGTTTACCTATAATTATAGATAGATCCTGTGGAAGCAGGTGCTGTCAAATATATGTCTGTTACCATATTTGCAAGAAATGACATTCCTTTTTTTTTTTTTCCCCTTTTTTGCTGAGGAAGTTGGGGTTAAGTGACTTGCCCAGAGTCACACAGCTAGGAAGTGTTACAGATTTGAACTCAAGTTCTCCTGATTTCAGGATTGGTGTTCTATCCACTGCTCCATCTAGCTGCCCCAAAACATTCCTTCTTTATGTGAAAATACAAGGCTCAAACTATAACTTTATTAAAATTTATGCAATAATTTTGTTTACAAAAATACTGTAAAATAATAGCACCAAGGTATGACTTGATTTTTAAAGAGAATATAAAATCTTGGCCTATTTATCTCCAATAAGATATTTCATTTGTATTGTTTTTATTATAATGTATTTATCCTATATGCTTTTTGTTTTCAAAGGAATTGGCATTTGATCCATACGAATCATATGCTCAAGACATATTGCGACCTGGTTTTCATGACCACTTTCTTAGTCAGTTATCCAAGCCTGGGGCAGCCCTCTATTTGCAGGTATAATAATTTTTACATGAAATCGTGCATTGTAATATTAACAAATGAACAAGAGCTATAACTGTATAAACTGCTTTCTTTTCTAGTCAATAGGTGAAGGTTTCAAAGAAGCTATTCAGTATGTTTTACCCAGGCTACTTCTAGCTCCTGTGTACCACTGTCTACATTACTTTGAACTTTTAAAGGTAAGAAACCAGTACTGTTCAATGACAAAATAATTCAGCTAATTTCTTTAATAATAATAATTTTCCTGTTTAATGATGGATCATTTTTACAACTGTACTGTAATGTTCATACTCTCTCAGTAAATATAAATTAAATGTAACTGAAGAGAGGGGAGTATTTTTAGTGGTTTGAAAAGTAGGTGGCAAAGTGTTCCTTAAATCTTTTCATCTTTTATTTCCTTTCTGAAATTTTCATATATTTTGTTCTCTCTATTATATCTATTAGGTGAAAATAACCTTGTCATCAGTTTGGATTTTTAATATTTCCATTTTCTCCTTTAACATTACAACAGAAGGTTGGGAAGGAACAAGAATAAGGAAAGGCCCCATTTTTTTTTTTTTTAAGGAAATTTTGCCATTTCCTTATTCATTAAGCTAGCTGTTCAGTGGTTTGAAACTCCTAATTTATCATTCCTATAAAATTCCTTCTTCTAGGTATAGAATTCTAGACACTTAATTTAAAAATTAAAGAGAAAACTTATTTTTCCAATCATGATGTAATTCTGTTTTCTTAAATCAAATGGCATCTTAGAAACAATTTTTTAAAAAACAATGGTGAAGAATATACAGTCAACATACATACTATATTAAAAGCATTTTGTTAGCTACTAGATACACAAACACAATAGTCTTACCCTCAAGAAGCAAGGAAAAGGAAAACTGAGTTTTAATCCATATAAATTGAAGTACAACTGTACAAGGAAAGGTCTTAATGCTTTTTAAAATATAATATTCTTCATTAGTGATACACACTACTTTTATAGGTAAAAATAGCACAAGTAAATATCTTCACAATTTTTTTTTAGAGAAATGCAAATTTTATTTATTTATTTATTTATTTATTTATTTTAATTTTTTCTTTTATTTGCATAATATATGTGTGGGTAATTCTTCAACAATAACCCTTACATAGCTTTCCGTTACAAATTTTTCCCCCCAACTCCCCACCCCTCCCCTAGATGGCAGGATATCCACTACATGTTAATTATGTTAAAATATTGGCAAATAGAATATATGTATACATATTTCCAAACTTATCATTGGTGTGCAAGAAAAATCTTATCTACACAAACGATATATCAGATAAAGGAAACACAATGTAAGCAAACATCAATCAAGGAGTATGAGAATGTTATGTTGTGGTCCCCATTTCGCATCCCTCTCTCTGGGTGTATATGGCTTTCTTCAGTGAACATTTGGAGGTGGTTTGAAACATTTCATTGTTGAAGAGAGCCATGTCCATCAGAATTGATCGTCATATAGTACTGTTGTTGCCGTGTATAATGATCTCCTGGTTCTGCTCATTTCACTCAGCATCAGTTCATGTAAGTCTCTCCAGGCCTCTCTGAAATCATTATCTTCACAATTTTTAAAGTTATAGTTGAGTTACTGAATTGATTATTGCATTCTCTTCACATTTTGCTTGGTCTAAATATGTGAATTCATTAGGATAAAGGTCTCCCTAGCGAAAACAACAATAAAACCTTCCTTCTAATGAAGATCAGTAGTTATCCTGACTTGTCAAAAGACAAATAACCTGGATGTGTCAGAAGCAAGATTGAACCTAGATTATTTTCTATGTAGGATTTCTACCCATTATGCTCTGGCTGCTACTCTTCTCAAAACTGTAGTAACTCAGAACTAGCACACGTGAAAACTAAATATAATATGATCTTAATTGGATTTTCCATGTGAAAATATCTCCAATGACCAAGTTGTCTTTAAAAAAAAAAAACCTACAGTTCCGGGGGTGGAGCCATGGTGGCGGAGATCAGACAGGATTCTCTGTAACCTCCTCTAACCTCCCCTCAAACCAACAAAATATGAAGCCTCTAGACTGATTCTGAAGCAAAAAAATCCACAATATCCGGAGAACAACACGATTCTAGAAGAAGATACTCTGGAAGAACCTCAAAACAGGTCTGTTTTAATGGGGCAGGGGGTGGCCTACTGAACCCAGACTGCAGCACAGGGAGACCGGGGCAGGGAGCTGGAGCAGGGAGCTGGAACAGGAGTCAGAACAGGAGTGGAAGCGTTGTGCTTTTCACACACCTGGGAGTCTTCTGCGAGCCTCTTGGAACAATTTGTCCTGATTGTGGGCAGGTGGTTTGGAAGGTCTGCCTTTTGAGGGGGATAGATTGTGAACCACTGAACCCCTGATGAGCATCGTAACTAGCTGCCATTACACAGCACCTTAAAGCAATCAATCAAACAACAGGTCTGATAAGCACCAGAAATAATTCAATCAGCAGAGCTGCCCAGCCCCTGACATAATACAATCAGCAGAACTGCCCAGTTCCTGAAATAACTCAATCAGCAGAACTGCCCCAGGGCAAATTAAAGCAGCTGTCCCACCTTTGCCCTAAACAGACCTCACACCTTTAAAAAAAAAATGAATAAAAAACCAAAAAGAGCTCTCACCATAGACAACTTTTATGGAGAGAGGGAAGAACAGACCTCAAATCCTGAGGCCCCTAAAGGTAAAGCAACTCCAGAAAAAGCCCCAAAGAGAGACATAAATTGGTCTCCATGTCACAAGGCCTTCTTTGAAGATTGCATAAAAAATCTTAAAAGAGAGTTAGAAGAAACATGGGGAAACGAAATGAGATCACTGCAAAATAAAATAGAGAAAATGGAAAAAGAATGCGATGAACAAAAAAATGTAATTGGTCAATTGCAAAAGGAACTAAAAACAGTAACTGAAGAAAATAAGACATTAAAAATTAGAATCGAACAATTGGAAATTAATGACTCATCAAGACTTCAAGAATCAGTTGAACAAAAACAAAAAAATGAAAAGATAGAGAAAAACATGAAATATCTCCTAGGAAAAACAACTGACCTGGAAAATAGATCTAGGAGAGACAATCTAAGGATTATAGGGCTTCCTGAAAGCCATGATGAAAAAAAGAACCTGGACACTATATTCCAGGAAATCATAAAAGAAAACTGCCCTGATATTTTACACCCAGAAGGCAAAATACTCCTTGAAACAATCCACCGATCACCTCCTGAAAGAAACCCAAAAATTAAGTCCCCCAGAAATATCGTGGCTAAATTCCAGAACTATCATACCAAGGAAAAGATATTACAAGAAGCCAGAAAGAAACAATTTAAATATCGGGGAGCTACAATTAGGATCACACAGGACCTAGCAGCTTCTACTTTGAAGGATCGAAGGGCCTGGAATCAGATATTCCGAAGGGCAAAGGAACTTGGATTACAGCCAAGAATAAGTTACCCAGCTAGAATGAGCATTATCTTCCAGGGAAGAAGATGGTCTTTCAATGATATAGGAGAATTTCACCTATTTCTACTGAAAAGACCAGAACTGAACAAAAAATTTGATCTACAAACACAGAACACAAGAGAAACATAAAAAGGTAACAAGAAAAAATAACTCTTGAGAACTATATTTATGTTATAGATACTTATAGAATGAGGGTTGATTTTATGAATCGATTATTACATTATGATTATGATATGATTACTGTGATTTTATGATTATTATCATATGATTACTGTGATTTTATGATTATTATTATATGTTTATTGTGATTTTATGAATCTTATGATATGATAAACTGAAAAAGAAATTAGAGGTAGAAAAGGGATAACACTGGAAGAAGAGGAAAAGGAGGTAAAATAAGGGAAATTACATCACATGTAGAGGCAAAGAAAACCTATAATGATTGAGGGGAGAAAAGGGAGGGGAATGAGAATTGGGTTAATCTCCATCTCATCAGATTTTGCTCAGAGGGAATAATAGACGTACTTATAAGGAAACTGGAGGGAAAGGGGGGAAAAAGGGAGTGGGTGGGGCTCTAAAAGGGAAGGATTGTTTGAGGGAAGTGGTTTTCAAAAGCAAAATAGTAGGGAGGAGGGAAAGGGGATAAGAAAGAGAAAAGCATAAGCTAGGGTAAATAAGATGACAGGAAATACAGAATTAGTTATTTTAACTGTGAATGTGAATGGAATGAACTCTCCCTTAAAGCAGAAGCAGATAGCAGAGTGGATTAAAAACCAGAATCCAACAATATGTTGTATACAAGAAACACATCTAAAACATAGAGATACATACAGGGTGAAGGTAAAAGGCTGGAGCAGAATCTATTATGCTTCAGGTGAACAAAAAAAAGCAGGGGTAGCAATCCTGATCTCAGACCAAGTAAAAGCAAAGATAGACTTAATTAAAAGAGACAAAGAAGGAAATTATATCTTCCTAAAGGGTACCATAGATGATGAAGCAATATCAATACTAAACATATATGCACCAAGTGGTATAGCATGGAAATTCCTAGAGGAAAGGTTCAGAGATGCAAGAAGAAATAGACAGCAAAACTATAATAGTGGGGGATCTCAACCTCCCTCTCTCAGAACTTGATAAATCAAACCACAAAATAAATAAGAAAGAAGTTAAGGAGGTAAACAAAATGTTAGAAAAGTTAGGTATGATAGATCTTTGGAGGAAATTAAATGGAGACAGAAAGGAGTTTATTTTTTTCTCAGCAGTCCATGGAACTTATACAAAAATTGACCATGTGCTAGGACACAAAAACCTCAAAATCAAATGCAGGAAGGCAGAAATAATAAATGCATTTTTTTCAGATCATGACGGAATAAAAATCACATGCAATATAAGGCCAGGAGAAAATAGACCAAAAACCAATTGGAAACTAAATAATTTTATCCTAAAGAATGAATGGGTGAAACAGCAAATTACAGACACAATTACTAATTTCATTCAAGAGAATGACAATAATGAGACCACATACCAAAATTTGTGGGATACAGCCAAAGCGGTAATAAGGGGAAATTTTATATCTCTAGATGCTTATTTGCATAAAATAGAAAAAGAGAAAATCAATGAATTGGGCTTGCAACTAAAAAAGCTAGAGAAAGACCAAATTAAAAACCCCCAATCAAATACCAAACTTGAAATCCTAAAAATAAAAGGAGAGATTAGTAAAATTGAAAGTAAAAAAAAAACTATTGAATTAATAAATAAAACTAAAAGTTGGTTTTATGAAAAAACCAACAAAATAGATAAACCTCTAGTTAATTTAATTAGAAAAAGGAAAGAGGAAAATCAAATTGTTAGTCTCAAAAATGAAAAGGGAGAACTTTCCACCAATGAAGAGGAAATTAGAGCAATAATCAGGAGTTACTTTGCCCAACTGTATGCCAATAAATTTGATAACCTAAGTGAAATGGAGGAATATCTACAAAAATATAGATTGCCCAGATTAACAGAAGAGGAAATAAATTACTTAAATAGTCCCATTTCAGAAAAAGAAATAGAACAAGTCATTAATCAACTCCCTAAGAAAAAATCCCCAGGACCAGATGGATTTACATGTGAATTCTACCAAACATTTAAAGAACAGTTAACTCCAATATTATATAAACTATTCGAAAAAATAGGAAATGAAGGACTCCTACCAAACTCTTTTTATGATACAGACATGGTACTGATACCTAAACCAGGTAAAACAAAAACAGAGAAAGAAAATTATAGACCAATCTCCTTAATGAATATTGATGCAAAAATCTTAAATAAAATATTAGCAAAGAGATTACAGAAAATCATTCCTAGAATAATACACCATGACCAAGTAGGATTTATACCAGGAATGCAGGGATGGTTCAATATTAGGAAAACTATTAACATAATTGACTATATTAATAACCAAACTAACAAAAACCATATGATAATCTCAATAGATGCAGAAAAAGCATTTGATAAAATCCAACATCCATTCCTATTAAAAACATTAGAGAGTATAGGAATTAATGGACTTTTCCTTAAAATAGTCGGTAGCATCTATTTAAAACCATCAGCTCGCATCATATGTAATGGTGATAAACTGGAACCATTCCCAATAAGATCAGGGGTGAAACAAGGTTGTCCACTATCACCATTACTGTTCAATATTGTATTAGAAATGCTAGCCTTGGCAATAAGACAAGAAAAAGAGATTAAAGGAATTAGAGTAGGTCATGAGGAAACCAAATTATCACTTTTTGCAGATGATATGATGGTCTACTTAGAGAACCCTAGAGAATCAACTAAAAAACTATTAGAATTAATCCACAACTTTAGCAACGTTGCAGGATACAAAATAAATCCACATAAATCATCAGCATTTTTATACATCACCAACAAAATGCAACAGCAAGAGATACAAAGAGAAATTCCATTCAAAATAACTATCGATAGTATAAAATATTTGGGAATATATCTGCCAAGGGAAAGTCAGGATCTATATGAGCAAAACTACAAAACACTCTCCACACAAATAAAGTCAGATCTAAACAATTGGAAAAACATCAAGTGCTCTTGGATAGGTCGAGCAAATATAATAAAGATGGCAATACTACCTAAACTAATCTATCTATTTAGTGCTGTACCAATCAAACTCCCAAGAGATTATTTAACTGAACTAGAAAAAATAACGACAAAATTCATCTGGAAAAACAAAAGGTCAAGAATTTCAAGGGAATTAATGAAAAAAAATGCAAATGAGGGTGGCCTAGCTGCACCAGATCTAAAACTATATTATAAAGCAGTGGTCACCAAAACCATTTGGTACTGGATAAGAAATAGAGTAGTGGATCAGTGGAATAGGTTAGGTTCACAGAACAAAATACTCAATGACAATAGTAATCTAGTGTTTGACAAACCCAAAGACCCCAGTTTTTGGGATAAAAACTCACTATTTGACAAAAACTGCTGGGATAATTGGAAACTAGTCTGGAAGAAATTAGGCATTGACCCACACCTAACACCATATACCAAGATAAGGTCAAAATGGATTCATGATCTAGGCATAAAGAATGATATTATAAACAAATTAGAACAATGTAGGATGGTTTACCTCTCAGACCTGTGGAGGGGGAAGGAATTTGTGACCAAAGAAGAACTAGAGGTCATCATTAATCACAAAATAGATAAGTTTGACTATATCAAGTTGAAAAGTTTTTGTACAAACAAAATGAATGCAGACAAGATTAGAAGGGTAGCAGTAAACTGGGAAAATATTTTTACATCCAAAGGTTCTGATAAAGGCCTCATTTCTAAAATATATAGAGAATTGACTCAAATATATAAGAATTCAAGCCATTCTCCAATTGACAAATGGTCAAAAGATATGAACAGACAATTTTCAGACGAAGAAATTGAAACTATTTCTGGTCACATGAAAAGGTGCTCCAAGTCACTATTGATCAGAGAAATGCAAATTAAGACAACTCTGAGATACCACTACACACCTGTCAGATTGGCTAAAATGACAGGAAATTATAATGATAACTGTTGGAGGGGATGTGGGAAAACTGGGACACTGATACATTGTTGGTGGAACTGTGAACGGATCCAACCATTCTGGAGAGCAATTTGGAGCTATGCTCAAAGAGTTATCAAACAGTGCATACCCTTTGACCCAGCAGTGTTTCTACTGGGCCTATATCCCAAAGAGATTTTGAAGGAGGGAAAGGGACCCACATGTGCAAAAATGTTTGTGGCAGCCCTTTTTGTAGTGGCAAGAAACTGGAAATTGAAAAGATGCCCATCAATTGGAGAATGGCTGAATAAATTATGGTATATGAATGTTATGGAATATTATTGTTCTGTAAGAAATGACCAACAGGAGGATTTCAGAGAGGATTGGAGAGACTTGCATGAACTGATGCTGAGTGAAATCAGCAGAACCAGGAGAACATTATACACAGCAACAAGACTATATGATGATCAATTTTGATGGACATGGTTCTCTTCAACAATGATGTGATTCAAACCAGTTGTGCTGCAATGAAGATAGTCATATACATCCAGAGAGAGGCCTGTGGGAACTGAGAGTGAACCACAACACAGCATTTTAACGCTTTCTGTGAATATTTCCATGCATTCTGTTTTCCTTCTTAGGTTGTTTTTTTTTCCTTCTTCTCTTTCTAGATCT
>JAJPUD010000107.1:856494-867156 GCA_023553655.1 Myrmecobius fasciatus
AAAAAAAAGTTTTTTTTGCAAAGGTCAATGTTGAAAGGTCACTCATATGTTTTGCAAATAAAAAGCTTTATTAAAAAAAAAACCTACAAAAGATATATTGTTTTAATTAAAAAAAAAAGCAAAACTTTTTAGTTGTGTTGATATAACAAAATATGGTTTTATTTATTGTTAATAATTACTTTCTCTGGTAATAGTTGGTGAAATGATCTTTTTAGAGTAAATAAACAAGGAAAATAAGTTTTTTGACCCCAGGAAGTGGAAAGTGACAAGTCACCTAACTTCAGACCTCTCCCCTCCCTTCCATTCCTCTTCTGTTCTTATTGTGTTGACTACTTGGTCATTTAGGGTGGCTCTTTTAGTAAGCTGGTATTTGGGATATTGAGTTGGGTGTCATATCAAGGAAGTTAAAAGACAATTAAGACAGTACAAAGTTACAGTGCTTCTTTTGTGCTTTCATATTATATTCATTTCCAAATATTCTACTCTTCTGCCTATCTAGATATGCTTTCCTTGAAAAGATTCTTTTAAAAATAATTCTCAACAAAACCAACCAAAACAGTAAATTGAATCTGATAAAATACACAGCATTTCATGTCCTTCCATATTCATCCTTTTCTAGGGCAGGCACTGGTCATTATCATCATATTGTCTGCAGTTTTATTTTTTCTGGTTTTTTGTTTGTTTTTTTTTTCATTATATTATTGTAGTCTTTTTGTATATCATCTCATCTTAATTTTACCAACAGAGATGTTATTTGCTCCTGTCTTGCCACTCCCTCTACTAGCAGTCTATGTCACCCTCTATTTATCTCTCACTTGGATTTCAACAGTGGTACAGACTTACCAAATCTACAATTTTTCCCTCTTCTAGTCTATCCAACATTTTGCTTCTAGATTAATCTTTCTAGTGAATACGTTTGACCATATCATTCCATTGTTCAGAAATTTTTTTTCCCTCTATAGTATTTTGTTTAGCCCAAATACATATTAAAGATGCTTTTCAATATTCATTTATGGAAGATTTTACAATCCAAGTTTCTTCTCCTTTCTCCCTTCCTCTTTTACCTCCCTTTTCCCCAATTCAGCAAGCAGTTCAATACAGGTTGTACATGTACAATCCTTTAAAACATATTTTATATTTGTCATGTTGTACAAGAAAAATCAGACCAAAAGGGAAAAAAACCACAATGGGAAAAAAAACTGCAAAAAAAGGTGAAAATACTGTGTTCCAATCCACATTCAAACTCCATAGTTCTCTCTTTGGATATGGATGGCATTTTCCATCCTAAGTCTCTTGGAATTGTCCTAGATCACTGCATTGCTGAGATGAGCAAAGTCTATTAAAGTTAGTCATCACATAATCTTGCTATTACTTTGTACTGTGTTCTGCTGTACTTCACTCAGCAACATTTCATGTAAGTCTTTCCAACGTTTTCTGTTCAGAAATTTTTAATGATTTTTTTTTCTGACTATTGATTAACTTTCAGATTCCTTAGTCTCATATTCAAGAGCTTACGTGATTTGCCTTTAACCTACTTCACATGTCTCATCCAGGGCTTTTACACATTACATTTCATGTACTTTGGCTAATTAAACCCCTTGCCATTCCTTCTAAAATACCAGACATTTTCCTGTCTCTTTTGCTCATATTGTTTTGCACATTTGAATATTATACCCGTCTCTTCAAATTGATATTCCACCTTAAGTATCTAATTCAAATACATTCACTTCAAGGAAATCTTTGAAGTCAGTACCTGGAAGTTTTCTCTTTTATCTGATTGCCTCCATATTAAATTTTTCTCTGTACATAACAATAGTAGCTATTTATATTATATTAAAGCTATAAAGTGCTGACATGTTACCTTCCCAATTAACTATTGTCATCTTCTTAAGGACTAAGATCATGACTCCAATTCATTGAGCATTTAATAATCACTTAGTCTGTGAGAGATCCTATACTAGACATAGAGATAGAAAAATAAAAATAAAAAACAGGATCTTTCCTCAAGAAAGGTTACTTTCTATGAGGCAATGTAACAAATAAATTGATAACTTAAATATAAAATAATGAAAAAGATAGGGAATGGTAATAACTATTTCTATTAATGTGAGTAGTGAACATAATGAATATTACTATTGTCTTTACTTCTTCCCTAGCTTCAACACTTCAGGGAGGGAGATTGAGAGGGAAGAAGGAAGGAAAAAGGGAGGTACGGAGGAAGAAGGAAAGAAAAAAGAAAGAAAGGAAAGAAGAGGAGGAGAAAAGGAAGGAAAGAAGAGAGGGAGGGAGGGGAAAATAAAAAGGAAGGAAGGGAAGAGGAATTGACTTCAAAGTTTGAATGAATTTTGTTCAGTGAAAAAAATTGATAAATTTGGAGCTAGTGAGGCTGAGTTCCAATCCTACTTCACAATTTACTACAGACGTGATCCTGATTATGTCCCTTAACTTCTAGACCTTTTTCCTTATGTGTGCAACAAAGCGGTTTAGCTAGATGACCTCTGTAATTGCTTCTAACTCTAGGTACGTGTGACCTAGTGACCTCAGGATTTTATCCCTCTATTTTTTTTTTCATTTTCACTCTAATTCCAGCATCCATTTCATCTAGTTTGTAGTTATGTCTTAATCACAATCTATTTTATTCATTACAAAACAAAATGAAACCAGTTCCACATACAAATTATTGCTCTAGCTCCCTAGAACTCTAGGGAGTTCTCACCCCACTCCTAAATTTATAGATCAGATTACATTGTTCTACAAGATTTTTTCATCACCAAAAATTTGGCATACATGGCACATAAAACCATGGGTTGAAATGAAGAATCAAGACTGCTTGTGTAGGCTGATGTTGCTGTTAGGTGCACAATTACTTACAAACTTAAAAACAAACTTTTTAGTCCCATTTTAACCTGTGGCTCATTGGTATTAACTGAGAGAAACACAAAGTGCCCATTCCAGAAGAACAATGACTCTGTTTGGTTCAAATCTGCAGCTAATGCCTGCTCACTGTATCTTCGTGGACAAGCCTGTTCATCTTCTAGCTGTACCTGCAAAGTGAGAGGGTTGGACTAAGCATCTCTGAATTCTCTTCTAGCTCTTGATCTGTGAATCTTTGATGTCCTAGTTGTCTGTACATTATTGTTAACTTTTATCTGCCTTGCTTGGTTAGGTGTATTGCTTAGGTAGTAACTTAAAATTATGCCTCTTGAGCATTCTGATATTTTTCAGATTTGGGAAAGTGCCTTTTAATAGAGCCCGTTACTAAGCATCCCCAGTTCCTTGATCATGAAACCAGAGCTACCTGTGTCTGGAAGACATCCTTACAACTCCTTTTCTCAGAATATTAAGGAGCTAAAGAGAGACAGACTGACAGACAAACAGACAGATAGAAACAGAGAGGGGGATGGAGAGAGAGAGAGAGGGAGGGAGGGAAAAAAAGGGGGAAGGGGGGAAGGGAGGGAGGAGAGGCACACACAGTCCAAATAGAAAGTAGTCACTTCCTACCAAAAAACAAAAAAACTTTGGATCCATAGCTCAGATCTTAAATAGTAGTTTCTTTTCTGTACTGTATGTATAAATGCTCAGATGTATGGTAATTCTCAAATTTTGCTTTCTTAACTTCACTTTTCCTCCTATCTGTCATACTGAGTGTTGAAAAAGAATTATTTAAGTTAGCTTCTAATTCCATGAAGAGATGAAGAGATGCAAGGATTTCAAATTACTTTAAATTGCTGCCACTTGTAGCAGTGGGCAGGAGGCTTTGAGAGTAATCATACCCCTTTTCATTCAAGTGGTGCCTGGAAACCAATTGCTTAGTAAATCCACATTTAATATTTTCCTTGTAAAATATTTGATTACAGTTTGTGTTTTATAATCATATTTGTGTATGTAAAATTTCCATGACTTTAAAGTTTATCATGTTGACATGAAAACTTGTGTCAAAGTGGTTGTAAACTTTGACAACCATTTTATTTTAAAATACTTTTCCATGTGAAGTTTGATTTATATTATTTTATAAGTTTGGAGTTCTTTCTTAAGAAAGTATGACTATGGGGCAGCTAGTTGGTGTAGGGGATAGTGGGAAAAGGAGCACCTTCTTCATTTGGAAGGCATTTTCTATTTATTCATACACACAAATGTTTTCTTGTTAATTTGTTGTGGTACTTGAAAATAATACATTTTAGTCTTAATATATAATGCTTCCTTATTCTGAGTTGCTGAATTTTTAAATATATATTCTGTTATTTCATTACACTGGTTTAAATTTATGTATAAGATCAAGATCTCAGCTTTAAAATTTCAAAATAACTTTGATCAACCTTGGGCAAATCACTTGACTTCTCAGTCTCAATTTCCTTATTTGTAAAATGAGGGTTTGGACTAGATAACCATAGGAGGCCTTTTCAGTCTGTCACATAGAAACATGATTCTATTCCAGAAATTCCAAAGTCCTAGTTTTTAATTAAAAAAAAAAACCTTTTTTTAAATGGCAGACAAAAATCTAACAGTAATGTAAACATTCCTACATTAAGTATCCAAAATAACAATGAAGAAAATAAAAGAAATGGGAGGAATGTTGCTCAGGATCACTGCTTTCAGTATTCTTTAGCATTTTTTAAAAGATACTTTTATGTAGAATAAGTTTTTAGGTAGAAAAGAAAAAATGTTTAGATATAATTACAGTGGCAGTACAACTAGAATGTAATTTAACATGAAATTAAATTAAGAACCAACATAATTAGAAATATTATAGTTGTCAAAATACTGTTTTAATGTTTCACTATTTAAGCCATGATGTTGATTTTGAGAAAATAAAGGCTCTTGCTGAAGAATCTTCAGAATGCCTTAAATTCTTAGACTATTGATTTGTACTAAATTTTAAAATATTACCAGGTATTTTAATGACTTGACTTATTTGGAATATAGACCTAATTTTCCATCTAGTTTTTTGTTTACATCACAGCTACTACAAAAATTTCAGGCCAGAATATCAAGCATGGGAATTTTAATGGAAAAGATTTAAAACAGAGAAGTTCTAAACTGCAGTAGATCTCAAAATATGTAAAAACAGATCTGTTTTCCCTCAAAGTAGATTTTGTTTGGGAATTTTTTCCTCTAAAACTGTAACCGATTTTATTGTTCTGGGGAGGTCTTGGGGAGGATCCCCTTTACCAGTTCAGCCCTTGCTTTCCAACTTAAAATCTTGGAAAGTTGACCGAGCAACAGTAACTCAGCCCTCTTCATTCCACCTATAAAGATGCAGCTAGATTTTTTCACTTTAAAGGTAAAGAAATAAATGCACCTGCTCTACCTAAATGTATATATGTTGATAATTTTTTTTACTGGTGAAAGGCCTTTCCTCAATTTGTGGCAGATTTGTGCCCTTACTGCAGATGCCCAGTTTTAAAAAAAACTCTGGTATGCTGCTTTTGCTGTTTAGTAGGTAAAATGAATGAAACTCAATTGCTGGTATTTGAAAGCAATTTAAAAAAAAAAAAAACACTGCTATATCTTTTTATAATTTTAAAGGTGGTGTGCATCAGTAGATTTTATATATAGCCTGAGAAGATTTGCACCAATTGGTGTCATTATCAAAAGTTAAAAATCGAGAGGAGTATTATAAAATATGGCTTCTCTCTCAAGCATAGCAGGAGTTCTGTCTATTATCTGTTTCCCAAAGCTTTTCAAGAGGAAAAAAATTCAAAGCATTGAATGAAATGGTCTCTGTTTATACCCCGGCCATAGATGTAAATATCTGACTACAGTTCAATGATGCAAGGACTATTGTAAAAAAAAAATGAAATTCTTTCATTCCAGATTTTCCATTTATCATCCCAAGTCAACTAAACTGCAATATGGAGCAGTTGTGGTTGATGATTTTTATTCTTTTTTTTTTCTTTTTTATTTTCAATTTCTTCCTTCTCATAGGCTTTTTTTCATTGGTGGGTTCCTGTTCAGATTGCCAGGATCCTTTCCACCGTTCAGTTTTTTAACTTGCTTTTCCATTATTCTTGCATTTTGTAGCTCTTCTTCAATGTTTGTTATGGCTGTGATGTCTACAACAGTAGGAGGGGAAACAGTGAAGGGCTGCAACTCAGACTCGTCAGGTAGGCGAGAGAGCTGCTAATATTCAGAAAATGTTTCAATAACTAAAAAGCTAGGAATAGTTGGATACCTGTGAGGAGTCCAAATTTGGAAAACTTGGGTTTGTTTTTGTGCTATTTTATTTTTGGATTCTTTGCATTTTTTTTTTAATTTGTAAACCTTTTATCTTTTGTCTGTTCTCAGTAATGCAACTGACTTTAAAATATTTCCAAACAAACGAACAAAAAAAAGCAACCCGTATTATTTTTTACTCAGAGAAAAGGGTCAAGTACTACTTATGCTTATTTACATTGTGGAAAAGCCAGAGATTTAGAAACATAGGTTTTTTGTTTTTTTTTTTTTACTTACCTTCTTATGATCTTGTAATTTCTTTAATCAAAGATGTAAATTCTGCTAATTCTTTTTGTAAAAGAAAAAATAATGAAATCCACTTTGCTCTTCTACTTATATAGCCACAAATAGTACTAAGTTTTGGTATTCAGATCTAAATAATTATCTCAAGGTGGGGAAGCAATGTTTGTTTATATATCTAAAGGCTTAATTAATATTGTTAGCATTTTGCTGATGCTATAGTTGGTAACATTTGTTTAATTCAGAGTATCTAGTGACTTTGAAAAGGATTTAAGACTTTTAAATGTCTTATTTTACATGCATCATAAAATACATAATATTTTATATAATATTTTACATAGTCCTTTTTTGAAATACTATTAAATAAGACATTTTTAAATGTCTTATTTAATAGTATTTCAAAAAAGGACTATGTAAAATATAAAACGCCGATTCCACAAAATGCAAGTTACTTTTTTCCTCTTATGGGTAAATTACATTACTTGAGATAGCAATGATGGCCAGACTTACTAAATAATCTTTAATGTAGGATTTTTTCCCTTTTAATAATTCATATGTGTACAGTGTACACTTAATTATGTTGCATTTATTTGACTATGTATGTAAATATTTCAATATAACATATAGAGAGAAGTTACAAAACATTTCTCCCACTACAGTGGCCAAGTAGACAGTACAGATATCCCCAGTTTACATTGAGAAAAATGAAGGCTCATAAGATAAATGACTTCCTACCTAGTTAGTATTAGAGTGCTTTGAATAAATTTTTGTTATTAATGAAGTGTAAGATTGTTATTCAAGTATAATATTCTATATATTGTTATATAATTTAGAATTATTATTTATTGAATGATAGTATATTTCCTCATGATATTCCCAAAAGATAGGCACATGTAGGGTCTCAACCTTAAAAATTACTTGCTTACTACTTCATGTAGGGAGTAGGAATTAATAGATATATATATTTTTTTAATTTCATTTTGTCATTAATGTATTGCTGTGGGCTAGTAAAAAATTTTGCCAGTAATTTTTTTCATGTTTATTACATGGAGTTAGAAATATTTTTACACATTGCTACACAAAAGAAAATTTTCTTTTCTGAGTTTTTTTTTAACCAAATTATGTATATATGTTTTCCCTTTTTGAACCAATTGAGATGTGATTCAAGAATTGTGCTCCCCCTCCCCCAGCCACACATCATTTTCCTTTCCATTGTAAAATCTCTTTTTTTGTGTGTGCCTCTTATAAATAGGATAATTTCCCCCATTCTTCCTTTCCCTTCTCCCTTCTCTCAGGACATCCCACTTTCTCACCTATCCACTTCTTTTTTTATATATATACATCATTCAAACATAATCAATTTACTCCCACTCTCTCTTTGTATATAGAATCCTTCTAATTGCTCTTATGCTGATAAAGGTCTTAGGAGTTACATGTATAATCTTCTCATAGAAAAAGATAACCAATTTAACCTTATTGTGTCCCTTATGATCTCTCTTTCATGTTTACTTTTTGATGTTTCTCTTGAGTTTTACAATTGAAGGCAGATTTTCTATTCAGTTCTAGTTTTTCATCAGGAATGCTTGAAAATCCTTTTGTTTTATTAAATGTCTATTTTTTTTCCCTTGAAGAATTTATACTCAGTTTTGCTGAGGAGCTCATTCTTTGTCATCATCCCCATTCTTTTGTCTTCTGTATCCTAGCCCTCCACTCCTTTAATATATGGTGACTGCTAAATTTTGTGTGATATTAACTATGATTTTATAGCATTTGAATGGTTTCTCTCTGGTTGCTTGAAGTATTTTCTCTTTGACTTGAAATTGCTAGAATTGGCTATGCTTCTGAGAGTTTTCATTTTAGGATTTCTTTTGGGTAATGATTGGTAGATTCTTTCCATTTTTATTTTACCCTCTGGTTTAGGATATTGAGACATTTTTGATAATTTCTTGAAATATAGTATTTAGGTTCTTTCTTTGATCTTAGCTCTCCAGAAGTCAGCCTAAATTATTCTGTAATTATTTTGCCTCAATCTATTTTTCAAGACAGCTGTTTTTCTGATGAGATATTTCATATTTTCTTCATTGTTTTCATTCCTTAACTATGTTTTGTTCTTTCTTGATGCATCATGGAGTCATTAGCTTCTACTTACCTAATTCTAATTTTTAAGGAATTATATTCTTCAGTGAGCTTTGTTAGCTCTTTTCCCATATTACCAATTCTGTTTTGAAGTGTCGTTTTCTTCATTATTTTAGTGCCTCATTTTACTGAGATATTGTCTTTATAATTTTTTTTCCTTTCCTCTCATTTTTTAACCTATTTTTTTCCCTGTACTTCTCTTATTTGGTTTTGAAAATTATTTTTTACCTCCTCCAGGAGTTCTTGCTGTGCTTATATCCAATTCACTTTTTTTTATCCTTTGAGGGTTTGCTTGTAGCTATTTTGACTTCATTGTCTACTTCCGAGTTTGTGTCTTGATTTTCTCTGTCACTGTAGAAATTTTTTTGTAGTCATGTCCTTTTTTTGTTTTCTCGTTTTCCCATGGTCTATCTTAATTTTAAACTTTATTGTTAAAATTTGGCTCTTTTCCCAGGGTGCAAAGGTGGTGCTATCTCAAGCTTCAGGCTTTTTCTGCACTGTTCTTTTTAGAGCTGGGAATTTGGAATTTTTCAGTGCTTCCAGGATGGGGTGATTTGGGGAGAGGTGTGGTCACTGCTCTCCTGCTCTGCATTTAAGTCCATACCTAGGAAGAGCCACTGTTCTCTTGGGACCAGAAATGCTTCCTTGGAACTCGAAGTAATATTGTCCCTCAAGGTCCCTGATCTCTTGGCCAGAAGTGATACAAGGTCCTTGATCCCTTGTGACAGTAATACTGCCCTTCAGGTCTTCCACTCCTTCTTGATCAAGTGCCTTTGAACTATGACCCAGAAGTGGGGACAGGCAATGCAATTGTCAAACTGTGTCTGGAGTCCCCTGTAATTTTTTTCTGATAGTTTGCCAGGTCCTTTACCATCTCTAGCTTGAGAGCTCCTGCTACCACCTGGTACCACTACTGGTGTTTTTCATCCATATGAGTTTCAGGTCAGCTTCTATTTCCATGTCATAGATCTCTCTTTCTGACCTAAGTTTTCTTGGGCTGGAAAAAAATGTCTGATTCTGACATTTTGTTAGCTTTGTTGTTATTCCAGAATTCAATTTGAGGCATTATTTTAAATTGGTTTGGAGGAGAATATTGGGAGAGCTCAGTTGATTGCTTTCTCTACTCTACCATCTTGGCTCCTAATCTTGTTTTTTTACAATTTCAAAATGATCAAGATGTGATTTGTTCAGTAGTGCTAAAGAAATCTGCTTTTTTGCTACTAATGTCCTCATCAAGGATGCACTCTGTAGACATATAAATGACTCAGATAAGCATTTCCCACTTGATATGGTACGCAGGTCCATGGATTAGTAGTCGATATTTTCTTAGTTGCTTGGGGTAGTGGGATAGATCTTTTAAGAAGATTTGACATTTTCTACCTATGTCTTTGGTATTTTCCCCTCTTTCCAATAAATTTGCATATCAATCCCTCAATTCTCTGAGAATTGTTTTTTCCTCCAATATGTGTGTCTTCTGTGTATATTTGTTCTAATCATCTGTTCTTCCTAGCTTTGATCTCGGCACTATTTCTACCTGTCCTCTGAGAATGTTGGGGACTATGATATTAGGGTCCCCATGTGGTGGTTGAACTGTCCTTTATTATAAAAACAGGGTTCTGTAAAACCTTTTGCTGCAAATCTTTTGATTTTTTTTTTTTCTATTTGTTGTCCTTCCAATATTGTCTATAGGATTGTGTATTAGTTCATCACTTCTGTCAGGAGGTGGTTAGCATTCTTCATCACCAGTCCTGCACATCATGATTATTATATTAATGATAGTTTTTAAGCCTTTCATAATTGTTTATACAATGCTGATTTTATAATGAGTTATTCTAATTCTGCTTACTTTACTCTGCATTGAGCCATACAAATCTTCCCAGGTTTTTCTAAAGCTGTGTCTTAATTTCTTACAGTATATGTATGTTCCATTAAATTAATTTACCATAATCTGAGCAGCAATTCCTCAGTTGAAGAAGACACCCAGTGTTTCTACTTCTTTACCACTACAAAAAGAGTACTGTAAATATGTGTGTGTGTGTGTGTGTGTGTGTGTGTGTGTGTGTGTGTGTGTGT